>WNGS01042298.1:63490-92865 GCA_020271785.1 Procambarus virginalis
CGGGTGGGAGGAGACTGTGGGTGGTGACGGGTGGGAGGAGGCTGTGGGTGGTGACGGGTGGGAGGAGGCTGTGGGTGGTAACGGGTGGAGGAGGCTGTGGGTGGTGACGGGTGGGACGAGGCTGTGGGTGGCGACGGGTGGGACGAGGCTGTGGGTGGTAACGGGTGGGACGAGGCTGTGGGTGGTGACGGGTGGGAGGAGGCTGTGGGTGGTAACGGGTGGGACGAGGCTGTGGGTGGTAACGGGTGGGACGAGGCTGTGGGTGGTGACGGGTGGGACGAGGCTGTGGGTGGTAACGGGTGGGACGAGGCTGTGGGTGGTGACGGGTGGGAGGAGGCTGTGGGTGGTAACGGGTGGGACGAGGCTGTGGGTGGTAACGGGTGGGAGGAGGCTGTGGGTGGTGACGGGTGGGACGAGGCTGTGGGTGGTGACGGGTGGGACGAGGCTGTGGGTGGTAACGGGTGGGAGGAGACTGTGGGTGGTAACGGGTGGGAGGAGACTGTGGGTGGTGACGGGTGGGAGGAGGCTGTGGGTGGTAACGGGTGGGAGGAGACTGTGGGTGGTGACGGGTGGGAGGAGGCTGTGGGTGGTAACGGGTGGGACGAGGCTGTGGGTGGTAACGGGTGGGAGGTGACTGTGGGTGGTAACGGGTGGGAGGAGGCTGTGGGTGGTAACGGGTGGGAGGAGGCTGTGGGTGGTAACGGGTGGGAGGAGACTGTGGGTGGTAACGGGTGGGAGGAGACTGTGGGTGGTAACGGGTGGGAGGAGGCTGTGGGTGGTAACGGGTGGGACGAGGCTGTGGGTGGTAACGGGTGGGACGAGGCTGTGGGTGGTAACGGGTGGGAGGAGGCTGTGGGTGGTAACGGGTGGGAGGAGACTGTGGGTGGTAACGGGTGGGAGGAGGCTGTGGGTGGTAACGGGTGGGAGGAGGCTGTGGGTGGTAACGGGTGGGAGGAGGCTGTGGGTGGTAACGGGTGGGAGGAGACTGTGGGTGGTAACGGGTGGGAGGAGGCTGTGGGTGGTAACGGGTGGGAGGAGACTGTGGGTGGTAACGGGTGGGACGAGGCTGTGGGTGGTAACGGGTGGGAGGAGGCTGTGGGTGGTAACGGGTGGGACGAGGCTGTGGGTGGTGACGGGTGGGAGGAGACTGTGGGTGGTAACGGGTGGGACGAGGCTGTGGGTGGTAACGGGTGGGACGAGGCTGTGGGTGGTAACGGGTGGGAGGAGGCTGTGGGTGGTGACGGGTGGGACGAGGCTGTGGGTGGTGACGGGTGGGACGAGGCTGTGGGTGGTAACGGGTGGGAGGAGGCTGTGGGTGGTGACGGGTGGGACGAGGCTGTGGGTGGTGACGGGTGGGAGGAGACTGTGGGTGGTGACGGGTGGGAGGAGGCTGTGGTGGTGACGGGTGGGAGGAGGCTGTGGGTGGTAACGGGTGGGAGGAGGCTGTGGGTGGTGACGGGTGGGACGAGGCTGTGGGTGGTGACGGGTGGGAGGAGGCTGTGGGTGGTAACGGGTGGGACGAGGCTGTGGGTGGTGACGGGTGGGACGAGGCTGTGGGTGGTGACGGGTGGGAGGAGGCTGTGGGTGGTAACGGGTGGGAGGAGGCTGTGGGTGGTGACGGGTGGGAGGAGACTGTGGGTGGTGACGGGTGGGAGGAGGCTGTGGGTGGTGACGGGTGGGAGGAGGCTGTGGGTGGTGACGGGTTGGACGAGGCTGTGGGTGGTGACGGGTGGGAGAATGTGGTTGAGTACTCATTGACCGTGCGTTGGCTTTTTCCGACACACGGTCATCGAGTCGTGATTTTTTTCTATGAAACAGCTTTGCATGTTCAATGAGTGGTGATTTTTTTTCCGTGGAACATCCACGCACAGGCTATGGCATACTTTTTTTCCTTGGAGGCCGACGGCTGGGTTTTGTCATACTGAATTTTCCGTGGATGTCATCAGCCCATATTTTGTCGTAGTAATTTTTGCCGTGGAGGTTTTAAGGTCTGTATTTGACACAGTAAATCCTTAACCTAACCTTATATACCTGGATCTGAATTGAATTTTACATCATATTTTTTTCAGAAGGGGATATGATTCACTATATGTATGCAATTATCATAACCCAGTTTTCCTTAACCTAACCCATAACTTGGGGGGGTTAGGCCTCTCTTACCTCAAAATTATACTATGGGGCAATTATAAATTATAGGGGTGAATTAGAGTTAATTAGTGACATGTTAGGATAATGTTGAAAATTATATTTCTTCCTTAAATATATAGTATAATTTTGAGGTAATGGGGTCTAAACTTCTGCTAATGCTATAGGTTAGGTTAAGGAAATTGGGTTATGATAATTGTTTAGATATAGTAAATCATATCCCTTTCTGAAAATTATGATATAAAATGGAGTTCAGTGCCAGGTATATAGGATTAGGTTAAGGATGGTTAAGTTGAACTGATGCAGATAAAATACCCATTAGTAACACATTTTCCATTAACCCCCAGTAATAGAAGTTAGGGGAGGATGGGTTGGTTATTTGGTTGTATAGATGTGAAAACAAACATTAAAAACTAACTTGTTTAAGACTATGATGCAATATTGAACCAAGATCCAAGCATCAGAGGTTGATCCAAGGCAGTTGGGTTGACACACAAGCAAACTTTCCACCCAAAAAATTGATACATTTGAATTGCATACACTGAGCGGACAGCTCGCAGANAAAGAAACTCTGCCCATTGTTTCTCACCGGCGCCCGGGATCGAACCCGGGACCACAGGATCACAAGTCCAGTGTGCTGTTCACTCGGCCGACCGGCTCCCTGTCGCACCCCGATCAGGGTGCGTGGCGACCGGCCGCCCGGCACTAGTCCCTCAGTAGAATCGTGTTGGACTTGGGTAGCGGCATGTGGAACGATGTGGGTGATGTAGGGTAAGTATAGGAGCAGGTGTGGCGAACAGGTGAGCAATAGTAGTAGTAGAGGAATATGTATGAGTATGTGCGTTAGAGTTAATCGCGTGCAGTTATATATAGTTAAATAAAAGTATGTAGGATACGTTGAGGAGGGGCCCCCTACCCCTGACTGGGTAGGAGACCAGCGTTTAGTGATGGGTGGTTAGGGGTAGGGCATGAGAAGGAGGTTAAGGGGAGAGGGAAAGGGAGGGGAGCAGGCGGTGTCTTTGACTGATAGCACGGGTCTCTGTTTTATATAAAGTAAATATATTTTTACCAATTCTTTGCCTGTGGTGGTGGGGGATCTGCAACATCTTCATGTTTGAGTTGAGGGGTGTACACGGCAGGAGATGACAGCGACAAATAATTGTGGGAATGAGCTGTACTGGTTTTGTAAACAGGGTAGGTGGGCCTCCCTTTTCTCTCTCTCCCTCCCCTAGCTTGCTTCCAGAGGAGTAAGGAACTGCCTCATAGGTCTGAGGGGCGTCACCACATAGTACAGCAATACGCTATAGCATAGCTCACACCGCCACATAACAGCAGCAGCAGCACATTGTCATGTGGCTTGCACCACCACCCCAAACCACCGCATGCTAGCCGAGAACTCAGGACCGGTGTGTGGTCTTTGACGCTCCGTGCATGAGTGGGTTGTGTTTGTGGGAAAGTTCCAACACTAATACATCCCTATTGTATCATAATACATTACTATTGTATATTAAGTACAGTATCTATTAACCCTAATAACCGTAGTACTAATATAAATTAATATTTCCATATCTGTGCATCATTTGCTAAAATTCTCACCACATCGAGAGGCAGTATTGCATCAAATATTGTCCAACAGGACATAGTTATTGTCAACATGTTAGAGAATTGAATAATATTCTCAACTTTTATCAGTATTCTTTATAAGAATTAATCTCTGATAATATAACAACTAGTGATTCAATAACCACGCGTTATTAACTAAAATATCACTACATTACAATTTTATCTGTTATATCCAAACGCCATTGAGGAAATAGAAATTCTCTCCATTTCTCATTAATAAGAACATTGTTCATAATTATCATCTTCTAACGAGAATATAAACAATTGTGACCCTATTCTCATTAACGTATTGCCTAAAGTAATTACACGGAAAAGAATTTTCCGTCTTTACTAAATTCTGTTGCGAATGAGTCAGAGAGGGGTTCAGGGAGACGGAGGCGTGGCGACGCCATCAGCAGTACAATACGAGTGACGCTACTGGCAAGAGTGTTGGATGCGAGACAACGTGACGTCCATTAGACCAGGGAGAGGCGAATTTTCCAAAAATTCAATGACAGGCCGTTGCTATTAATCGGCCTTGGAGTGTGCAACTACTCCAGTAGCAATCTAAGGATTGCATCGGTGGACAACCAGCAGGTTAAGTGTTCTAATATTATTATGCGAGCTCGTTATAATTTTATAGTGCACTTTGTCCTTCGTTACGCCACAATACCTCCCCAAACGTCAAGTATGTCTGCAACGAATTTGATCTATCCCTTCTATTGAATAGTAATGACACAATCTAATTTGTGTAGGCAAATTTTACATTTCATTGGGTTTTCAGCGTGTGTTGAAGCTGCCGTGGTCTCATCATTTTCCCACGCTACGCCAGTGGATCACGTGTTCTAGCAAGTTCCAGATGATGCCATCTCGACCCCGCATCGCACTGTCACAGCTAAGAAGCTGAACCAGTTTTAATTTAGTTCTTATTTACTAATAAACGGTTGATAACTAATAATAATTTGAGAATATATTTCATTTACGTGATTTAGGAAATCAAGTATAATTTAATAGCCTCATGAATTTTAAATGAAAATAATTTTCTTTATTAATCATCATCCAATATATTCTTGCAACTAACCAGTTTATCTAATGTTCATTTGTATATATCTTAGTAGGAGTTACTAATTTTATTCGAGGAAGAAACAGCCTCGATGAAGTGTACTGGGAGTACTTTACTTCTGGTATTAACCCCCATTTTTTGAAGGACGAAAAGTTTACTCTTTGAATAGTAATTTAATTTACAGTACATTAATGTTCAAGGAATAACTCTTAATAGTTACATTATCCACAGGCACTGGTTTTTCAGTCTTTTTCTGTTGTTCATTTATCTGTTTCCCTTTTCAGTAAAAATAGGGTGGTCCTTCGATTAATTTAAATCAATTAATTAAACATCAATATATTGAGAGTAAGCTTTCATCCCAACAGTGTTCACGTTAAGGAGGTGTCATATGTCGCACCTTCCCCTTCCTTCCCTCATACAGGTGACAGGTATCAATTACTCGACAATCCCCCACTTCGCATTTCCTCAGTTCGGCATAAATGAGGTTAAAAAATAGTTAGGTAGAGTAAACACATTATACATGTCTCTGTATTCCCATCAAGTAAGTAATTATCAAAAGAAGGCACCAAACCGGGAAGGCTATGTAGCACCATCAAATGTGCGGAATGATCAGAGGGCGCTAAATATCACCAAGGATGCCAATACGAGAACAAACACGCATAAGGCGAACGATATCAAAAGTATCCGAGTCACCAAGAATTCTATCGAGGGACAAGTGACCGCGAGGGGCGATCGGAAAGCAAGACACACGCTCGTCCTGAAAGTCAGGACATTCAAGAAGGACATGCACGACCGTAAGAGGGACAATGCAGTATTCCCATCAAATAATGTCTATATCCCAAGGTAGAGATCTTCTAATTTCGCTTGGATTCTGAGCAAGGACCCTCATCATGTTAAATCATCGACCCTCAAATCAAATCACCTGCTGACATCTTAATAGGATTTAGCATCAGTCAGTAAAAGCAGTCACTCAGGTAAAAGTCAGTAGACGTTTTTTACTGGTGGTAGGAGGTAGGTGTTTTCCACTATTGAATGATTATATATGTAATTTAGATCAAACCCAGGAGCTTTTCCAGGGCATACCACATACCACCACAACCACACATAGGTATAAGGTCTTCCATGTCACGCGCCCCTGTTTGGGTCGCCTCTGTAAAGTTTGACACATAACTGGGCTAAATGTGGCGATACCAACCACCATACGCACACCCGACCGCTCCCTCCCCTCACACTTAGCAGTCACTTGACACCCACAAGTTAACAGCTTACACGCATTTCTCGCTAAACAGAATAATAAATAAATTGTTAGGAGAAGTAAACCCGTTTATATATAATTTTTATTCTTTTATTATTATTATTAAACACTTAAGCAGCACCCCATGTCTCTGTATTCATATCAAATAATGACTATAGACTGAGGTATAGATCTTTAAATTTCACTTTTGACTCTGATTAACGAGCCACATCGTATACCAGTGTTCAATTTTCTTCTATCAAATCAAATTAATTCTCTGCCAGTAAAAACAGTCACTACGTTAAAGTCAGTAGACATTTTTACTGAATGTGGGAAAGACAACTAATGGAGGCAGCAGCACTGGGAGACTTGCAGGTAGGTGTTTTTCCACTACTGAATGAAGATATGTTATTTTAGATCAAACCCAAGAGCTTCGCCATTACACACATCTGAGGTGGTGGTTTGAGGTGTACTGTGATGGGCGAGGTATTGGGAATGATCATACCTCACCCCCATCCATCCCCACCTCAACCCCCCTCCCCAGCCCATACCATCAAGAATCACTTCACCCTTTCTAGATCGGATGTTTTCTGCAAATTCTTTAGTATTATTTCTTATCATCAGTAGTGATCCAGTTCACAAACGCACAGAAGCCATTTCATTCCACACGTGCTCACCAGAGGATGGAAGACTAATGTCAATTTTCGGCACCCCATCACTCCATTCACCATCATCACCATCATCATTTCAGCACCATCATCACCCCATCACTTGTAGCCTTGTAACCTAACGTGACCAACATGGTAACGTCATTCTTTTCCCAAATAACATTTTTAGGAGTAATGAGTGTCGTAAGGTGGTCTACAATCTTATTATTATAACAATTCATAATCAATAGTTCAGTCATAATCAATGTGTGTTTCACACTTTGTAACGTAACGTGAGCAACATGCAACTACTTGTTTTACACCTCGTAATGTAATGTGACCAACGTGCAATCATCATTCTTTCCCAAATGACTTAATTTAAGAGTAACGAGCCTCATAACCCAATATTCAATTTTATTCTACTTATAAATTACACTTACACTTACTGTGTGTCTATTTTAGTCCTTGTAACACACAATGTAACGTAACATGGAAATCAGTCTTTCTGCTGTCCAAAATATCATTTTGAAATGTAAAGTATGACTTAGTCCATCTCCATTACATCTCTTTACACACACACACACACACACACACACACACACACACACACACACACACACACACACACACACACACACACACACACACACACACACACACACACACGCACAATGTAACATAATGTGGACATCATCTTTCTGCTTACCAATTATCTTTTAAAATGTTAAATGTGACTTAGTCCATCTCCATTACATTTCTTACTATATAAATATTACTGTGTCTGTTTTATTCCTTGTAACACACAATGTAACATAACATGGAAATCATCTGTCTGCTGTTCAAATATCTTAAAATGTGAAGTATGACTTAGTCCATCTGCATTACATCTCATAGCATATAAATATTATTGTTTGTCGGTTTTAGTCCTTATAACACAATGTAACGTAACATGGAAATCATCATTCTGCTGTCCAAATGTCTTTTAATATGTAAATCCCCCATTTATAATGAATCCTTTAAAATGCATAATTGTCTTATCTTTAACAAATAACATTGAAATGTGTAAACCACATTTGGGAAAATGAGCCTCGAAACAAACATTGTTTTACAAGGTCTAAAACAGGCATACAGTAATATTCATATAGTAGGAGATGAAAGCGAGTTGGTCTAGGACATTTTAAAAAAATTATTTTGGACTGTAGAAAGCCGATATCAACGTTATGTTACCTTGTGTTACAGGGACTAAGAAAGACACACAGTAATATTTATATGGTATGAGATGTAATGAAGATGGGTTGCAGTAATATTTATTGGATGTGGGATGTAATGGAGATGGTCTAGATCATACTTTACATTTTAAAAGTTGTTTTGGACAGCAGAAAGATATTTTCGCCTTACGTTACAATGTGTTACATGCACTAAAACCGACACACAGTAATATTTATACGATAAGAGATGTAATGGAGATGGACTAAATCATACTTTACATTTTAAAATATATTTGGACTGCAGAAAGATGATTTCCATGCTACGTTACATTGTGTTACAAGGGCTAAAACAGACACACAGTAATATTTAAATGGTAAGAGATGTAATGGAGATGGACTAAGTCACACTTTACATTTCAAAATGATATTTTGGACAGCAGAAAGCTGGTTTACACATTACGTTACCTGGTGTTACAAGGACTAAAACAGATGCACAGTAATATTTACGGGTGTGGGATGTAATAGAGATGGATTAAGTCATATTTTAAATGATATTTGGACATCAGAGAGATGAATTTCATGTTATGTTACATTGTGTTACAAGCACAAAAACCGACACACAGTAATATTTATATAGTAAGAGATGTAATGGAGATGGACCAAGTCATACTTTACATTTTAAAAGATATTTGTACAGTAGAAAGATGATTTCCACGTTGTTACATTGTATTACATGGACTAAAACCGACACAGTAATATTTATATGGTGAGAGATGTAATGGAGAAAGTCTAAGACATACTTTACATTTTAAAAGATTTTTGGACATCAGAAAGATGAGAAAGATGATTTCCATGTTACTTTACATTGTGTTACATGGACTAAAACCGACACACAGTAATATTTATATTGGTAAGAAATGTAATGGAGATGGACTAAGTCATACTTTACATTTCAAAATGATATTTTGGATAGCAGAACGGCTGTCCAAAATAAAATTTTCATGTTAAAAATTTCCATGGTAATTAAGTTACATTGTGTGTTACAAGGACTAAAATAGACACACAGTAATATTTGTATGTAGAATAAGATTGAATATTGGGTTATGAGGCTTGTTACTCTAAAATAAGTTATATTTCGAAAGAATGATGATTGCACGTTGGTGTTTACTTTAGGATGTGTAAAACACATAGCTGCATATTGCTCACGTTACGTTACAAAGAGTGAAACACACATTGATTATGATTTGTTATAATAATAAGATTGAAGACCACCTTATGACACTCGTTACTCTTTAAAATGTTATTTGGACAAAGAATGATGTTACCATGTTGGTCACGTTACGTTACAAGGCTACAAGGGGTAAGAGTGATGGGGTGCCGAAAATTGACATAAGTCTTCCATCCTCTGGTGAGCACGTGTGGAATGGGATGGCATCTGTGTGTTTGTGAACTGGGTCACTACTCTACATATGATCAGAAATAATACTAAAGGATTTGCACAGAACATCCGGTCTGGGAAGGGTGAAGTGATGCTTGATGGTATGAGCTGGGGAGGGGTTTTGGGGTGGGGGTGGATGGGGTGAGGGGTATGATCATCCCCAATACCTCGGCCATCACAGTACACCTCAAACCACCACCCCAGATGTGTGTAATGGCGAAGCTCTTGGGTTTGATCTAAAATAACATATATTCATTCAGTAGTGGAAAAACACCTACCTGCAAGTCTCCCAGTGCTGCTGCCTCCATTAGTTGTCTTTCCCACATTCAGTAAAAATGTCTACTGACTTTACCTCAGTGACTGTTTTTACTGGCAGAGATTTAATTTGATTTGATAGAAGAAATTTGAACACTGGTATACGATGTGGCTCGTTAATCAGAGTCAAAAGCGAAATTAAAAGATCTATACCTCAGGCTGTCATTATTTGATATGAACACAGAGACACACGATGCTGCTTAAGTGTTTAATAATAATAATAAAAGAATAAAAGTTATATATTAATGGGTTTACTTCTATTTATTTATTATTTATTATTCTGTAGAGTGAGAAATACTTGTAAGCTGTTAACTTGTGGGCGTCAAATTCTGCTAGGTGTGAGGGGAGGGAGTGGTCGGGAGCGGGTATGGTGGGTGGTATTGCCTCATTTAGCCCCAGTTATGTGTCAAACTTTACCGAGGCGACCCCTCAGTAATATATTTACATTACATAAAACAGACCCGCACTATCAGTCAAAGACACCGCCTGCTCCCCAACCTTCCCCTCTTCCCTTAACCTCCTTCACGTGCCCTACCCCTAACCAATCATCTCTAAAGGTCGGTTTCCTACCCAGTCAGGGGTAGGGGGGCCCTCCTCTAGACCACCTCAACATATCCTACATACTGTTATTTAACTATATATATCTACATGCCATTAACTCTATGGCACATACTTATACATATTCATCTACTTCTACTATTGCTCACCACACCTGCTCCTATACTTACCTTACATCACCCACATCGTCCCACATGCCGCTACCCCAGTCCAACATGATTCTACCGGGAGACTAGTGCCGTGCGACCAGATGCCACGCGCCCCCATCCTGGGGAACCCCCAGAACCCCTTTAGACTAGACACCTGTGCACCACCTGAGCTGGGGGGCCTAATTGCTTCATCCGCTTAGGTGGCGCATGCGGTTCTAGTCTCACTTTACACTACTCTAGCCTACATGTTAAGGTGTGATAACAGTATAACAATGAGGAATTAATAGTTGCCTGGTTGAGTGTCCGTTGGTGGTGAGAACGATTCCAATCCCTTGTCTTCAACTGCTGTTGCTTAGACATGAACTACGGGCTGGAGAGTTAACAGTTCCAGAACACTGCCGTTATGAGCCGCAATAATGTGGCACCGCTCTCATTGTTTTAGGAGCGATTAATATGACACTAAGCAAGATCTTTGCAATAGTGTCTCACTCTCTCGTGCAGGAGCAAGCACGCTTGTCTACGACCACGCTGCCAATGGCATCTAAATCTCTTTCCTCCTTCACTGGGATACACATGCGCAGTACGCTCCCGAGATCCCGAGTACGCTAAGTGATCCCGAGCGTAAAGTATTTTATTTACTCGTAATTAATTAGGGAAGTAAGGAATTATGACAAGTAATTATGTCACTCATAAATGTATTAAGTTGCAATATATTTTTGCATAGTGCAAGTCAGTTTATTAAGACTGCATAAAATAAACGAAAGGAATATTATATAAAATTATTTTACATTGCAATATTTTCCACTGTAGTTGTTAATTCACCTAAATAAGCGAGTTCAGTAAGCAGTAATATGCTGTATAAATAAAGCAACTAAATAAATGATTATCCTTAGTAAAGGAAAGTAATTAACTGGACCCAGTTTAGATTCAACGAAATGTGGAGATATTTCCTGTGACTTCCTGTCGCAACATGTAGCTGCGTCATTGATACTAGGAAGATTTTGGCAGAATATTGCTTCGTAATAGAAAACATTAATTGGATTAATTCTACGAATTAGTAAGATTAGTGATCACTATGGTTAATGCAATGATGATGTATTATAATTCAAAAGTGATGTATAATGGTTGGATAATTTCCAACAGGTATTATGATTACTCTCAATGGTAATTTGCATAAATTCCACATTTACCGAGACATAATCTACCCAAAATGAAAATGATATATATTAACAGAAAAGGAGATGCTCTCCTATTTCAATATTTTCTTGAACTACCTAGTGAGGTAAATATGAAGGCTTAATAGCAAAGACAGATGAGAGAATTGAATAACCAAGTACACCCTAGTTAATTAATTTACATCTCATGGCGATCTATATCTCTCAGTGGATGTGACACTTTTAAAAAGATTCTCCTATGAAGTGTATTTTTTTCCTGGAAGTTACAAATAAACACAATTAACTGTAAACATAGTATAGATTATGAAGGATATAGGTAGGGTTGTTCGATAATGTTCAATGACACCTCCAGTTAAAAAACAAACAGAATGGGATGTCGCGAAATGCAGGTTGACTGGGTATTACCTGGTGCTGATGACTCTAGTGGAGGGGGGGGGGTGATACTGGTAGATGTGCGAGGAACTGGTAGCAAAAGATTGGAGTGATGATGGAAGTGGTAGATGAGAGCCGATGGTAGGTACTGAGGGATGATGTCAGATGTTGTTGGTTGTTGAAACAATGAGTGAATGAGAGGCGGATGAGATGATGCATGACGCAGATGGTAGATTGGACAATAATAATAGATGCGGAAATGGCAGATGTGGCTTGGTGGTTGGTGGTGGTGATTGTGGTGGAAGATGTAATGATGGTGGTAAACAATGTTAGGAACTGAGGGTGGAAGATGTGGATGATGGAGCAATGGTGATAGATTAGGGATTTTTGTAGGTACTGGGGGTGGTATATGCTGGTTGGGAGGTTAGGTGAAGTGATAATTGGAGAGTAAGTGAAAATGAAAATGGGAGTGTTGGTAGATGTTGATGATTATCATGAAGTACTAGAAGACAGTACGAATGATTACAGAAAATGTTTCTGATAAAGTCTTGGCACTTTGGGATTTGACCTCTTGATTGATTTGACCTCTTTGGGTTTGCATACCTTTTTTTTTATTAAGATATGAGTACATCTGCATTAGTGCAGCTACCCTAGACTATATGAAGTGGAGTACAGTGTGTCAAAAAAGCTAACTAGTTGATGCTAAAAAATCCCCATCACACAGGATGGTTAGTCATACAGAGGCATGTGATAAGCAGTCTGCACTGGCAGACTCCGGATGCATTTTGAGGATATCATCAACACAAGATTGAATAAGGTAGCAGTGGTAATAAAAGTCCCCATCTCGCAGGATGGTTAGTCATACAGGGCCATGTGTTAGTAGCCTGCACTGGCAAATTTTGGGTACACTGTGAGGATATCTTCAAGAATACGAGAGTGAATAAAGTAATTGCAAAGCTCCAGGTACCTCATGCCAACTGGTCTGAAAGGTCTAATAACTGGGCATTCAGTGATGTAGTGCGGGAGATCGTGCCGTAGTTCCTGCTCACAGTTTGCAACTGGAGTGCTCAGGATTGGAAGATCCGTCACCTGCAGCCACCTACCACAGGTAACGGTAACCCAACCTGATCCTTGCAACCACTGTGTCGCACAGTCTAGTGGACGTTTTGTGCTGCCCATAGATGTAGGTTTCAGATCTGAACAAATCATAGCTTTTTATACTAGTACTTTCAAGTCGTTGGGAGTCAGTAAGTTCTTTCCTATCAGATCTGAATGTTTGGACCAATACAGTTTTGACAGCAGAGATGGGGATACCTAGATCTAATTCAACTTCAAACTTGTTACACGCTAATTTGGCTGCAATGTCTGTCTGATTATGATGGGGTATATTTATGTGTGAAGGTATCCATACAAAGGAGATTCGAGACCCTTTACTCTGTGCATCAATTAGGTCATTTATAATTGGGAGTATGAGGTTCTTGCTGTCGATCTTCCAAGAGAAGTTTTCGATTGCTTGAAGAGCAGACTTTGAATCACAGAATATTATTCCTCCTCCAATGTTTTTTAATGTACTGGTAGCTAAGTGTAATGCTGCTAGTTCTGCTTGTGTGGAGGTCAGCCAGTTGTTTAACCTGACACTGACAGTCTTCGTGCAAATATTATTTCAATAAAACCTACATGCCGCTGCAGTCCGTCCAGTAGAGGATTGGACTGAGCCGTCGGTGTAGACACAGTGCTCGTGAGATCTTAAACTCTCGATGAAGGAGGCAATTGTTCAAGAGTGACGGCTTTGAGAAGAGCAAGATTCTCATTATCTTTCTTGATGAGAGGTGTGTATGATACTTGAATGGTGGGGTACAGATAAAGAGGAATATCAGAGACAGGTAGACTGCACTTAAAAGGAATGTGAACTTTAATGAGATTGTAAGCATTGTTGCTCAGCCAATTATCATAAAAGGAGTGAGTTGGTATGTCGGCACCAGTCAAAAGGGTGTTAACAGCACTAAATAATTTGTCTCTGAGCAATGCAGGAGATGTAGGGTCTCTCATTACTTTAAGGCAAAAGGTGGTGTTGACTTGCATTATTCTCTCTAGTATGGTTGGAAGCTTCCGTTCTTCCCGCATGTTGATGATTCTTGTGCATCTTGGAGCACCAAGAATTATCCTCATTCATTCATTCTGTACTACTAGCCTCATTCTGTACTACTTCAAGTTTGTCCAACACAGACGGGGGAGGGAAATTAATTAAGTGCAGAGCATTATAATCAACGAGAGATCTAACGAACATCATATAGAATATTCTAGCATATTTAATATTGATACCAATATTTTTACCAGTAAGTGTTCTCAATGGTTTTAGTCTTTCTTTTAACCCACGGTGTAGATCATTTACAATGTCACTGTTAATACCAACTCCAAGGTATTTGTGCTTCCTACACGTTTCAATGTTCAGGTTGTTGACCTTGAAAGTTATAGGGACATGAGTTTTCTCTTGGGAATGGAGAACTCTGGATTTAGTTATAGAGATAACAAGACCACATTCAATGCTTTTAGCAGCTAATGATTCAAGTAGAGCTTGCAGTCTAGTTTGGGAATTTGCAACAATGCATATATCATCGGCATAACAAATGACAGCTTCGTCAGGTAGTGTGGGAATATCAATTGTTAATTTATGCATCAGAACATTGAACAGTGTAGGACTTAGCACTCCACCCTGGGGTGTACCCAACTCAAAGGGTGCACAAAGTTTACCTTTGACCCCCTTGAAAAGGACTGAGGCGGTTCTGTTACTCAGGTAACCCCTGAGCCATGTCAACAGTCTTCCCTTAACTCCAAAAGAGGCTAGCTGTTCTAGGATTATTAAAAGCAGTTTGGAGATCAATAAATGCCACCTGAGAGTTTGGTCCCTCTCTGATAAAACACTCAGCAAAGCAAGTTTGTGTGCTTCTTCCAGGAAGAGCCATATCGTGAATGAAGGGGACGGTCTATGTAGTCGGAAATTCTGACATTACATTACTAACACCAAATATAACAAGCAAACACAGTTATAATAGGAACATACGAACGTCACTAACCACTAACTTTGTTAGAAGTAAATGGGTTTCAGTGATCTCTCATAGAGAATGGGAGATTCGTCACGTCATCAAAATATTCAAATAAGCCTTAAAACACCAGTCCGGGAACTAAATAGTATAAAAAAGTATTCTCCAGGACTATATTTAATTAAAACAAACAAGTACATAGTCTACTTCCCTAAGTCGATAATGCCGAAATTTAGATCTAGGCTCTGGAAGCTCAGAGTGTGAGGGACACAGACGCCATTAAGTGTGGGGTCACTCAGACGACGACAGAGAGGAGCCTCCCTCTCTAGTCGACACGTGCATATCTGAAATACTTTGCACGACCTTTGACAAAGAAACCACTGAGTCTCCAATCAACCGAAGATCTCGTTAATCTTAGGAAAAATTGTACCCGGTAAAATTTTATTGTTATATGGATATTGATACCCATTATTTATACTGTATATACAAATTTTGTCGGTTATGATGAACGAGAAAACTCCAGACGAATAAGCCGTTGTTTTATAATACAACACTTCTTCCTTGATATATGCTGTGTATAGTAGTGACAAGTTACTACTTATTAGTTACCAGGCAGGTGCAGTTCAAGGGAGGAAGAAATAACTTCGAGTCGTTCTAGAGCAACAAGAAGTTTTCACGGTCACCATTAAGGCTTTAACCAACGAGTTTCTCATACATGACAGAGGAATATCCAGTGCTAGGCTATACACAACCAAACAGATAAGAAGTGCATAGTATTATACTAATTCATTTTAGCTGTAGTAATAACATTAACTCAATAATTCATTACCATTATCAATTATTTGATTTATAGGCTACGTACATAAACCCCCTCAATCTTGTGTACAGGTAAACACCTCGCAGGATAAATTAGTAAATTACAGTCCACTTTAAATTAATAATAATCTATTAAAGTAAGTTCAATAAATTAATACTTTAATATATAAATAAATAAACAAACAAATTCATGCTGGGAAAATGCCCCACATAGTTCCCAGGCTCTAAAAATATAATAAAGTCTTCAGTTTTAGCACGCCATGACGAAAACAGAGATAAACTCCACGGGAAGTGCACGTCATGCCTGGAATAAAGGAATGGTCCACATCATCATTTACCCCTACGGAGGCAGCGGTCGTCGCTTGTATGGTAGTGTTGCAGCCTTCGCCCGTACTTATCTGTATCAATGATATTATCTACTAACTTTTTCTTGTAAAACTGTCAAACTTTTGTTTATGGTGAACACTAGTACATCTCACTTACTGGCCCCTGTGACTAGAGCCNGAAGCCAAACTGGCAGGTGCTGAGTATGTCGAATTTAACGAGGTAGGAATAGAGCTGTTTGTAAATAATTTTTTCAAATATTTTTGATAGAATGGGTAGATTTGATATTGGTCTATATTGTTTGTGTCCGCCAGATTGCCTCCTTTATGGACTGGCGTTACTCTTGCTTTTTTGAGGATATCAGGGAAGGTGTGACACTCTATAGATTTGTTGAACAGTAGGGCTATGGGTGGGGCAAGGGCATGGGAGGCTGTCTTGTATACAATGGACGGAATTTCACTGGTGTTCCCTGCCTTGGTTTTAGAGAGTGTATGATGGACACAACATCTGCCGGGCTGATTGGTGAAAGGAAGTAGAGTTTTGGATAGCTGCCTGAGAGATATGTGTTAATATGTGTCTGAGTCTGTGGGATTTTACTGGCAAGATTAGCACCAACCGATGAAAAGAAACTATTAAATTCATTTGCCATTTCTAAATCAGTTGACGGTATGTCCCCATCCTTGTAGAGTTTTATTTGGTTATGTGAGTGTTGTTTAGTTCCTAGGATACTAGAGATGGTTTTCCAAGTGCTTTTCATGTTGCCTTTGCTTCATTGAATCTATTCACATAATATGCAAGTTTTGCCTTTTTTATGATACTGGTAAGCATTGATGAGTACCTTTTAGCTACTTCCTTTGAAACTAGGCCAATCCTAAGTTTCTTTTCATATTCATGTTTCTTGTTGATTGAATTGAGAATGCCGCTTGTGAGCCATGGATTGTTTAATCTTTTGTCAGTTACTTGCTTGGTAAGAAGGGGACAATGAAGGTTGTAGAGGCTTAGAGTTCTGAGAGGAAGAGGTTAGCTAATGAATTTATATCCTGGGTATTATTGAATTCAGAATCCCAGTTAATATTGTGAAATGCATCTGTAAGATGCCCAAAGCTGATTCACTGTGTAGCCTAAATGAAAGCTTCTTGCTTTTTGGTGGTGTTATGTCCATTCGCTATGAGAAAGGTAAGATAGTGGTCAGTTGTTCTGTCGTAGATTATACCAGATACAAGGGAGCTGTTATGTTTGTCATATGTGGTCCAAGGTAGTGGCTGATGTTTGAGTGACTCGGGTAGGTTTGGTGATTGGGGGATTAGCATACAGGAGTTCATGCTGTTAAGGAAATAGTCAACTTGAGAGCAATTTTGTTGACCCAGGTCAATATTAAAGTCTCCTCCCAGAATGATGTGGTTTTTGTTGAGATTGTTGTTTATAATAAGATTACTTAGGTTGTCTGAGAAAGAAGCTATGTTAGTATTGGGAATCTATAGATGGCTCCAATAGTCAATGAGGATTTAAGGGATTTAATTGTAAACTGAGCAAAATATTAACAGTAGTCATCTCTGTCCTAATAATACTGTTGCAGATAAATGTGTCTCGGTAATATATAGCTGTGCCACCACCTTTTTTATTTGGCCTACAGTTATGAATGGCTTTATAACCAGCTAAGTTGTAGAGTTGGGTATAGTCTTTATTTAGCCAAGTTTCTGTTAAAATAATGAACGATAAGTTAGTACTTAGTATTAAGTCATATATGTGCTGTCTTGTGTAGGACAGGTTGAAGAGCAAATATCTGATGAACTTTTTTTTTAAATATCTTATCATGTCAATAGAGATTAATTATATCCATAAGAAATCTTAAGAACTCAACATGGATTAAACTGAATAATTTTGATCATAAACTGGTCTCTGTCACATTTTGGTCTTAAAATGAACTGTGTCACCTTTTGGTCTTAAACGGGTGAAACAGCACTAAAAGATATAAAACTAAATGTTACTGTTATGATGTCTATTTTCCTTAACAAATTTTTTACCAAACTTCTATGATTATATGATTCCTGAATTTTTTTTTATAAAGCTTAGACTCTGACTAGTATTTTATTACTCCAATAAGAATCCTTTAACACTGAAGCACCCTCTTTTGCTCTGATTTTCCCCCATAATAAACACTGAAGAATGGAGTGTCTCCTTTTCAAAAACAAAAAAGAGGCACTCAGACATCTATTTTCCGGAACTCCCACCCACCCAAAAAAGGGCACTTAGCCATCTATTTTCAAGACCCGCCAATAAGGAGGGCGCTCAGACGCCATCCATACTACTCTGACTCCTCTCATCCATGATCAGACCACAAGATATATGAGAATACTATCATTACTAACACACATCTGCATGATGCAAATGCATAACAAACACTCATATAGTAAACATAGTAATATGCAAATTTCATCCTACAAAGAAAATGAGGGGGTAAAATATGTAATTATTGCATACATAAAATTTAGTGAGAAGCACGTAATTATCTGATTTGTAACATTCCTCCACCTCCAAATCAAAAATATCATTAACTTAAGATTAGTTGCAAATTTTTTTGGCACTCTATGTAAATGCAGTATTAAGTACTCAACCACTCAGGATGAATGCATAGAAGAACAATAAACATAAAAGTAAACACACCAAAATATATTACAGAAATTTCACATTATGTTACTTTAATTGGGATCCCCTGGATAAGGCATCTGCAATAACATTCTGCCTACTAGGAATAAGTTTAATCAATAAATTAAATTCTTGTAGTATTAAAGACTACCTTGGGATCATCTGGTTTTTACACTTCATTGAATTTATGAAAATTATGGGTACAGATCTGTAAGCACATCTGCTCTATTACCCGACAGGTAGTTTCAATTTTTTTACAAACAAATATAAAAAAATTGCTTCTTTTTCTACAAAAGAATAATTCTTTTGAGCTTTATCAAACTACATGAAAACTAATACACAGAATGCCTACATTATCAGATCCTTCTTGAAAAAGAACTGCACCAGCTCCTAGATCAGAAGCGTCTATATGCATAATGAAGGGCTTGTCATATTGTGGACTAGCTAACACAGGTGAAGTTGAAAGAATACCATTCAATCTTTAAAAAAAATCTGACACTCCTGCATCCACTTGAACTTAACACTTTTTCTTGAAAGATTAAGTAAAGGTGCAGCCACTGTGGAAAAGTTCTTACAATAATGTCTGCAATAGGCACACTTCCCAATCAATCGCTGCACTGCTTTCTACTGGTTAATCTGTGTAATCAACGATTGCTTGGATCTTGTATTGCAAAAGTACTATTTTGCTTTTCTCGACCTCATGTCCAAGTAAATTATGAACCTTAGCCCAGTTACATAATAGTCACATTGACTGTAATTTGCACCGGCTGTGACGTCATCACTGCCGGCTATAAGAAGGGCACCGCTACCCTAGGCAACCTGTGCCAAAAAAGTTACAGCCCCGGTCCTGTGGCATATAAGTCCACTACGGCTCCCCATAAGCCGTGCTACTTTGAATGTTTTGTTCCCAGTAGCTGATTCTTAAACAACACAACACAACAATCCTAGGGACCAGTCTCCTCTCTCTCTCCTCTCTTTTTTTTTTATTTATTTTTACATGCAAGCATGCAAGTATAAAGCAATAAATACAATAAAATTTACATAAGAAACCAAAATTTAGCAGAACAAAAAAAAAAACCCACCGGCCAGAAGGACCGACAGCACAGTACAAAAACAACAATAAAACAAATAGCGCAAACAGGCAAACAATACCCAAAACATAAAACAAGATCATAATACACAGAAAAAGCAGAGGAAAACAAGAAAAAATAATTAATCATAAAACATACAACAATCCAAAAAACATAAACAAAAAGCCACACATGGCACAATAACAACACAAACAATAAACAAACAATAAAACAAACATGCACAACCACGCACGTAAGAGGGCAAACATAGCCATAGGGGCACAGAAAACAAACAGAATCAAAGAAACAGATAATCATGAAATGGTATAGCCACACACTAACTACAATAAACAGGGACATTTAGAAAACTAATGCCGACACCGGCCTGAAGGGCACACAATAAATACCACAAGAACATACCAAGTCCCCTACATCCGCGAAATACTCAGCAAGCACACAAACTATCAAGAGTGCGCATACTTATCCGGCCACTCAGCTGCCGGGAAACGAATACAATACGCCTCCCAAAGCAACATGATGTCGTCAGAGTGACTATGGGCCGTACGAGGATCGGGCATCAAATTCGGCACACCCTCAACAAAAGCCAGAGCCTGTGGAACCCAGATAGTCGAGGGGCACCACGGAACAGGCAGCACTCGGTCAATAAAGCCAAACTCCAAAGGGTTGGTCTTCTGATCGTACGCCACGCCGGAGGCCAAGATGATCGGGACGGGCTTCCCCCTACAGGCGCGGGCAACGGGCAGCGCACTTGTCACCTTGGCAGCCCCACAGGGCTCCGCAACAACCACCGGACTTGACATCTGCAGGGGCCCCCCTCGCCGAACATCCTTCTTCAGCAACAACACTAGGTCGCGGCCTGCACCAGCACCCACCTCACCTACGTCCGGAGGAGCTACCACCTCCCACTGCGGAGAACCGCCTGCAGAAGAAACAGGAGGTGAATTATAAACACATTCGCCGGCATCAGCAGGCACATGGACGTCAGCGACCACCACATCATCTCCTGAAGACCCATCGGCGTCGAAACCCTCCACATCAGCCCAAGCAGTGGAAGAACGCCTGGACCGCTTGGGCACCGGGCGCACATCCTCAGAGCCGGAGGCGGATCCAGAACCACGGGCATCACAAGCCGTGCGAACCAACGCCCGTCTCATGACGGCAGCAGCCTCAACCGCAGGGGGAACCGGACCACACACAACAGGAGGCCCCACAGCCACCCCAGCACCCAGCACAGCCGGGACCCGTGGCGAGCACGCAGGGCCAGGTGCAGCAACTGAAGACGGGTGAGCAGACAGGTGAGCAGACAGGTGAGCAGACAGCGAGGAGGGAGCATCAGGAAGGCTCACGGGAGCAGCAGGGACAGGAGCAGGAGTATCCACCGAGGGCATCGCAACATCCTGAAGAGGGTCGGCGACATTCGGGGGAACTTCCACCACAGGGGGCGCATCAGGCGACACAGGGGGCGCAGCCGCGTCCGGAGAGGCGTCCAGAGCCACAGAAACCTCCTCCACAGGAAGTGGTGGAAAGTCCTCCTCGCTGAAGAGGTTCACAGGCGCAGAGGCGGGCGCAGAACATTCAGCAGCCTGATGGCCCGACAGGCCACAACGATAACATGTCCGAGGCTGGCGGGCGTAGAACACACGAACTGTGTACCCCATCAGCCGCACAGAGGACGGAATATCCTCCCGTAGCCTCATGCCCAGGGTACGAATGTTCGTCCGGACGCCCTTAAGTGGGCTCGAAGACACCACATTCACTCGCACACTATCGACGGCGCCAAACCGGCCGAAATACCGCCGGAGCAGACCCTCCGGAAATTCCAACGGAGCCCCATGGACGCTGACGTAGGTGAGGGCACCACTCCGATCCGAGATGGAAACAGTGCCCTCACCATCCTGTAGAGGCAGAGTCCGCCCCTCGTATCTACGGAGAAATGCACGATACGCCATTTCTTCAGTGAATTTCAGGATCACCCGACGGGCCGTCACCAGCTCGACACCGTAGATATCCATCACAGGGACCTGCAGCTGCTCACACACCCGTGCAATCTCTGGGTACCCAGCCCGGCTGGAAAATTCCAGGCCCACAGACTGAGCCCGCAGTACTGGTGGGAGGGGGACCCCCATCGCAACTCAGTTCCGCCACGTCAGCAAACAGCCAGCCAGGCAACAACACTGGGAGGGCAGCGACACCCCGCCACCTGGCGACCAAACAGCTAACTACCCCAGCAGTCACGGAGGGATACGTCCGCACTCCACGGCTGCTCAGGGCCAACCCACTCTCTCTCTCTTAGTGCTTTTGGGTCATCATTCTCCTCCTGCAACGTTGTCTGCTTCCAGCCTATGTTGTCAACCGGATGCTGTAATGGTATTGTGGATGTTCTCAGCACACCAGTATTTACTCATTTATTCTTTTCATTGTACTTCTAACACAGTTTATTCATGTTACAGTTTTCATATTATTTTGCTCACCTTTGAAGGGTATGATTGCCAAGTGTTCTCAGGTGCCATTTTGGTTTCTTATTATTTCAGTAAATTGTTTTAATTATTTATTTGGTTTTCATTTGTTTCTACCTGTGACTTACACACTGCATGTGGCCAAAGCAGCATTTTTTTTATTGGTGTGACAGAGAGCCACACCATCTTGGCTCAGTATTAGCTGCAATACCACATCACGTCACATAGAATTGGGTCCTGTCCAAGGAGCGGTCCAAGGAGCTGTTCTAGGAGCTGATCTCAGGAGCTGTTCCTAGCAACCTTTGCTTAATGTTGTACTCACCTAATTGTGCTTGCGGAGGTTGAGCTTTGGCTCTTTGGTCCCTCCTCATATGTTTAGTTGTTATACTTGGCTTTCAACGTCCGCCGTTGTGTTTAGTTGTTATACTTGGCTTTTATACGTGTTGCATTTTTCAGAATTCTTTTTGTGATTTACATACTGGTGACTGAACATATCTACTTTACAGATGTAGCAATTTGGGATCTGTTTATTAGATTGACTTTGATTACGTGATGTTTTATGGGAAAATTCATGCTCATCATGGTTAGTCTTCTAAGCTATTGCTGTATCTAAATTACCCACATTAATTTTGTCCCAACAGAGGAGACTCACTCAGGCAGATCACCCCCTCTGGTAATTATTTGGTACTTTGGTTTGTCTTCGAACTATTATGTTCCACTTTGCATTACGAAATTAGGAGGAAGTATTGGACTAGAAATCCTTCTGCATCCAAAACTGTGTTATACATCCATGTATAACGCCCTACACTGCTCATGTAGGGCGCCTACTGTTCTTTTACAGAGCATAAGGAATGGTAACTATGCAGTTAATTTCTAGATTACAGTTGAGCAATTCTTGCCCTTATCCTCACTAGGGTCAAGGGTACAGACATCCCTACATTTTCTTCAAATTTTACTACCTCAAAACATAAATTTATATTATTTCTCCAAGTCCTTACTAAAGTCAAAGTCTTAGTTTTATTTCAGGTTATCAAATATAGTACAGTAATTGATCTTGTAAATATATCGTTGCCTTACAGGATAATTTCTTATGTACAGCGATGCCAGTTATATAACAACCATTCTCGTGCATTTTGCCATATCATATACAAGGCAATCTATTAATCCTCACTTATTTGTTCGCCTACAGGGTATTCGTATTCTCTTTCATTATTATTATTTTGACTTTATATAATATTAAATATGTTTCGGTTAGCCACATTTCGTGACAATCCGGAGGAAGAACTCCACACTTTGGTTCATGCTATAACAGAGTACCACATCTCTCCTCCACATGGGGTCACCAAAGCTGAGCCTCATAACCGGATTCTAGACCATCTCACTGACAATGATCTTATTACTCCAGAGCAGCAGGACCAACATAGAGCTACTGATAAAACCACACTCACACACATGAAATTAAAGATCGAGTTAGCCCAACAAGAAGCTGCTGCCGACGAACGCAAACGGGAAATGAGACAAGATGCTGTATTACCCCGTGAACGTCAAGCACAAGAAGCTGAACTACAATGTCAACAAGCTGAACTGCAACGTCAATGCCAACAACAAGAAGCTGAATTACAACGTGTGCGTGAACAAGAACAATTCCGGCTCTACGAGCAAAAAGCTGAATTAGAACGTGTACGTGAACAAGAGCGACTCCAGATCTTACAGCAAGAATCTGTAGCAAGCGCCGTGAAATAGAAGCCAACTTACCGGTACGTTTTAACCCTACTGAGTGCATTGAAATTATGCCGCCTTTTGTAGAAGCAGAAGTTGATTAATTTTTTGTGTCATTCGAGGCCTTAGCCACTCTACCCTAGGAATCAATGGTCAATATTTCTCAGGTCACACCTTACAGGAAGAGCTGCCTTAACCCTCATTACTCTTGCCACCGAGACTAGCAATGATGTACTCAAGCAATCAGTCCTTGACTCCTATCTACTTTCCACTGAAATCTAGCGACGACGCTTCAGGGACTATGTTAAAACTCTGTCTTAAACCTACGTGGGGTATGTGCAGAGTAAAACCAGGTATTATCTTAAATGACTAGAATTATCTCAACATCACTACCTTTAATGACTTAATAATTTTAATATTGATGGAAGAGTTTACCCGTAGTGTATTTAACCCCATACGCCTATATCTTGCAGATAATGGAGAGACGAACCTCAGTAAATGTGTACAATTAGCTGATACTTAGAGTCTAATCGAGAAATCTTTTGATTCAGGTTACAATATCTTGGTCCAGTCATTCATCATCTAAAGGAAGTCGTAGAGACATTAACTATGCACTTTACTGTCGTTACAGTAGAAACTATGGACACCTTATTGACTAGTGTCCAAATCCTAATTGTAAAACTACTAGCACTGCTTCACGCAATCCTAAGCCTCAGCCTTCTAAGCCTACCAAGCCTGTACTACCTGTAAATGTTCCAGTTACTGATCTTGCTTTATTTGATAGACATGTGTATTCAGAAACTGTCTCTGCAAACGGTAAAGCTTCCGAGGGTAAGAGCCCAGTACGCATCTTGAGGGACACAGCTTCGCTGCAGTCTATTCTACTAAAATCAGCAACACCTCAAGTAACTTACACCGGAGACACCGTCCTGATAAGGACGGTGTCTCCATCCTTATCAGGACGTCAGGATGTCAGATCACTGACCTCCCTGCAACTACATAATACCCGCTCGTAACAATCTACCTGGAGGGTCCATTCATCCGTGGAAAGGTCCCAGTCGCCATTCGGGAAAAAACTTTCCCCATGCCATGAATTCAACTTCTCCTGTGCAAAGACTTGGCCAACTTAGGGGAGTCGGTCGGCCGAGCTGACAGCGCACTGGACTTGTGATCCTGTGGTCGTGGGTTCGATCCCAGGCGCCGGCGAGAAACAATGGGCAGTTTATTTCACCTTATGCCCCTGTTACCTAGCAGTAAAATAGGTACCTGGGTGTTAGTCAGCTGTCACGGGCTGCTTCCTGGGGGTGGAGGCCTGGTCGAGGACCGGGGCGCGGGGACACTAAAGCCCCGAAATCATCTCGAAGATAACCTCAAAGATAACCATCAAGATTCCACCAATTTGATCATCTGCGACAAACCCCAGGTATGTGACTCAGCCACGAAAGAAGATCCTGCTGTAACTTTTGCAGCATAAGAATAGGTAACCGTGACTGAAGAATCAGCAGAAATCTCCCAGCCCGTTCTAGTGACTACCCGTGTTCTAGTGACTATCAATCTCCGCTTTTAACGAGAGGTATCCCAACAGTGACAGATATGCTGTTTCCTCCCCATCTGAATGTATAGATAACATGGATACAGTAACTTCTAACTGTGATATCCTCAACGATCTTCCCAAATACCTGCAACATTCTGTAATAGTGCTCCAATTATTAAATTAATCTCTACCTATAAAGAACTGTTTCAAGACACTCCTCAGGAATGTACTTTAGTGCAACATGACATCCAGTTGCTCCCTGAGACGATCCCAATCCGTCAACCTTACTAACGCTTCAGTGTACAGAAGCGAGTAGCCATGTTATCAAAAGCAAAGTGGATACAGTAACTCACCAATGGACTTGCCACATCTTGTGAGTTTCCTTGAGTTTTACCATGCATACTGGTTCCCAAACCATATGGCAAGGTAAGAGTATGCACCTATTACATGAAGGTAAATGCTGTCACCATCAAAGACTCTTATCCCTTATCTCGCATCGACGACATCTTAGATGCAATAGGGAATGCCAAGTTTTTGTCTCAAATAGATTTCTTAAATGGTTATTATGAAATACATCTCACGGAGCATGCTAAAGCCATCTCTGCATTTATCACCCCTTTTGTCCTATTTAGCTATGAACGCTACCTTTTGAAATTTGCAATGACCCAGCTGCTTTCCAGCGAGGTGTCAATCTCGTCATCCACGATCTTGACCACACCTATACCTACCTTGACGACATCGTTGTAGCGACCAACTCATGGGAAGAACATCTAGACCGACTATAACTACTATTCTCCAAGTTTCTCCAGGGTGGTCTCACCATTAATTTGGGCAAGTCCACGTTTATGAAAGATAAAGTGATCTTGTTATATGGTGTGGAAGCTTAACACCTTTAGGCATACATCTTGAAGCCATTCTACATTATCCACAACCTACTTCTTGTAAACAACTTATGAGATTCTTGGGACTAGCGTCCTACTACCGCAGGTTCTGCAAGAACTTCAGCATAGTTGCCACTCCTTTAATCAATCTTACCCGCCCTAACAGGAAATATATTTGTACTAACTCACAATCCATTGCAGTCTAGGAATTGAAAACTTTGCTGTGTACTAACCCCATTCTCGCCTCACCAGATATGAAACAATCCTTCATCCTTAATGTTGATGCCAGCAGCATCGGTATTGGGGGTGTCTTGATGCAATCGCGTGTGGGAGAAGTCCTACCAGTCGGTTACTACAGCTACAAGCTGAAGCTTCACCAACAAAACTATAGCACTATAGAGAAGGAGCTACACGCCATCTTCCTATTCGTCCTATACTTGCAACGATATGAACCTTACCTCCAGGAACGCCAACCCATTACCATCTATTCAGACCATAATCCTCTTCGTTTTCTACAAACAACCCCAATTCTCTAACCAGCGTCTACTTCGTTGGGCCTTGTACCTAAAAAACTACAACTTCAAGATCCTCTACGTCAAAGGATCGGACCACATAGTTACAAACGCACTATCATGTGTTCATGAAGTGGAACCTCCCGCTTCCAACTACCTACCAGCATCGATATCTCAGCCAATAGTAAAAGGCTTCAGGGAGGAGCTGTCACGTGAATCCACTGCATAGTTATGGAACTGCCATTTCCCCCCTCATCTTCTCTGTCTTTATTGGAAGTTCACGTCTACGCCAGCCCAGATGGGTCATCAGTCCTGCCACTGCTCCACCACACCGTACCTCCTAGGGCCTGGCACGACTTAGTACGACTAGCAAGCAAGCAGGGTGCCTCAGCTAACCAGTAGTTAGCCATCGCAAACAAGCAGTTAGCCGCCTTCAACTATCAATGGTACAGCGTCTCCACAAAGGTGCCGCCAGCCGCACACTAGCAGTTTGCTACCAGCTCTTGTTCCTACCTTGCGATGACACCAGCTGTGACGTCATCACCGCAGGGCTATAAAATGGGTACAGTCACCTTAGGGAGCCAGTCTCTCTCTTAGTGCTTTTGGGTCATCACCAGCTTCCTGTAACGTTGTCTGCCTCCAGCCTATGTCGTATGCCAAATGCTGTGGTGGAATTGTGGATGTTCTCAGCACACCAGTATTTACTAATATATTCTTTTCATTGTATTTCTTGCAGAGTTTACTCATGTCACAATTTTCATATTATTTTGCTCACCTTTGAGGGGTATGATCGCCAATTGTTCTCAGGTGCCTTTTTGGTTCATTATTATTTCAGTAAATTGTTTCAATTACTTATTTGGTTTTCTTTTGTTTCTACCTGTGACTTACACACTGCATGTGGCCAAAGCAGCATTTTTTATTTGTGTGACAGAGAGCCACACCATTTTTGCTCAGTATTAGCTGCAATACCACATCACGTCACAATACCAATAAACAAGGAGAACTCCAAGAACTTTGGCTTGAACGAATAAATTCATGATGTAGTAGAAGATCCATTTCGTCTTGGATGATATGTCGTTTCTCTGGAGTCACTCACAAAGGGTGTAGTCGAATAGGAGTTGCCTCAAGCAGTTGGACATCATGCGTAATAAGATGCGTGTTCGATTTGCCATGTGCAGTCTAGCTATAATCATCGCTTGTGTCTTCTCAGCCGCAAATGTGTCCTGCCATCATATACCCTAGGTAGAAATCGATAAATGTTTGTGATTGATGATTCTTGCAGCAGTTGGCTTTTCCTTCTTTCTGTTTGTAAACTGACTGTTTGTAATGTCTGTAATAACTGTAATGACTGTTTGTACAGTCACCAGCATAGGCCTGAGCTTCAGGAATGAGATGAAGTAGATCGTTGAAATAAACATTCCACAGCAGAAGGCCAAGAACACTTCCCTGTGGAACGCTGGCACCAACTGAGTGGCAATCGGATTATGCTCCATTGAGGACAACCCTTCGAGTCCGTTCTTGAAGGAAGTCTTTCATTAACTCTAGGATGGAGCCTGAGATGCCTAGTGCTTAAAGCTTCAGTACTAATGCAGAGTGCCAGACCCGATCAAAGGCTTCTGCTATGTTTACAGCAGAAACACAGGTGATCTTGAACTAATCCAATGACTGATGCCACTTAGTGGGGAGATTTAGCAGGAGATCAGCAGCAGATCGGCCTTTTCGGAAACAATTCTCTCGATCATATATTATCGATCTCGATAAAAAATTATATTATTTTCTGAGCGATTATTGATTCTAGAATTTTACCAGTAATGGAGAGCAGTGATACTGGTCTGTAGTTACCGACCACTGAGCGTCTCTTCTTTTTGTGTACTGGAGCAACATCTGCCTTCTTTCATAAGGGGGGCCAAATTACTTTGAGCTAGGAAGAGTTGGAAGAAGCATGTGAGAGGTGGAACCAATAGGTCAGTGCAGCTGCGTAGTGCCTTGGACAGACCTTATCTGGTCCCACAGCATAGCTTATGTCTAGCGTTTTAGGGAGATGGAAAACATCAGACTGCTGTATAACCAAATCAGTCATCCTATACACAATGCTTGGGCAAGATGTGGAGGCTGATGTTCAGGAAGTGGGACTTGCATCTTGGTAGCAAAATGGTTTGCCAGTAGATCAGCCTTCTCTTGATTGCTGGTTGCAAGAGTTGCATCCTGCAGGTTTAGAGGCGGGATTGTGTCCTCAAGCGAGTATCCTTGTCGATCTTTAACCAGGGACCATCAGACCTTGAATCCAACCCTTCCAGATGATTTTTTTTCGAATTTCGGATTCCTATCTCGATATAGCCCACTTTTGCACTTCTTTCATTATGTGACAAGATTGTCTATGAAAGCCGAGGGATGCCTTTTAAATTTCCTCCAGACCTTCCTTTTAGCTGCAGTGGCCATCTCTCTCTCT
>WNGS01042315.1:0-10439 GCA_020271785.1 Procambarus virginalis
ATATATATAATATATATATATATATATATATATATATATCCCCATCCCTCCTCAACGCAAAAACCGTCGTGGAAGACCCAGAGTTCCAATGATAATTTTAAGCTTGGAACACAAGTGACCAAGAAAATTGAAGAGGGCAACACAGTAGGGGCAATTAGGTTACTTACCAGTGAAGAAACAATCGCCCCTAGAGATACAGCAACTGCCGACTCACTGAGAGAGAAGCACCCTCCCAGAGTACCATGGGAACCCACTGCTCGGGACACAAATGCCCCAGACATGGGACCTCTATTCCTCCAAGCATCAGAGGTATACAAAGCCATCATGTCATTTCCACCAGGCTCAGCAGGGGGGATACTGGAGTAAGACCTCAGCACCTCAAGGAGATGACAAACCCAGTTCTCGGCGAAGTTGCCGAGACACTACTGTCAGAGATCACGAAGTTTGTCAACGACTGTCTCTCCGGGTTGATCCCAGATACAATTAAACCGTTCTTCTTCGGAGCATCCCTTTGTGCCCTTAAGAAGAAGGATGGTGGAGTCAGACCCATTGCCGTGGGCAACACACTTCGGCGCCTTGTTGCTAGGGCAGCTGTCAGAAAAATCAGCATAGACGCTGCAACGATGCTTCGACCCCATCAACTAGGTTTTGGTGTCCCCCATGGCTGTGAAGCAGCAGCTCATGCAGCACGAGCCTATATCAAGGACCTCCCAGTAAATAAGGCATTAATTAAATTAGACTTTAAAATGCCTTCAACCAGGTAAAAAGGGATGTGGTACTGGAAGCAGTTCGAACCAGCTTTCCTTGTCTACTTCCTTTCGTTTCAGCAGGGTACAGTAGGGAATCGACACTGTTGTTTGGGGAACATGAAGTTGTTTCCGCAGAAGGTGTCCAGCAGGGAGACCCACTTGCCCCTTTTCTTTTCTGCATGGCAGCTAAGGAGGTCACAAGTAGGTTGTCCAGCGAATTCAACATCTGGTTCCTGGACGATGGCACCCTGGCAGGGACACAGGAATCCCTACTAGGAGATCTTCAGCTAGTGAAATCTAGGGGAGAGGAGTTAGGCCTTACACTAAATCCATCAAAGTGTGAAATCATCTCGTCCAACCAACCAATCATAAATGCAGTACAAATCTTATTGCCAGGAGCCCAAGTGATCGCTCCCACCGACAGTGTGCTGCTAGGGGCACCTCTGGGCTCGAACGCCATTGAGGTAGTCCTCGAAGAAAAGCTTAAAGACCTGAGGAGGATGGAGGCGCGAATAGGGGCTTTGGATGCTCATGATGCGTTGTACCTTCTTACAAGGTGCCTGGCCTTGCCCAGACTTACCTATTTCCTCAGGTGTGCTCCTTCTTTTGACAGCCCAAAATTAACGGAATACGATTCACTCCTAAAGACAATAACTATGAAAGTGTTAAACCTCTCCCTGCAAGATGACCAGTGGGACCAAGCAACGCTCCCAGTTAGACTCGGGGGTATAGGTATTCGCAAGGCGACACAGTTAGCATTGCCGGCATTCTTATCCTCGACCAGTGCTACAAGTGAATTAGTGAAGGAAATACTACCAGAATACCTAAGGAACTCCATTGGGATTCGTGATCCCAAATTTGTGGAAGGAGCTGGTCGGTGGGACACACTCGCCAATTCACACACCCGACCAACTTGTCCAAACGACGGTAAACAGGCCAAATGGGATAGCCCTATAGTGGAGAACATCGCCAAAGCATTGCTGGACGTAGCTTCTCAGAAGGACAGAGCGCGTCTCCTAGCTGTGCAAGCCCCCCATGCTGGGGACTTCCTGTTGGCAGTCCCTAATTCCGCCTTGGGCACCCGCCTGGATCATCGGGCCCTAAGTATTGGTGTTGCTCTGCGCCTTGCCGCCCCTATCTCCACCGAGCACCGGTGTATTTGCGGCCAGGCACGGGCAGACCAATACGGCAGCCATGGTCTCATCTGTCGTAAGACACAGGGAAAGATTGCCAGACACGAGGCAGTCAATGACATCATCAAGAGAAGTTTGGCTACAGCTGGGTGTCCAGCACAAAGGGAACCCCAGCTGTGCAGACCTGACAACAGCCAAAAACGCCCAGATGGAGTCACCCTGCAGCCATGGAGGGAAGGTAAACAGGTCGTATGGGATTACACCTGTGCATCTACATTGGCTGATACCTATTTACGTTACAGCTCAGCGGAGGGAGGTGGGGCAGCCACCTTCAGGGAGACCCAGAAAATCCACAAGTACAGAACCTAGAACGTTGTTACAGGTTCGTGCCGATAGGCTCAGAGACTCTGGGCGCCTGGGGTAAATGTGCACTCAAGTTTTTAAAGGAGGTTGGTGAGGAACTCATTGGGAAAACTAGAGACCCACGAGCAGCCAGTTTCCTATTCCAGCGCCTCAGTGTCGCAGTGCAGAGGGGAAATGCGTGCTGTATCCTGGGTACGCACCCAACCTCCGAGGAGCTGGACGAGGTCTTCGAACGCTGATTGTTTAATTGTTATATATTGTGTGTGTGTGTGTGTGTTCTCTGTAAACTGTAGCATTGCAATAAAATAAAACAAAACATACAAAAAAATAATAGGGGTGGTAGGAGAAGAAAAGAATAAAGTATTCAGTGAGAATCCACAAGATCTTCTCTGAATGCTCTTTGTTTTCTTCTTCGAGGATGTGGGTCCCTGCAATTGCACCAGAGGTGGTACCCCTAATATATATATATATATATATATATATATATATATATATATATATATATATATATATATATATATATATATATATATATATATATATATATATATATATTATATATATATATATATAATATATATATATAATATATATATATATATATATATATATTATATATATATATAGACATTTGTCTAACACTCCAAACAAATGCATTTATATAGTATTATAATTTGGCAAGCTACAGAACCAAAATAAAGAAAACTTTTGTATCTTTCATATTATAATAGACAGCTTTAAAATGTGTTGCAAGTATGGAGTTACGATATCTGTCAACTGTATGCAAGTCTGGAGTCATGATACCTGTCAACTGGATGCAACTATGGAGTCATGTTACCTGTCAACTGGATGCAAATATGGAGTTACAATACCTACCGGTAAGTTTGCCATTTTCACTACCAATTATACACACGCTTCTCACAATGTTTCAGAGACAATTTTTTTGCACCAAATCATATAATGGACACAAAGAAAGGTCTAATATAATAATACCCAAACAATAGCTATACTGTACCTCCTTAACAGAAAACCTTGTTGACAAACGATTGAAGATGACCTGCGAGTTCACTTTGGTGTGACAACCTAACATTTGTACAATATATATGATGTGTCATTGCTTTTAGAATCAAAGGAAAAAGCACTGTTTAAGATTGAATTTGTGCCATTTTTAAGATTGAACCTGTTCCAGTCAGAAACATGGTTATTAGAAACTCCGCAATTCAGTAGTGCTCACAAGACGGTATATGCAGGCGATGAGTCACAGTAATGTGGCTGAAGTATGTTGACCAGACCACACACTAAAAAGTGAAGGGACGACGATGTTTCGGTCTGTCCTGGACAATTCTCAAGTCGATCGACTTGAGAATGGTACAAGATGGACTGAAACGTCGTCGTCCCTTCACTTTCTAGTGTGTGGTCTAGTCAACAGACGGTAAATGTTCACATAGAAAAAAAAAAAGAGATTCCTCTCCCATTAATCTATGCAGTGTCAAAAATGCTTTAAATAGACTGTCTGTATACGACTTTCACTCAGTATTGTCACATATCTTTGCAATAAGCAACATTCAGTACTAATAATCTTGGTATTGTTACTTAAAATACCAGCTTGAGATACTTAATATTCACTAAAGACATAGGTGTTATGAGGGTTCAACAGTATACAAGAGTGACAATGTGGAATATCCAAGACCCAAGTGTCTTATAATCACCCATAGACAAAGAACAAGGATAGCTGGTAAAAACCATGGCCCAGTATAAAAAATAATAAATTGCACTTTTCAACATTCACCACATTCAAACTTGATCTGTCATGATCATCAGTTATTCATAAATCTGTTGACTCTCACACTATGACCTTGATGAGTGGCCTGCACTTACATTGTGGCAATTATTAAAATAATGGAGCACATTCACTTGGGAGAGCCTCCATCTCCCACCTTGATGTTGTACATGCCTGAGGTTAAGTCATATACTGTATCTCACTGTGACACTGGCTGTACTTCTGCTACTACTGGTGTTGCACTTGTCCCATTGTTCAAAGGGAGTGATTGCTGGTCCTTATGGAATTTATCCACCTGTAAATACATGAATAAATGTTACTTGGAAAAAAAAAACACGTACTCAATTTAAGGGTTACCAAATATCTTTTTGTGACGAGTTTGATAACTATGTCACAATACTTAAGTTGCCAATAAACATTATAAACATAACTACAGAAACTTTGCAAGAACTGTAAAGGAATGATTAGCAAGTAATGCTTAGATGAGATAATCAGAATGCCACCCTTTTACAGTAATGTTCATTCTTGACTCATAATCGGGAATTCAGGGTCTGAATCCCGGGCAGGACAGAAATGGTTCGGTGCTTTTCTATCACCTAATGCACCTATTCACAGCTTGTTGTGGGGTTTCAAACCCTGGGAGGGGACAATATAAGCCTAATATGTGTATGTATACATACATACACAGAAAAATCACATTATTGAGATATATCAATGAGAAAATCCACAGGAGCCATGATGAGGATTCAAACCCATGCACTGGGTGTTCGCAGATGCATGCTCTAAATGACTACGTCACGACAAGGGAAATGAATTGCATCCTGGGGTGCTACTGGACCCCCGAGGCTTGCACTGAAGTCGAACCAGGGTTTCACACAATTCCTCCCATGCAATTGGAGGAATTGTGCGAAACCCTGGTTCGCCTTTAGTAGAAGCCGGTCGGCCGAGCGGACAGCACGCTGGACTTGTGATCCTGCGGTCCTGGGTTCGATCCTGTGGTCCTGGGTTCGATCCCAGGCGCCGGCGAGAAACATTGGGCAGAGTTTCTTTCACCCTATGCCCCTGTTACCTAGCAGTAAAATAGGTACCTGGGTGTTAGTCAGCTGTCACGGGCTACTTCCTGGGGGTGGAGGCCTGGTCAAGGACCGGGCCGCGTGGACACTAAAAAGCCCCGAAATCATCTCAAGATAACCTCAAGATAAGCCTCAGGAAATCTCGAGGATGCAGTAGCACCCCAGGTTGCAATTACTGTATTTTGCCATGTTGTTGCGTAGTCGTTAAAGAGAGTGAATCTGGGAATACCCAGCGCATAGGTTCAAATCCTCGTCAGAGCTCCTGTGGATTTTCTCATTGATATATACATTGGCTGCCTGTCCCCGGACACAATGAATTATTATTAATGTCACTCATCTCCCATGCTGAGGGGGTCATTCATTTCTCATAAACATTTCACAGTTACATTTGTGTTTATATGTATACTACTGAACACTGCCTACATATGCTGTTAGTAAGTACGAGTCTCATAATTCTGTGCTACTCTTCTTAACCAATGTACTGTGCAGAGTGCCCTGAGGCACTCTGAGAGTTGTGCTTTTTTTTTTGTTAATTAGGCTATATTTGAATGTTTTTTAATGTTTTCATCACTGTGTTTTGAAATGAAAATAGTTGAGTTTGGAAACCTTTTGACATTAACTTTACCTAAACATTTATAAAAACAACAAACATATATCCTTGACAATTGCACTATGAAGTTTCTGCCAAAACCAGGTACGCAGTGCAGTGACTAAACAACATCCAAACAACTTTTATTATGCAGAAACCTTTTCTCTTACCAATGTGTTGTGTGTACAATAGTTATTTTTCTATTCACCTTCCTGTATATAATCTATTCATAAATTAGGTGACTTTTTGGTTCAGCTTTTATTTATTTTATTTATTTATTTATATATATACTGTATACAAGAGTTCTTACATTCTTGTACAGCCACTAACACGCATAGCGTTTCGGGCAAGTCTTTAATGCTATGTTCCCCGGAATACTACCTGCCAAATCGTTTAACAACCAGGTACCCATCTTACTGTTGTGTAAACAGAGGCTACAGTTAAGGATTGATCCCTAATAAATTCTCCCAAGCCAGGATACGTACCCAGAACAAAGCGCTCACGAAACGCCAGGAGAGTGTCTTACCACTACACCATGGTAACGTTGAAGAATGTGATTATTACAAAGTATTTATTTCTCACTCTCATATAAATAGTACTCTTGTCTTCAGACTGTTAAAGAGTACTCCAAATTCAATCCAGGGTTCACTGCTGGGATGTGCAGTTTCAAGGCATTGTGAAAATCAACTTAATACTTTTCTTACTCTTCAACCCTTAATTTTAACTGCAGTATAAATGTTGGCAAAATCTATTTATTACTGTTGTTCCTTAAATTACAAATATTTAGCAATAGTTCCATTATGAAAATGAATATAATAACTAAGTTAAATAATAACCATCTATGAACATGATGTCCTTCAAATAAATTTTTTTTATTTCCAACAAAACAAAGCACAAGTCATCACATACTATTTTCCTGATATAACCAAGAGTCTTGGCATTAGTTTCTTTGCCTTCCTTGTGTTCTCTGACGTTCTCTGGCATGTAGGGAGCCGAGATGAGCACCTGACCCATCACCAGGATGTTGGTCCCAACCCACGTCACCTCCTCTATCCTGCACATGGGAGTTTCAAAAGTTATATATGTACTTTAATGGTTTTCAAGGAGCTCATGCAATTGAAACATGTGACAGTCATTCTGATGAATTTTTAAATAAAAAAAACAATTTTAATTAAAATACGATAGGTATCAGTTGCAAATAATAGATAAATAAGGTAATGTCCAAGTGAACATACCACTTACAGGTATACATATTTATATATTACCTGTAGATGATTTTGAGAAATCTTCTACTCTCGCACCATGGCCTGAGGCCAGGATTCCTAGTAACTGCATGACCAGCCAATCTGTTACTGCTTGCAGCCTGCAAGCCAACATAACCATCACTACCTGGCTGATCAGGCACCTTTGAAAAACTTGTCATGTTCTCTAATGAAGCTATCAACTGTGGTACAAGCAATGTCTTACATCAGCACGACCACACTTCCCACTTTCATGGGGTAGAGATGGAGGCAACAGTTGTACACAGGAGAGTGATATAGGAAGTGTTAAAAGATTATTCCGAGCCTCATCCTTTCACTTCATCTCTTACACTATCTGGTAAATATACATATTTATTACATTCTGTGGCTGTTCTTATAGCATCCTCAATTATCATTGGATTTTTCCTAGTACCTTTTGCTAAGCCTCTTGCACCAGTAAATTTCAATTGTGTAAATTAGGCCCCTAATCATGTGCATGCCATGTATATTATCTAGACTCAAAAGGACAGTTTAAGTGCCTTTACGTAATTCTAGGAAGTAGTAACAAACAAATAAAGAACAAAACAAAAACAGTGAAGACCTTAGAGTATCAATACTAAAGTAAGTGGTCATGCTTCACTTGAAACTTGAGCACCAAAGACTAATGCAGATGACCATACCCCCTTGAAAGCTGGGACACCACAGGTTAATACTAATGGTCATGACCCCTTAGAAGATGGAGCATCAAAGGGTTAAGCAGGTGGCCATGCCCTATGATAGTTGGAGCATTACATAACCCAAGAAAGAAGTCATATACTGACCCTAAATTTGTTAAAATCCTCAAAATATCTTTATAAAATATTTATGCTTATTAACAGCTCATGTGCGTCAACTAATATGAAAATCAAATAAGAGAAACTAAAATGATTCCTCATCCTAACAAACATGCCATTTATTTCAATTTTTGTTTTTCTAGATACTGTACTGTCATTGCTCCGAGGTCAAAAATGCAACGAACTTAATTATGTGAATAACTTTTATTTAATTTTTAAGAATGATATTACAAATATTAATCAAGACAAATATTTTTGTTATCGGGCTTAAATTACCATTCTCGAGTTAGACTACTGTCAAATATTCCAAAATGCTTAAATGTACTTATTATTTGATTCACATGGATTTTTTTATAATTATTTAATGTATTGCCCTGTTTACTGTACTGGTCAGTTATAAGGTTTAAGTGCTTTTTACATGACAACCTGGAGACTTTAAAAAGGATCTCCACCAAATACATTTTTCATGGGATATAACAATCGTTTAATATGCAAAATAAAACCACTTACCAATACTGTTTCAAATTATTTTAATTTATATAATTATTTTATTAAGTTAAGAGAATACCTGTAATAGTGACAGCAATTCACCAATTCGAACATTTTTTTAGTTGAAAAGAAAAGATCAACACCACAATAATTATTCAACTAAATAATTAGAGTAATTTAATTTCACAATTTTTTACAATTACTTGCTCAAGTGAGAACTGCCATTACCTCCCTTGACTTAGCAACCAAGTGTGATCTTCATATGCAATCATAACATTTCACTAATAAGGAATTGGCTAAAACAAATGGAGAAGATACCCATTTGCGGCTTAATAGCAAGAACTTACAGACACAGCAACACTAAAACTTTACAACAGACCGTGCTATTACAAACAAGGTAACAAATAAATCAATGATAATTTGCAATGCCTAGATATAAAACACAAGTCCAAAAATCACTTGAATTTTTTGTTATACTGTATTTTAATACTACTATATATCTCTTTTCAAAATGTAAATTTTTTCGAATTTAAAGATTTTACAAGACACAACTAAAGATAGTGATTGAGGATTCTGGATTTGTAAAATTATATTCAGATTACTAATGAGCAGTGAAGTAATATATTCAATCAACAATTCCTAATTGCAGGCAATTCAAAAGTTATATTTAAACCATAGTCCAGTCTATGTAGATTGAATCTAATTTTGACTCATACTGACCAAAAGCCTCCAATGTGTCTGAACAGGTTAATTAACTCAATTACCCAAGTAGCTACAGAAATTTCAAGACTGGGAATGCTGTTGTTCATAAGATCCAATATAAGATTTTGTCAGAGTCTGTTTAGACCCAGCAATATAGCAAACAAGAAAACATAATTTAATGTTTATTAAATACAATACAGTACAGTATATCGTCTTTATTTCACATTCCAGGGGAAAGTGACATACGTAGAATATTATGTAATCTCTCTTCATCTAACATTTTCATATCTTTAAGCATGAGACAATAGCAATACTCATAAATATATTGAAGCGATATATATATTGAAGCCTAGCATTTTGCTACTAAAAATTATAGCACCTAATTACTATGTCTACTTTAACGATACGAGAGACAGAGGCATACAAAAGAATAAAGTATTACAATTTACATTACTGATACTTCTTTTTCCACCAAGAATTCCCATTGGAAGGAAAGTCACATTAGAAAAGTCATGGCATTGATAAGATCTTCCTCTCCCACAAGCTGCATTTTTATCTTGAAAACTCTTTCTTTAAGATCTAAACACCAATCTCTCCAGTGCTGTTCTTTCTCTTGACCTTGCATTCTGCCACATCTTTCTTAATGACTATTGTTAAAATGTGAGGAAGCCCAGTACTATCTAGAAGACGAAATCTTAAAAGACTAAGCCACACACCAGAAGATGAGGAGACGACGACGTTTCAGTCCATCCTGGACCATTATCAAGTTGACTGTCATTATCAAGTCACCACAATCGACTTGATAATGGTCCAGGATGGACCGAAACGTCGTCACCTCATCTTCTTGTCTGTGGTTTAGTCGTCATATCTTCAGCCACGTTATTGTGACTCATCGTCTGCATATCTTACATAAAAAGCTCAGGTTAAATATCAAGATGTTTCAGCATCATCAAGATAATGTTTAGAATGGCTTGTTTAATGCACTTTGCTATAATGTACCATGCTTGCAAGAAGAGTACAGTGTTCCCAGGAAGAAAGTGTGTTAAGAACAGAACATCTTACGTTTTACAAATGGTTAGGAACAGCTTCTGGCCATCCGGAGAGACCCCAGACTGCATTGCCTGGATTAATCGTTGTTTTTCCTCTATGCTCCTCTTTGCACGACTATTAAGCTGTTGAGAAGGAAACACATTGAATAATTTATGCTTGACATGATACTCATCCAATGCATACTGCTAGCCTATAGCAAGTTTGCAATTGCCTCAACACAATACATTTATGCATACTATACTGAATATTTATATGAAATAAATGCAAGTATTTTATAAATATAATCTACAAAAAATACACTATAATAGAAAACACAATATTAAAGAATTCATGCATGCATGAATACACACACACACACGTGAGAGAATATGATTACTAATCAATAATATAATTTACCTTCTGAAACCATAATCTTTCTCAAAAATGTGAAAATATTA
>WNGS01042322.1:0-32410 GCA_020271785.1 Procambarus virginalis
TAATCAAGTACATAGCAATGAAACTTCATACAGAAAAAAAATACAAAATTACATACATCTTATGCATAAGAACACTACAGATTATGGCACTGCAACAGGAAAACCTCTGGATAAGGCGTCAGCAATTACATTTTGCCTCCCAGGAATATGCCATATGACAGTCAAATTAGCATGTTGCAATATATGAAACAATTTCTTTAAACTAGACATATGATCTACCCAATTCTTAATGAAAATCACAATGTCATCCAGATATGCCCTACATTCTGGCACATCCTTCAACAAAGAGTTCATTAATTTCTGAAACGTGGCAGGGGGCATTCCGTAAACCAAACGGCATCACGTTATACTCGTAAGTTCCATCAGGAGTGATAAATGCTGTCACTTCCCTGGCAAAATCTGTAAGAGGTATCTGATGATTACCCTTAGATAAGTCTAATTTAGATACAAAGTTGGCATGACCTATAGTCTAGTATCAACACATTCTTCTAATAAAGGTAACGGATAAACATCAACTATGGTAACCTGGTTGAGTTTTCTATAATCCACTACTAATCTCCACTTGTCTTCTGGCTTTGGTACTAATAGGCATGGCGAACTCCAGGAACTCTGACTGGGTCTAATGAACCCATGTCGAAGAAGATAATCAACCTCCTCCTGGATGATACGACGTTTCTCGGGTGTCACTCGATAAGGGTGCAACCGAATTGGAGTCACATTTGTCAGGGTGATATCATGAGTAATGAGAGAAGTTTGAGTGGGGACCTCCCCAAACAAGCTAGAAGACACCTCCAAAAGATCCTGGAACTCGGCTCTCTCCTCCTCCTGCAAATGACTCAACAATTCTTCCCCGGAACTACTGGAATTAGACAAACAAATATTACTATCTTCCTCAGCAACACTCGACTCTTCAGGAATTTCCTCCTCAGCAACACAACAAGCCACAATACTAGGCCCACAATAAGCCTTCAACCGGTTTACATGTACACTCATGGTCTGTCGTTTCTGCTTGGGATGGCAAACCTTGTAAGTAACCTCCCCAAGACGTTTGACTACTTGATACGGTCCTGCGCATTTGTTAGACATAGACGTACCCATACGAGGCTTCAAAACCAATACCAAATCTCCTGGCTCAAAAACTCTGAGTTTGGCCTTGAACCTCTGGTCATGTTTCTGCTTCATTACCTGCTGTTGTTCACCTAGATGTCGTAAGGCCAACTCCCTCGTTCTGGACAGTTTGCTCTTGACATCCGTCAGGTAACGCTCACTCTGCCTGGCTGTAACATCATCTAACATGTGCTCATATAACATCTTTAAAGGTCCTCTCACCTGATGTCCGAATACAAGCTCGAATGGAGAACAACCTAGTGCACTGTGCAATCCATCTCTAGCCGCAAATAAAACAAATGGCAGATTCTCATCCCAATGTCTGGGTGAATCTTCCCCAGTCGCCTTCAACATTTTCTTGAGAGTTTGGTGGAACCGCTCGATTCCCCCTTGACTCTGAGGATGGTAAGGACTTGAAAAATTGTGTTTTATACCAAAACTGCTACAGAAATTTTTAAAGATGGTGGAACAAAAATTACTCCCATTATCAGTTTGAATTACACGGGGCATCCCAAAAAGTGAAAAAAATCGTTCCAACTGCCTGATAATAGTAGAAGCTCTAATATTACGTAAAGCATACGCTTCAGGGAACCTGGTGGTCATACATAAGATAGTGAACATATACATATTTCCGGATTTTGTACGGGGTAAAGGTCCGACACAATCCAGTACCACATGAGTAAATGGCTCCTCTGGCACTACAATAGGATATAATGGTGCTCGTGGCACAGTCTGATTAGGCTTACCAACAGTCTGACACACAACACAGTTGTGGCAATATCTGACCACATCTTTTTTAAGTTTCGGCCAATAAAAAAGTTTACAGATCTTATGATACATACTGGTAATACCTTGATGGCCTCCCATCAGGTCATCATGAGCAGCTTGCAATACCTGCTCCCGATACTCTGTTGGCACAACGAGCTGGGTGTTAAACTCACAATCCTCTGATGAGGGAGTTCCTGATGGTCTCCATCTTCTCATCAAACATTGATCCTTGAAATAACAACCCGTACTCTCCTCCAAAGTATCGATGGAGTCGGCTGCTTCTGCATAACACTCAGCTAGACTGGGATCAGTACTCTGTAACTTACGCAAGGTCTGGAACTCTACAACTGGAGCGAGCGGGCAGGGAAGTGGTACCTGGGCCACATCTTCCAGACCATCTGGGTCAGAATAAATTAGGGCTTTGGCACCGGCCTCACTCTCGACATCCACATGAGCTATAAATGTATCTTCAAGGTCCACTTCCACCTCCCTGTCTGAAGGGGTCCTGGCCTCGAGAACATCCACCTTGGTAGTAGCAGGACTTACCACATTCTGCTTACCCATGGATCTGGTCACAACACAGGCTGGATAAATGACACCATCATCCTCATCTGGTTGAGCCAGTACTGCATTAGGTTTAGTATACATAACAGGACAATCGGTCCCACTAAATTTACATTTATCGAAATCATTACCTACAATTATATCAATCCCAGGAATGGGCAACTGCTCACTGACTGCTACAGTGCACCAACCTGGTGTAATAGAAGAATTCAGGTTAACCTTAATTAATGGTACACGCTGGATGAGCCCTCCAAGTCCCTGCAATAACACTACCTCTCCAGTGTCTTCTGTGCTAACATCAGTAAGAACACGGCGAGAAATTAAAGACTGGGAAGCACCAGTGTCCCTTATACTGTAGTTTGATTGGCTGCATATATATAAATTTAATGTAAACCCTCTCCCCTAATGTGTAAAGATCGATTTGTGAGATTTTTGCAGAAATACAGTCCACTTAACATCATACTAATTGCTATCGAAATATATAAATTAACGTAAATATAAATTCTATATAAATTCATATAAATTAAATATAAATCTCACAGGTTGGTTCCCACAGCTGAGGTCCCAACTCAACAGAGTAGTCCGTGCTAGAGGAACTATGGCCCTCTTTATCCTCCTTCGGTCGGATTGCAGAAGATAGGGTACATGGCCCGAAGACAAATCAAAGTACCAGGAAACCAAAGGGGATGATCTGTCGTAAATGAGAAATATTCTAGGGATGAAAAAGGTGGAATACACCAGTAATAACACTGAGGGATGAACGACCAATTAAGAGAGTGACTGAGGCCTCCAGTCACCACATAATCCACAGTTATCCAACATTCACAATATGTTACCCTCGGAACGCACAAAATACACAGCACCATACAAATATTAAAAGTTATGAAAATATTGAAAAGCAACCGTATCAAAACAAAGTACACTTACCACAAATTGATGTTCTAGTATCAGTACCTGTGTGAGGCTCCTAAGACAGGCCCCCATTAAATGCGATGGAAAAAAGAAAAATGTATGTAGCTATTCGGCAGTCCTCCCAATGGCTGGTGTCAATGCCAATCACATTTACAAAAAAAAAGAGAAAAAAAGTTGACTGCATGGCTGTTGCCTCCTGTGGTCAAGTAAAAGGGAAAAACACGCAAAACAAATCGTATGAACAATGAAACTTTAATTAACTTGAAAACAAATATGAACAAAGATAATCCCTTGGCTATGTACAGTGCTAATTAAACAAAATTACAAAGTCAAAAAATAATATAAAATAAAACAATGGTTACGTTACTCTACAATGAACAAGACAAAAAATGAAGTAAAAGGTGCTGAGAATAATGCACTGGCTGAAAATATCCACTATTACACAGAGCGTACGAGATAGTTGTATCAGCTTTGAGAGCACAGAATATTCTAAATCATATGGCTCATGCACGCTCAGTCATCGGCTACGCAGATGGCGCTGAAATCGAGTGCAGACGCCTATTCATCAATGGGAAGCGTGTTGGCTGGAAGTGGTGGTTTGGTGATCGACGAAGGTGGTGTAGCGACAGTGAGGAGGGGGGAGTGGAGTGAGCGATATGTATATGGTACATATACTCACTGTAGAAACGTATTCTACTAATTATGTACTACTCTTGATTGTAGTACCTAGATGTTGTAGATGTACTGAAGTAACATGATGATAGGAAAGAGCAGGCCAAATTTCTCTTGAAGGAGATTATCATAACAGCTGTCCCCCGAAGCCTGCTCTTACGGGTTAAGTTACTTCAGTAGATGGTAGAGAGGTAGGAGTAGCTGTCTCTACCTCGTAGACTCTGGAGAGGGCGTTGGCTATGATGTTGTCTGAACCCTTGATGTAGAAGATCTTCAGGTTAAAATTCTACAAGTACAGAGCCCAGCGTAGAAGACGTTGATTGCTGAATTGGGCCTGTTGCAGGAACCGCAGAGGATTGTGGTCTGAGTAGATGGTAATAGACCGATTACCCTGTAGGTAAGGTTCGAAATGTTGCAGATTCAGGACGATGGAGAGGAGTTCCTTTTTTATGGTGACTTTTTTATGGTGATTCACAGGGTTCAGAACCCTGTGAATCAGGATGATAGGGGCTGGACAATACCAGAGTTATGTTAAATTCTTCCAGTGTCTTCTTGAAGAGATCACTGGTGAAGTTGGTGCCACAGTCACTTTGTATCTCCCGAGGAAATCCATATTGGGAAAAGATCTTCAATAGTTGTTTCACCACAGTAGCAGCTGTAATGTTCTTTACAGGAACTGCTATGGGGAATCTGGTGGTTGGACACAGGATGGTTAGTATATAGGCGTTGCCTGAACTGGTCCGGGGTAAAGGACGAACACAGTCTATGATGAGTCTGTGAAAAGGTCATATATCTGCCTTAGTTTTAACTCAAATTTCAACAAATTTACTTATAAATTATGAAATGGACAGATCTATCGTTTCGTAAGAAAAAAAAAGAAAAATATATATTTTTCGACATATATATATATATTTCGACATATATATATACGACATATATATATATATATATATATATATATATATATATATATATATATATATATATATATATATATATATATATATGTTGTACCTAGTAGCCAGAACGTCGTACTTGGCCTTCTATGCAAGGCCCAATTTGCCTATTAAGCCATGTTTTCCTGAAATTATATATTTTTCCAATTTTTTTCTTATGAAATGATAAATCTGTCCATTTCATTATTTATGAGTTAATTTGTTTAAATTTGAGTTAAAACTAACGTTGATATATGACTGAACCTAACCAACCCTACCTAACCTATCCTTACTGTCCTCTCACACACAAACGGGTGAACTCTTTTCTCCCCACTTGGTACGGGCTCACCCCGCACGCTCTCGGCCATTTGGTCCTCCTCCCGAATGAAAGCAACGTTCCCCCGCTGCTTAGGGCATCTGCATTCCCGCGCGACGTGTCTAAATCCTCCACAGTTGTAGCAGCGGATCCTTCTTGGTGGTGACCTTCCACGACCGCTCGCCCTGGCAATGCCTCCAGAGGCCGTCACTCCGTGGGTCTTCCTCGTGCCTTCCGTCGTCTCCCTCGTAGCGTCTTTCGTCACAACAACAGATCCTGCACTCTCAGCTAAGGACTTCTTGACTAGTTCCACAGAACCTTTTAGTCCCTTACCATCTCCACTCGAGGGGGTGGGACTTGGGAGAACTCGTTCCTGTCCTCCATCCATCCGTCTTCCTATAACTACTCCCATAGCCGGAGTATACTGGCGGTCGGTGCAGTCCCTCTCTGCGTGGTCGCAAGGCTTCCTCCAACATGTCAGCTCTGTCAGCAGCAGCCCTCAGATCTTTTATGTCCGCCTCCTTGACTCTAATCCTGATCTCAGGAGATAGCACGGACATAAATTTCTCCATGACCATTAGCCGCTTGATGTCCTCAGCTAACTTAGCTCCTTCAGATTCCTACCACTTCAGAAATCTTCTCTCCATGTCCCTCGCCGTCTTTGCATAAGATTTACCTGGCGAACGGGTACACTCTCGGAACCTTCCTGGTCAACACGTTTTGTGCTACTGCTGGACGTATCTTGGATGTAGCATCTTGTACTTGTATTAGTTGACGTAACTGATATAGGGAAGAGCAGGCTCAATCTTTCTTGAAAGAGATTATAGTCACAATATATATATATATATATATATATATATATATATATATATATATATATATATATATATATATATATATATTGTGACGGTAAAGTAGAGGAGTATGGTGGTCGGCAGTCTTCCACTGGCAGATGTTAAGGCCAGGCCACATATAAAAAAACAAAAGTAAAAAAAAAGAGAAAAAAAAGAATGACTGCGTGTTGGATAATCTGTGGTAAGGTATGGGAAGAGACATAAAACACAATAATAAACAATGCTTTTTAATAACACTAAGAAACAAATTGAAATAAAGGCAAAATCTTGGCTTAATGGAACAGAACAACAAGTGGAAAAATAACTGAACATAAAACTGAATTACGTTAAAGGGAGGAGAAGTGACATGAAATAACAAGGACAATAATATTAGTGCTGGAATATATGCGCTAGCTATAAACCTCTATTTGATCACACAAGGTGGGTCAAGTAGGTGTTCACAGCACGAGCACAAAATATATTCTGGCTGGCAGAGCTGCAAGGGACTCCAACAATGACTGGCGAGGAATGTGATTGGCGTGGAGCGGGAGTGGTGTGTTGGTTAGCGGCCAATGAGAACGCAGGACGGCCGCAAGTCGCTAGTTTGGCTGGGAGCAGCAGTTGGCAGGTCGACCAGGTGTGCAGAAGTGGGGGGAAGGAGGGAGTTACAGGTGCGTGTGGCTGTCTTGATATATACGTTAAGCCACTATAAAACGTATCTTGCATATTGTTGAAAATGTGACTATGGGAAGATATAGCAGGCTCAATCTCTGGGTAGAGATTATCGTCACAACTCTCCCCCGAAGCCTGCGGTTCTGGCAGAGTCACGTTCACGGGAGGTAGAGTGGGAGGTGGAGCAGGCTCTACCTCAGTGATGCTGGAGAGGACGTCTGATATGATGTAGTCAGACTTCTGGGTGTAGCAATCTCCAAGCTGAAATGATGTAGCTGGCCAGCCCATTATAGAAGTAGTCGATGGTTGAGTTGGGCTGTCTGTAGGAAATGAAGATGGTTGTGGTCCATGTAGATGGTGGTGGACTGAGTACTTTGCTGGTATGGAGCAAAGTGTTGCCCGTTCAGGACGACGAGTAGCTCCTTGTTGCTCGTGGTGTCGTTTATGGTAGTTGGTACGTATAGTCTCTTCGCCTTGTTGTACCAGGTCACCCACGTTGCCGGTACCACTGGCGTCGATATGGAGGATGGGAGACTTGGTGATATCTGGTGAGGCGAGAGATGTATTAGAATATGATAGAGGAGCACAATTATGGTGTTGAAAATGATGGTGAAAGTCAGTAAGGATTTCCGAATTAGAAAGCGCTGTCTCAGTGTCAGTGCTTTCGGAAGGAGAAGCAGGGAAGGTCTCACTGTGGCTGTATGGACCTGTAAATGAGGTGAAATTGTTAACACAGTGGGAGGAACCCCTTGATAGGGCTTGAGTAGATTGATGTGGCACAGCTGGGTCTTCCGCCGCCTATCGGGGGTCTCGAGAACGTAGTTGAAGTTGTTCCGGCACTCCTTAACACGGTAGGGTCCTGAGAACCTGTTCTGTAAAGGAGAACCTGGGATAGGGAAATAGGCAAGAACTAAGTCTCCTGGTTTAAACTTCCTTACTTTGCAGTGCTGGTCGTAACGAGTCTTCATCCTCTCCTGGGCTTTCTGTAGGTTGTTGCTGGCAAAGGAATGGACCCTCTCTAGAATGTGTCGGAGGTTTTGAAGATACTGGGCACATTCTGATGCTCACTGAAGGTGGCATCACGTAGAGAATCCTTGAAAGCCTTGAGAGGTGTACGGCACTTACGTCCGTAGAGCATCTCATAAGGAGATACTCCTAGTGACTCGTTGGGAAGACTTCTGAAAATACACATGATGAGATCAATTTGCCTATCCCAATCCTTTGAGGTCTCATTGCAAACTTTTTTAAGAGTGCCTTGATGGTCTGATGACTACGCTCGAGAGAACCCTGTGAAGCAGGATGATAGGGGCTGGACAGTACCTGTTTGATGTTGAACTCCTCCAGAGTCCGTTTGAAGAGATCACTGGTGAAGTTGGTGCCACAGTCGCTCTGAATCTCCCTCGGAAATCCATACTGGGTGAAGATTTTCAGTAGATTCTTCACCACTGTAGCAGCCGTAATATTTTTCACTGGAACTGCTATCGGAAATCTGGTGGTAGGACACAGGATGGTTAAGATATAGGCGTTGCCTGCACTGGTCCGAGGCAAAGGACCAACACAGTCAATAATAAGCTTGTGGAACGGTTCCTCAGGCACCTGGATGGGTATCAGTGGTGCTCTGGGAATGGAAACGTTCGGTTTCCCGGCTAACTGACACACGTGGCATTGTTGAACATACTTCTTGACGTCGTTTACCATACCTGGCCAGTAGTAGTCTTGTCGAATTCCATGGTAAGTCTTGTTGAACCGTAGTGTGACAAGCGCCGTGGGCCAGGTGTAGAATCGTGGGCCGCAGGCTGGTAGGAATCACTAGTTGTTCAACGTCTGCCCAGTCGTCCTCGTCCTTCAGTTTACTGGGTCTATACCTGCGATAGAGTAATTCGTTCTCCATAAAGAACCCAGGAACACTGTCGGATTGGGTTTCAGCCTGAAAGAATAATGGTGTCAAGGTAAGATCATCTCTCTGTAACTTACGGAACTCCACAGCGGTCAGGTTAGGGGGTAGTTTCGAAGGGTCCTGAGGGACAGCGGTAACAGTAGAGTCAGCTGGCTGTGGTCGTGCAGCTTGAGCACGGGTGGTCACCATAACAGGAGGAGAACCTTCATCACTCTCTTGAACCTTTGCTGGAACATGCTCAAAAATCGGGTTATCCAACACAGAGTTGCTTACCTCGGATATGTCCTTGACGATCAGGTTGTTCGGTTGTTGGTCTTCTGCCAAGTCGTTGCCCAGGAGACGTTGCACTCCAGGCATGGGAAAGGCTTTTCCCTGACAGCGACTTGGACTTCAACGGTCACGAAGGGACAATCTAGGTAAACTCTGGCAAGGGATAAGGAGTTGTAGCAGTAAGGTCAGTGATGAATACAGTCTCTCCTGTGTAGGCGACGTTGGGCACAGCTGATTTCAAGACGATCGATTGTAAGCCGCTGTGTCCCGCAGGATCTTAAGTCCAAAACGTCCCTCTGAATCTGAACCGTGGGTAGAGATAGTTCCTGGATATAGATGCTGGTAAAGAGAGAGAGATCATTAGCAAGAACACCAAAATTCATTACAGGCTTACCGGACTTAGGGTGAGTAGGTTTAGACTTAGGAGGTTCTTGGTACCTTTAGATTGGGACCTACCACATTTGTCAATGGTGGTCCATATAGTCGACAATACCTGCAGTACAGTTGAGAGGTACCTTGATCTGGGCTCGCTTTCTCGTAACTGTACCAAGACTTCTTGCTGGTAGGTTCTGGTGTCAAGCGGTGGATGAGGCTGTAAGTGTCAGCTGACTTCGCGCACTTCACCAAAATCCGTCTCTTCCTTGTCTGCTAAGTATAGGCGGACAGGAGGCGTACACGTCTCAAAAATTCTTCAACCAGTATGAGGTGACAAGCTCTGAAAAGTAGAGACATGTGCTGCCTCCAGCCATTTCATGAAATATCTCCGTTTGGTGTTAGTAANAGGACATGCATCATTATTATAACATCAAGCAAGGCTGGTTCATCCCCTCCTCTCATTCTTGTCGGTCCCTTGACGTGTTGACTTAAAAGTTTCTTGTTGCCACATCCAGCAGCTTAGCTCTCCATGTGTCTGGGCCTCCATGTGGGTCTCTGTTCCCCCATCTATCTTCCCATGGTTGAAGTTTCCCATGATTAGTAGTCTGGATCCGTTCCTGCTAGCCACAGAACGCTCCTCTATTATATTGATGGTGGCCAAGTTGTTTCTATCATATTCCTGTCTGGGTCTTCTGTCGATTGTTGATTGATGAAGATTAAGCCACCCAAAAGGTGCACGGCATGAATAGCCCGTAAGTGGTGGCCTTTTGAGCCATTACCAGTATCAAGAGCTGATACTGGAGATCTGTGGAGGCGACTGCACCCTGCGTGACGGGAGATGTCTCCCGTGGTCTTCTGTCATTCGGTGGGGGGTTATATATGACTACTACTATAATTTTCTGTCCTCCAGTTGCTATGGTGCCTGATATGTAGTCACTGAAACCTTCACAGTTCTGAATTACCATCTCTTCGAAACTCCAACCTTCTCTTAGTAGCAAAGCTACATCATCTCCTCCTCTCCCTTCTCTCTCTTTCCTCACTACATAGTAGCCCTGTGGAAACACTGAGTTTGTTATAGTTTTTATTAGCTTTGTTTCTGTGAGTGCTATAGTTGCCCCACCCCCACCTGAAGGGTCTTCAAAATTCCCTGTGAACCTTGGCATGAGCTGATTGGCATGCCTTTTCTAATTAATGTTCCCAAAACTCTGCACTTGCACAGTGAAGTTCCTGCGGCCCAGGACTTCCCTAATTTTTCCTTCCACCCAGGGCTTTCCACTTCCAAATTCCTTGCATATACTGCATCCCCCTCATTAAACAACAATTCCTCTCCCTGAGCCAACTGACTGGCCAAGCTAGTTACCGATTTCTCTTTATTGGGATCTGTCTTTACTGCTTCCATGTGCACTTTAAATTCAGTGTCTATTAAACAATAATTCAGAAGAAGATTTTCCAGTAGTAGAATGAACAGTTTTCCTTTGATTATATAAAAATCTACAAAGCCTTGTATTAATAGTACCTTCCGTAAACCGCTTTAACCCTTCTTTCAAGGATCTCACTGCTCTCTCTGCTAGACCATTTGAAGAAGGATTATAGGGGCAGGTGTTACATGTTTAATACCATTTTTTCGAAAAAAAAAAAAATCCTCCATTTCCACAGAAACAAAATAAGGAGCATTGTCTGAGACAATTATGTCTGGCAATCCAAAATTACAAAATGTTTTCCTTAGTAATTATAAATAAATAAATAAATGAATATGTTTATTCAGGTAAGGTACATACATACAAGTGATGTTACATTAATGGATCGATTTATAGATAGAGCTAGTACATACAATGCCTAAAGCCACTATTACGCAATGCGTTTCTGGTAGGAAAAACATAAATATCTATAACTTAATACTAATTGAGCATAAAGAATAAAATGTGTTGAGAACAAATACAAATAAAGATAAAAAAGGGGGAACATGGCTGAAAAAGCAGCACAAATACAATAGGTCGACAAACAGCGTTGTTTTAAAAAATAACAGACATGGGTTGATAATAGAGGGATAAGGTAGGTTACAGGGAATTTATTAGGTAGTGTTTAGTTTTAATCTTAAACTGGTTGAGAGAGGTACAGGCTTTAACATGGTTGGGAAGGTCATTTCACATTCTGGGTCCCTTGATTTGTAGAGCATTTCTAGTTTGATTAAGTCGTACTCTTGGAATATCAAAACTGTAATTATTTCTGGTGTGGTGCTCATGGGTTCTGTTACAACCTTCAATGAAGCCTTTGAGTTCAGGATTGGCATTACAGTTCAGCGTTTTTTATATGTATGATACACATGAGAGAATGTGCAGTGACTTAATATCTAACATATTCAGAGATTTGAGTAGGGGTACCGAGTGATGTCTGGGGCCAGAGTTGGATATTGTCCTAATAGCAGCTTTGTGTTGAGTAATTAGAGGACGTAAATGATTTTGGGTAGTAGAACCCCAAGCACAAATACCATAGTTGAGGTATGGATAGATTAGGGAGTAATAGAGAGTCACCAGGGCAGGGCGGGGTACATAATATCTGATCTTAGAAAGAATGCCAACAGTTTTTGAAACTTTTTTTGATATATTTAGAATGTGTCCCTGGAAATTGTCCCTGGAAATTCAGCTTGTGGTCAATGAGAACGCCAAGGAATTTGCCATCTATTTTGTTACAAATTTGGGTATTGTTTATTCTGAGATTTATATGATTAGAGGATTTAATGCCAAACAGAATATAGAAAGTTTTGTCAATGTTAAGGGTGAGTTTGTTGGCAGTTAGCCAAAGATGGACTTTATTTAGCTCAGTATTTACTGTGGCATTTAGAGCAAGGGGGTCAGGACTGGAGTAAATGAAGGTTGTGTCGTCAGCAAATAGAATTGGTTTGAGGTGTTATGAGGCATTTATATATTTGGGTTAATAACTTTAGCCAAGGGTTATCAGCAAAGTGCTTGAAGTCGGAACAGGAGAAGGTACAAAATAAAGCCATGAGAATAATTCCAATGGATTATTCCCAAGATTATTCTCATGGCCCAAGAAATACTATTACTTAGATAATGATATGATTGAACATACATCAAATCAAATCAAATCAAATGTTTATTTAGGTAAAAGTACATACATACAAGATGAGTTACAAACATAATGTTGGATTTACAGATAGAGCTAGTACATACAACGCCTAAAGCCACTAACATGCAAAGCGTTTCGGGCAAGGTGTGGGAAAACCCCACTTAGACTAAAACTTAATACTAATTGAAACAGACTAAAGCGTAAATTGAGTTGAAAAAGATAAAAAAAGGGGGGAGGGAGATGATGGAAATCAGCATCTATACAAGTTGGTCAACAAACAGTATTGTTTGAAAATAGCAAGACATGGTTTGACATTTAGGGGGTAAGGTAGGTTACAAGGAGTTTATTAGGTAGTGCTTAGTTTTAAGTACTGTGTTAGTACATAATGTTAGTACAGGGTATTGGGGATAGAATTTCTTAGATAAAGTTGTATTAGACTAATGCTTCAGTGATTAGACTAATGACAGGCGAGGGAGCTAATGATTATTCCTCTCACTTCAAAAGGTGGGAATCAATGAATAATGCAAATGAAACCACATCAGGGGTAAAGAGTTTTTAGATGCATGTTAGCTTGGGGACCATTCAAGCTTGACAATATATATATATATATATATATATATATATATATATATATATATATATATATATATATATATATATATATATATATATATATATATATATATATATATATATGCGAACAAAACTGAATGGTCCCCAGGACTATATGCGAATGAAAACTCACACCCCAGAAGTGACTCGAACCCATACTCCCAGGAGCAACGCAACTGGTATGTACAAGACGCCTTAAACCACTTGACCATCACGACCGGACATAATGAGGTGATAGCCGAAGCTATTTGAGCCACCTCACCGCCAGCACTCGGATGGTTATCTTGGGCATAGCATTTTACCAAATCACCTCATTCTTTGGGGCACACGTGAGGAACACAAATGCGAACAAGCCTGAATGGTCCCCAGGACTATATGCGAACGAAAACTCACACCCCAGAAGTGACTCGAACCCATACTCCCAGGAGCAACGCAACTGGTATGTACAAGACGCCTTAAACCACTTGACCATCACAACCGGACATAATGAGGTGATAGCCGAAGCTATTTGAGCCACCTCACCGCCGGCACTCGGATGGTTATCTTGGGCATAGCATTTTACCAAATCACCTCATTCTTTGGGGCACACGTGAGGAACACAAATGCGAACAAGCCTGAATGGTCCCCAGGACTATATGCGAATGAAAACTCACACCCCAGAAGTGACTCGAACCCATACTCCCAGGAGCAACGCAACTGGTATGTACAAGACACCTTAAACCACTTGACCATCACGACCGGACATAATGAGGTGATAGCCGAAGCTATTTGAGCCACCTCACCGCCGGCACTCGGATGGTTATCTTGGGCATAGCATTTTACCAAATCACCTCATTCTTTGGGGCACACGTGAGGAATGAGGTGATTTGGTAAAATGCTATGCCCAAGATAACCATCCGAGTGCCAGCGGTGAGGTGGCTCAAATAGCTTCGGCTATCACCTCATTATGTCCGGTCGTGATGGTCAAGTGGTTTAAGGCGTCTTGTACATACCAGTTGCGTTGCTCCTGGGAGTATGGGTTCGAGTCACTTCTGGGTGTGAGTTTTCATTCATATATATATATATATATATATATATATATATATATATATATATATATATATATATATATATATATATATATATATATATATATATATATGAATGAAAACTCACACCCCAGAAGTGACTCGAACCCATACTCCCAGGAGCAACGCAACTGGTATGTACAAGACGCCTTAAACCACTTGACCATCACGACCGGACAAAATGAGGTGATAGCCGAAGCTATTTGAACCACCTCACCGCCGGCACTCGGATGGTTATCTTGGGCATAGCATTTTACCAAATCACCTCATTCTTTGGGGCACACGTGAGGAACACAAATGCGAACAAGCCTGAATGGTCCCCAGGACTATATGCGAATGAAAACTCACACCCCAGAAGTGACTCGAACCCATACTCCCAGGAGCGACGCAACTGGTATGTACAAGACGCCTTAAACCACTTGACCATCACGACCGGACAAAATGAGGTGATAGCCGAAGCTATTTGAACCACCTCACCGCCGGCACTCGGATGGTTATCTTGGGCATAGCATTTTACCAAATCACCTCATTCTTTGGGGCACACGTGAGGAACACAAATGCGAACAAGCCTGAATGGTCCCCAGGACTATATGCGAATGAAAACTCACACCCCAGAAGTGACTCGAACCCATACTCCCAGGAGCAACGCAACTGGTATGTACAAGACGCCTTAAACCACTTGACCATCACGACCGGACAAAATGAGGTGATAGCCGAAGCTATTTGAACCACCTCACCGCCGGCACTCGGATGGTTATCTTGGGCATAGCATTTTACCAAATCACCTCATTCTTTGGGGCACACGTGAGGAACACAAATGCGAACAAGCCTGAATGGTCCCCAGGACTATATGCGAATGAAAACTCACACCCCAGAAGTGACTCGAACCCATACTCCCAGGAGCAACGCAACTGGTATGTACAAGACGCCTTAAACCACTTGACCATCACGACCGGACAAAATGAGGTGATAGCCGAAGCTATTTGAACCACCTCACCGCCGGCACTCGGATGGTTATCTTGGGCATAGCATTTTACCAAATCACCTCATTCTTTGGGGCACACGTGAGGAACACAAATGCGAACAAGCCTGAATGGTCCCCAGGACTATATGCGAATGAAAACTCACACCCCAGAAGTGACTCGAACCCATACTCCCAGGAGCAACGCAACTGGTATGTACAAGACGCCTTAAACCACTTGTCCATCACGACCGGACAAAATGAGGTGATAGCCGAAGCTATTTGAACCACCTCACCGCCGGCACTCGGATGGTTATCTTGGGCATAGCATTTTACCAAATCACCTCATTCTTTGGGGCACACGTGAGGAACACAAATGCGAACAAGCCTGAATGGTCCCCAGGACTATATGCGAATGAAAACTCACACCCCATTTGTGACTCGAACCCATACTCCCAGGAGCAACGCAACTGGTATGTACAAGACGCCTTAAACCACTTGACCATCACGACCGGACAAAATGAGGTGATAGCCGAAGCTATTTGAACCACCTCACCGCCGGCACTCGGATGGTTATCTTGGGCATAGCATTTTACCAAATCACCTCATTCTTTGGGGCACACGTGAGGAACACAAATGCGAACAAGCCTGAATGGTCCCCAGGACTATATGCGAATGAAAACAAAGAGGTGATTTGGTAAAATGCTATGCCCAAGATAACCATCCGAGTGCCGGCGGTGAGGTGGTTCAAATAGCTTCGGCTATCACCTCATTTTGTCCGGTCGTGATGGTCAAGTGGTTTAAGGCGTCTTGTACATACCAGTTGCGTTGCTCCTGGGAGTATGGGTTCGAGTCACTTCTGGGGTGTGAGTTTTCATTCGCATATAGTCCTGGGGACCATTCAGGCTTGTTCGCATTTGTGTTCCTCACGTGTGCCCCAAAGAATGAGGTGATTTGGTAAAATGCTATGCCCAAGATAACCACCCGAGTGCCGGCGGTGAGGTGGTTCAAATAGCTTCGGCTATCACCTCATTTTGTCCGGTCGTGATGGTCAAGTGGTTTAAGGCGTCTTGTACATACCAGTTGCGTTGCTCCTGGGAGTATGGGTTCGAGTCACTTCTGGGGTGTGAGTTTTCATTCGCATATAGTCCTGGGGACCATTCAGGCTTGTTCGCATTTGTGTTCCTCACGTGTGCCCCAAAGAATGAGGTGATTTGGTAAAATGCTATGCCCAAGATAACCATCCGAGTGCCGGCGGTGAGGTGGTTCAAATAGCTTCGGCTATCACCTCATTTTGTCCGGTCGTGATGGTCAAGTGGTTTAAGGCGTCTTGTACATACCAGTTGCGTTGCTCCTGGGAGTATGGGTTCGAGTCACTTCTGGGGTGTGAGTTTTCATTCGCATATAGTCCTGGGGACCATTCAGGCTTGTTCGCATTTGTGTTCCTCACGTGTGCCCCAAAGAATGAGGTGATTTGGTAAAATGCTATGCCCAAGATAACCATCCGAGTGCCGGCGGTGAGGTGGTTCAAATAGCTTCGGCTATCACCTCATTTTGTCCGGTCGTGATGGTCAAGTGGTTTAAGGCGTCTTGTACATACCAGTTGCGTTGCTCCTGGGAGTATGGGTTCGAGTCACTTCTGGGGTGTGAGTTTTCATTCGCATATAGTCCTGGGGACCATTCAGGCTTGTTCGCATTTGTGTTCCTCACGTGTGCCCCAAAGAATGAGGTGATTTGGTAAAATGCTATGCCCAAGATAACCATCCGAGTGCCGGCGGTGAGGTGGTTCAAATAGCTTCGGCTATCACCTCATTTTGTCCGGTCGTGATGGTCAAGTGGTTTAAGGCGTCTTGTACATACCAGTTGCGTTGCTCCTGGGAGTATGGGTTCGAGTCACTTCTGGGGTGTGAGTTTTCATTCGCATATAGTCCTGGGGACCATTCAGGCTTGTTCGCATTTGTGTTCCTCACGTGTGCCCCAAAGAATGAGGTGATTTGGTAAAATGCTATGCCCAAGATAACCATCCGAGTGCCGGCGGTGAGGTGGTTCAAATAGCTTCGGCTATCACCTCATTTTGTCCGGTCGTGATGGTCAAGTGGTTTAAGGCGTCTTGTACATACCAGTTGCGTTGCTCCTGGGAGTATGGGTTCGAGTCACTTCTGGGGTGTGAGTTTTCATTCGCATATAGTCCTGGGGACCATTCAGGCTTGTTCGCATATATATATATATATATATATATATATATATATATATATATATATATATATATATATATATATATATATACATATATATTATTAAATATGACCGAAAAAGTAAGATTAATAATTCTAACACAAATTTTCTCTATTTTCCTTATGTTTCTTTTTACTGGTGACGGCAAATGAAAAATCAATTCTCCAAAATTCATTTTTATTTCTAGTCTGACGCGACACTTGAGCGTGTTTCGTAAAACTTATTACATTTTCAAAGACTTTAGTTTATCTACACATAACTTATGCCTGAAACAACATTGGCTCTTATACCTGCATTTGGGTGAGGTGATGTAATACAATAGTGGGGTGAAAAACAAACTTTCAACATGGAATACGGGGTATAGATTTGCAGAAGTTGGGTACAAACAGAACTGCAGAAGGCCTATTGGCCCATATTTCTTGATATTTCTATATTGAAGCGGAGTCTTGAAGTGGGTAGAATATCGTTGTGTGTTAGTTGGCTGTTGATTGCTGGTGTTGACTTCTTGATGTATAGTGCCTCGCAGATGTCAAGCCGCCTGCTGTCGCTGTATCTATCAATGATTTCTGTGTTGTTTGTTAAGATTTCTCTGGTGATGGTTTGGTTGTGGGAAGAGAATATATGTTCCTTAATGGAGCCCTGTTGCTTATGCATCGTTAAACGCCTGGAAAGAGATGTTGTTGTCTTTCCTATATACTGAGTTTTTTGAGGCTTACAGTCCCCAAGAGGGCATTTAAAGGCATAGACGACGTTTGTCTATGGAGGTTGTAGAGGAGCACTGAACCTGCAGAGGGAAGAGTACGGAGAAGACGAGTTTTTGGTGTTGATTGGGTTCCTGGAAAGAGCATCAGTGTGTGTGTGGGGGTGTTCCCTACAACAAGTTGAGAGCCGGGACCAGGAGCTTCAATTTAGCTCTCAACAGAGGACGAGTCCACATCATTGATGGTGGAAGTAGGTAATTCAGTTTTCCCTCCCATTCCCCTTTAGTTAGCTATTTAGCCATAGTATCTTCTATGTCGTGAGCAGGGCTCACCAATGTCTATGTCATAGTAAGGCACAGTTGTGAAGGGAGATGCTATAGAGAGCTCTCATGAGATATATTGGTGTGTGAGTACACCTTTGATTTATCGAAGAGATTACTGTCATGAGGATATTTAATTCTGGTGTCATTTATATTATAAGTTTGTACCAGAGAATATATATATATATATATAAATGTACCATTTATTAGTGTAAGGCTGTGTGCCCAGTATTACCACATTATTATAAATATTGATGAAGTGATCTATATATATATGCTGGAGTTATTGAATAGTATATTCATGTGTTTATTGCCAGTATAGTGATTTATTGTGTTTATTGCCAGTATAGTGATTTACTGTGTTTATTGCCAGTATAGTGATTTACTGTGTTTATTGCCAGTATAGTGATTTACTGTGTTTATTGCCAGTATAGTGATTTACCGTGAATTTGAAGAAATAGGCGTTCGCGCCAAGATAGCAAAGTACAGTGAACTGATTGAGTGAGCGTGGCATCTCGCGAGTTGCCAAACGTCCGATAATACTGCATTTGGAGCGTGGGAATATGCGCGATGGTGGGGGAGTGTTGCCATCGTGTAGTGTTTCAGATTTATGAAGAAGGAATGATTGCTGCTCAAGTACTTCGTTGCCTTGTTGCTGGTCCAGAGTTATAATGCTTTAATTTTTTAAGTAAAATACAAAACCACCTTCGTGTTTGTGTTATCCCTCCATTACTTAGTTGCTATTGAGTCCATTGAAAAGAGAGAGTGATTGAGACATATACCTGCCTGCTACCTATTTTGATTAGTGTTCAATTGAGCCACTAATACCATAATTCCACTGAAGTGTTACTGGACACGGAAAACACCAGTTAGCGACCTTTCAGTTAGCAGTAGAGCCCTCTGTCGGGGCGGGCACATGATCAAGAGAGTAGATCGTGTTCCCACTCGCCTTCAGGCTACGAGGCCGCCGGAGGTGGACTGGGAGAATCTCCAGGTAAACAGTGGCACCGTGAGGATTGAGTGCAGACCCGTAGGGCTACAGTAAGTAACAGTTACTACTACTAATACTTGGTGGTGACTGGTGAGAGAGAGAGAGAGACACCCCGACATTGGCGACCTCGCCAGGATAAAGATCAGGATATCGATCAGGATAACGATTAAGATTGTGGTGCTTAATAGTCGCCATAGGTATTAGGTACAGGTAACAGGTATTCACTCACAGCACAAGTATGGAGGACGAGAAGGTAGCAAGGTTTATTGACACCAGGGATGAACAGGTGCTGGAGGATTGCACCAAGGTGCAGCTGCAGTTAATAGCTGACCACTTTGGATTCCAGTAGAGATCCTCCAAAGTGGGAGAAAGGAGGCTTGAGATTGTGGCACAGCTCAGGACCCGAGATGAGGCTTTGAGGGAGGAACGGCCACAGACACCTGCCAGTGCAGGGGAAAATTTGAGCATTGGTGGAAGCAGTAGGGGATCCAGCGGCAGCCGGCGCAGCGTCAAGCTGGAGATGATGAAGCTGCAACTGGAAGCACAGCTGAAGCGTGAAGAACGAGAAGCACAGCTGAAGCGTGATGAACGAGAAACACAGCTGAAGCGTGAAGAACGAGAAGCACAGCTGAGGAGAGAAGAAGCGCAGCTGAAGCGTGTAGAACGAGAAGCAGAAGCACAGCTGAAGCGTGAAGAACGAGAAGCACAGCTGAAGCGTGAAGAACGAGAAGCACACCTGAGATGGGAGGAGCGCGAGCTGGAAGCCAAGCTGAGGTAGCAAGAAATTGAAGCTAACAGAGAGGTGGAGCTGAAGCGGGCTGAACTAGGGCTAGCCCCACCCGCACCACCACCGCAGGAAGACCGCCGGGTGCGAGAGTGCAATTTACCGGTCTTTGTGCCTAATGAAACTGAGGGCTTCTTTGACCATTTCGAGAGGGTCCCTACCTTGAAGAAGTGGCCAAGAGCAGAGTGGGTGAAGCTGGTCCAGGGTAGGCTCACCGGTGAAGCTCGCGAGGCTTACAACATGCTTGACCTCAAGGAATGCACCAATTATGATGCTGTGAAAAGAGCAGTGCTTCATTCGTTCAAGCTGACTACAGAGTGTTATAGGAAGAGGTTCCGAGAGTGTACCCGTTCGCCAGGTAAATCTTATGCAAAGACGGCGAGGGACATGGAGAGAAGATTTCTGAAGTGGTAGGAATCTGAAGGAGCTAAGTTAGCTGAGGACATCAAGCGGCTAATGGTCATGGAGAAATTTATGTCCGTGCTCTCTCCTGAGATCAGGATTAGAGTCAAGGAGGCGGACATAAAAGATCTGAGGCTGCTGATGACAGAGCTGACATGTTGGAGGAAGCCTTGCGACCACGCAGAGAGGGACTGCACCGACCGCCAGTATACTCCGGCTATGGGAGTAGTTATAGGAAGACGGATGGATGGAGGACAGGAACGAGTTCTCCCAAGTCCCACCCCCTCGAGTGGAGATGGTAAGGACTAAAAGGTTCTGTGGAACTAGTCAAGAAGTCCTTAGCTGAGAGTGCAGGATCTGTTGTTTGTGAGAAACGCTACGAGGGAGACGACGGAAGGCACGAGGAAACCCACGGAGTGACGGCCTCTGGAGGATTGCCAGGGCGAGCGGTCGTGGAAGGTCACCACCAAGAAGGATCCGCTGCTACAACTGTGGAGGATTTTAGACACGTCGCGCGGGAATGCAGATGCCCTAAGCAGCGGGGAACGTTGCTTTCATTCGGGAGGAGGACCAAATGGCGAGAGCGTGCGGGGTGAGCCCATACCAACTTTTAATATTTGTTGGTGCTGTGTTTTGTGCGTTCCGAGGGTAACATATTGTGAATGTTGGATAACTGTGGATTATGTGGTGACTGGAGGCCTCAGTCACTCTCTTAATTGGTCGTTCATCTCAGTGTTATTACTGGTGTATTCACCTTTTTCATCCCTAGAATATTTCTCATTTACGACAGATCATCCCCTTTGGTTTCCTGGTACTTTGATTTCTTCGGGCCATGTACCCTATCTTCTGCAATCCGACCGAAGGAGGATAAAGAGGGCCATAGTTCCTCTAGCACGGACTACTCTGTTGAGTTGGGACCTCAGCTGTGGGAACCAACCTGTGAGATTTATATTTAATTTATATGAATTTATATAGAATTTATATTTACGTTAATATATATATTTCGATAGCAATTAGTATGATGTTAAGTGGACTGTATTTCTGCAAAAATCTCACAAATCGATCTTTACACATTAGGGGAGAGGGTTTACATTAAATTTATATATATGCAGCCAATCAAACTACAGTATAAGGGACACTGGTGCTTCCCAGTCTTTAATTTCTCGCCGTGTTCTTACTGATGTTAGCACAGAAGACACTGGAGAGGTAGTGTTATTGCAGGGACTTGGAGGGCTCATCCAGCGTGTACCATTAATTAAGGTTAACCTGAATTCTTCTATTACACCAGGTTGGTGCACTGTAGCAGTCAGTGAGCAGTTGCCCATTCCTGGGATTGATATAATTGTAGGTAATGATTTCGATAAATGTAAATTTAGTGGGACCGATTGTCCTGTTATGTATACTAAACCTAATGCAGTACTGGCTCAACCAGATGAGGATGATGGTGTCATTTATCCAGCCTGTGTTGTGACCAGATCCATGGGTAAGCAGAATGTGGTAAGTCCTGCTACTACCAAGGTGGATGTTCTCGAGGCCAGGACCCCTTCAGACAGGGAGGTGGAGGTGGACCTTGAAGATACATTTATAGCTCACGTGGATGTCGAGAGTGAGGCCGGTGCCAAAGCCCTAATTTATTCTGACCCAGATGGTCTGGAAGATGTGGCCCAGGTACCACTTCCTTGCCCGCTCGCTCCAGTTGTAGAGTTCCAGACCTTGCGTAAGTTACAGAGTACTGATCCCAGTCTAGCTGAGTGTTATGCAGAAGCAGCCGACTCCATCGATACTTTGGAGGAGAGTACGGGTTGTTATTTCAAGGATCAATGTCTGATGAGAAGATGGAGACCATCAGGAACTCCCTCATCAGAGGATTGTGAGTTTAACACCCAGCTCGTTGTGCCAACAGAGTATCGGGAGCAGGTATTGCAAGCTGCTCATGATGACCTGATGGGAGGCCATCAAGGTATTACCAGTATGTATCATAAGATCTGTAAACTTTTTTATTGGCCGAAACTTAAAAAAGATGTGGTCAGATATTGCCACAACTGTGTTGTGTGTCAGACTGTTGGTAAGCCTAATCAGACTGTGCCACGAGCACCATTATATCCTATTGTAGTGCCAGAGGAGCCATTTACTCATGTGGTACTGGATTGTGTCGGACCTTTACCCCGTACAAAATCCGGAAATATGTATATGTTCACTATCTTATGTATGACCACCAGGTTCCCTGAAGCGTATGCTTTACGTAATATTAGAGCTTCTACTATTATCAGGCAGTTGGAACGATTTTTTTCACTTTTTGGGATGCCCCGTGTAATTCAAACTGATAATGGGAGTAATTTTTGTTCCACCATCTTTAAAAATTTCTGTAGCAGTTTTGGTATAAAACACAATTTTTCAAGTCCTTACCATCCTCAGAGTCAAGGGGGAATCGAGCGGTTCCACCAAACTCTCAAGAAAATGTTGAAGGCGACTGGGGAAGATTCACCCAGACATTGGGATGAGAATCTGCCATTTGTTTTATTTGCGGCTAGAGATGGATTGCACAGTGCACTAGGTTGTTCTCCATTCGAACTTGTATTCGGACATCAGGTGAGAGGACCTTTAAAGATGTTATATGAGCACATGTTAGATGATGTTACAGCCAGGCAGAGTGAGCGTTACCTGACGGATGTCAAGAGCAAGCTGTCCAGAACGAGGGAGTTGGCCTTACGACATCTAGGTGAACAACAGCAGGTAATGAAGCAGAAACATGACCAGAGGTTCAAGGCCAAACTCAGAGTTTTTGAGCCAGGAGATTTGGTATTGGTTTTGAAGCCTCGTATGGGTACGTCTATGTCTAACAAATTCGCAGGACCGTATCAAGTAGTCAAACGTCTTGGGGAGGTTACTTACAAGGTTTGCCATCCCAAGCAGAAACGACAGACCATGAGTGTACATGTAAACCGGTTGAAGGCTTATTGTGGGCCTAGTATTGTGGCTTGTTGTGTTGCTGAGGAGGAAATTCCTGAAGAGTCGAGTGTTGCTGAGGAAGATAGTAATATTTGTTTGTCTAATTCCAGTAGTTCCGGGGAAGAATTGTTGAGTCATTTGCAGGAGGAGGAGAGAGCAGAGTTCCAGGATCTTTTGGAGGTGTCTTCTAGCTTGTTTGGGGAGGTCCCCACTCAAACTTCTCTCATTACTCATGATATCACCCTGACAAATGTGACTCCAATTCGGTTGCACCCTTATCGAGTGACACCCGAGAAACGTCGTATCATCCAGGAGGAGGTTGATTATCTTCTTCGACATGGGTTCATTAGACCCAGTCAGAGTTCCTGGAGTTCGCCATGCCTATTAGTACCAAAGCCAGAAGACAAGTGGAGATTAGTAGTGGATTATAGAAAACTCAACCAGGTTACCATAGTTGATGTTTATCCGTTACCTTTATTAGAAGAATGTGTTGATACTATAGGTCATGCCAACTTTGTATCTAAATTAGACTTATCTAAGGGTTATTATCAGATACCTCTTACAGATTTTGCCAGGGAAGTGACAGCATTTATCACTCTTGATGGAGCTTACGAGTATAACGTGATGCCGTTTGGTTTACGGAATGCCCCAGCCACGTTTCAGAAATTAATGAACTCTTTGTTGAAGGATGTGCCAGACTGTAGGGCATATCTGGATGACATTGTGATTTTCAGTAAGAATTGGGTAGATCATATGTCTAGTTTAAAGAAATTGTTTCATATATTGCAACATGCTAATTTGACTGTCAATAGGCATATTCCTGGGAGGCAAAATGTAATTGCTGACGCCTTATCCAGAGGTTTTCCTGTTGCAGTGCCATAATCTGTAGTGTTCTTTATTCATAAGATGTATGTAATTTTGTATTTTTTTTCTGTATGAAATTTCATTGCTATGTACTTGATTTAGTTTAAGTATTTTCATGTGGTGAAAATTTTTCATGTGTTAATTCATGCAGTCAAAAAATGAAATCAACCTTCAGTTAATTTCATTTTTTCTTAGGGGACGGGAGGGATGTTACGAATCTTGTTAAGATCCTCTCATTACTCTTAATTATTATTACTGTGTTGTCTTATTCTTTAATCATTATAGCATCCAGTTGTATAATGTGAGATTTGTATGTTATATGATATATATTATTGAATGTATTAGTGTGCTTGAGTTGCATATTATTTGTATGAGGCTTTCGTGATACAATTCTCATGTGTTTCTCTGTGGGGGTTGATCAGGTTGGATATGTGAGTAGCGTGGGAAAGTATTGTCAAGCGAGTGTTTATGATTTAACCTTGATTTATAACTCCTATTTATTTGTCTGTAAATGCTATTGTATAAACTAATGTAATGGTGTACTCTTTTGATTAATAATATCTTGTTAATTTGTATTACCATTTATTATTAGTAATTCCACAATGTTATGTGGATAGTTAGTTGTTTTGTTAGTAGACGCTTGGCCTGTGGACAGACGCGTGGGTTAGTAGCGTGGTGGTTGTGTTCGAGGGAAGACATGTATTAAGTTAAGTCCTTGATTTGTATATTTAGTCATTCAAAGTTTTTATTTCCTGGTCAGATGATATTGTATTCTCTCATTTAAGTGCTATTAATATTGCTCATTACTCGAGAAGTATTTTATTTTAATTTGCATGCTGATAAATATTTCTGGCTATATTTACGTACCATTTAATTGTTATGTTTGTCCCCCTTAGCATAAATATATTGTTCCCCATTTTATGCAGTGTTTTATCTTATTCCCCTAGACTATTATTAGAAAGGCCTATACTAATTATTTTATGTACACTGCTGGGGTAAGAACCTTATTTAGTCTCGAGGGTGGTAACAACCACTTCTTCCTCACTGACGCCTTGGCACTTTGTCTTGATGTCAGTAACTGATAGAAGGGTCACATTTACTTTATTTTGATACTGATAATTAGGTTAATTAAAATGAGATGTTTATATGATGGTAAAAGTCCAAAGACTAATGTATTTAAGAATAATTCCCAGCACAATAGCTGGTGAATTATAAAAGTGTGTGGCAATGATATCCCGTTTTCTATTGATGGAAAATTCTACTACAAGCTACATTTTCTATGGGTTAACTTATGTATACAACACAGCAGCAATATTATCTGCCTGTTGAATTGATATTAGTAAATGGTGTCGGATTTTCCTACATAATTCCCCGGGGGGCTGCTCACGGGTCGAAGTCCTATTTAGAACAGACGAACACCGATACTTCTCCTTCGAATTGTTAGATTAATTTGATGTTAGTTGTTAGTAATCACACATTGTGCGTCTGTTCGTACAGGATGGATGTCCTGTACTAGAGTTGCAGGGATTAGAAGTCTAATGCGATTTCATTTCTCTGTTAACTCTTGAAAGGCTAAAATTCAAGCCTAATTACATATTATTTAACCCATAGGACTGAATGTGATCAAGTACTACAGTCAAGTATGATTCAGGGACTGCAGTGAAATCAGTGACATTAGATATAACATGATGCTTGTTCAGGTAACTGGTCACTGATATATAAACACTGAGGCCCATGAAATACATCTTGATTAAATAATAAATGTATCAAAATCAGTCGTCAGATTTACTGGGGTAAATTTAATTTAGTTAATTGATTCAGAGAATTGAATAGCCCATCATTAAAGCTAAGTATGGTTCTGAGACTGCAGTGGGTTCAGTGACACTGGTCGCAGTGACTTGTAGCTGTTTAGGCTACTGTTCACTGATTTACCACTGAAGCCTCATGAACTCATCTTCAGCTTTAAATGATGATATTAACATCAACCTCTGTTGCTATAGTCAGCTGTAATCTCCTTAATATAATGCTACTGGAGATATAATCAGCTGACAAATTTAGATTTCTACTGGTATTGTTTATCTGCAGGCATAGGTCTCCTCAGACTTAATACTGGGCCTGAGAGTAATTTGCCTCCTGCAGAATTTAACATGGTTATACCCTGATATTTAGTAGGGCTACCAATGAACCGATGGTAGTAGTCTGTACCTACAAGGAGATCGAAGTCAGTGAGGTGATCAGACTTAATATTATCTGCCAATTTTGTTCCTCTATTTCTCAGGAATTTGGCTGTTGCTCTCAGACCTTGAACTTGTAGGTCTACTGGTATTTTGTCCACCACAATGGCTTGTACTTGACAGACGTACCTGCCTAAACGTACTGATGGTTGTACCACCTGGTAGTCTTAAGGTCCTGCATCTGTTAGAAACTCTGAGATGTTGATTGTCGGCTGGGCTACAGGCCTTAATTGTAGTTCATCTGCCAACCTTTTAGTGACATATGTTCTCTGGAACCTTTGGTCAAACCCTTGGTCAAACAACCCACGGGTATGGACCTTGGCCCTCTTATTCTGGATGGTAATTTGGGCAGTAGGCAAAGTTGTATTACCTTTAGACTTTGCCGATTGGACACTCTTTGTTTGTTGCACCTTGCAGTACTGTACTGTGGTGGGAATGCTATCTACCACCTTGCGGTTTGGAGACGTTGTTTTGGTATCTCTGTACAATGCTGCATGGTGCTGACCCTTGTTACATCTATTACAAGTGTGTAATTGGGTCTCACAGTAGGTTGATGTTATGTTTCCTGAGGCACCTCGTGCAATGTTGCAAATCTTTGAGTCGCTCAACACGGGCGTCACTATCAGGAAAATTAGAGCAGTGGTACATTGAATGTTTCTCATTGCAGAACAAACATGTTCCATAGCTTCCAGTACCCTTTGGTGTCACGTTCTTGGGTGACACAGTAACTATAGGCTTGAAGGGTCCCACTGCATATACGCCCACACTGCCACTGTTCCACTTTGGTATTGAATTATATTGTCTAGATTGATTTGGAGTATCTTTGGTACTCTGTAGTTTACTATTATTGGTTTCTGAGGGTTTACTTGGTGGTTTTAATTTGTCATATGTTCGTAATTGATGAACTACTGACCGTAAACCCTCAGATATTTCATTCATAGATAAGATACTTTTATTGTAATCAGCACTCATTTGTCTCAATATGTCCCTAGGTATTTTCTCCTGGACAATTATTTTCAAGACCCACTCAGCCCCGTTTGTATCTGCTGTCAGGCTGAGAGCTTTGATCATTGATTCTACCTCCAGCTTGAAGACTTGGAGTGAATCAGCTGAAGCCTCCGGTGGGGGTAAATGCAACAGCTCATGGACTAAATGTGATGGTCTTACTTCTGGATCAGCATAATTATCCTTGAGGAGTTGTACTGCCAGATCATAGCTGTCATTAGTTAATCTCAGATGGGATACAACTGTTTTAGCCTCACCTGATAATTGGCCTTGAAGATAAGAGAATTTACTACTCTTAGGTAAAGATTGTTTTGAGTCCACAAGGTCAACGAATTTGTTCCAAAATTCGTCCCAATCTTCCTCGTCTTTTCCTGAGAAAGTGGGTAAATTAATTGGAGGGTGTCGAGCCTATGCTTGACTCGTGTTAGATGCAACTGTTGTTGTTGTTGTTGCCTTGTTCTGGGCAATTAATTTGACGTAAGGCTGTAACGTGGTCTGAGTCTGATCTTCATAACTCGCTAGATCAACCATAATGTCGTCTATTTCTGTTTCTGATAAATTGGTGTTGGCAAGTTCAGCCACATATGTTGCTATTTGGCATTTGATTTGCTCAAATTTACCTGCAGCTGCTTGATAATACCTTTCCAGGTCAGCATTATCAACTGGAGATTGTTGTGACAAATCTTCACATTTCTTGATCTGTCTTGTTAAGTGGCCTTTAAGACCTGCAAGGGTTCTTTTCATTCTTCCTGCATTATCCATACTGGCTAGTTGGTTAAGCCTTGTGGGGCTTGTACTTGGGTAGCCTAGGGTAAAATTCTGCACTCACTAGGTGATAATCCTACCTCTACTAGAGGTTAGCACTTAAAATTAATACACATTATATATATAATCATACACACTAATGATTTGAGTGATAAACCAGTGTCACTGGAAGTATCTTTAGGTTAGCTCCTCAATATCACCCTAGGATGGTATAGACACTAATTAATCACTCAAAGGTGTAATGATCACAAGTAAATTATTATATATACTCAACTCAACTCGAGCTGGTAACAATTACACCCAAAATAGGGTCTGCACCATTCATTAATGGTGCTAGGTTGTTCAATATAGTACAACTAGACTATGGTAATAATGGGACTAGGATGAACAATAAATAGTTCAACTAGTCAATGGTAATATCCTACCCTGTTGTGGGTTGGCAATTGGTAAATATTATATTGAGAACACTAGTGCAATATATATATTAAATAATTCTCTATTTTGGAGAAATAATATACACAATTATTGATGATATCCTCTTAATTAGCCTCTATGAAACTTCTAATATTATCAAGAAGTATTAAATATTATTAGTGACCTCGCGAAAATTCGTGGATAATCTCTCGCGAAATTAACACCACGAAATCCGTGAACAATCTCGCGAGGACACAGCCACTAATTTGGCTGGCTTCAAAATAAGCGCTGTCATTTCACAGAAATAATACGCCACCAAATCAGTGGGTGACCATGAAACCACTGAATAAGGCTGGACTGAGCTGAGGGGCTCGTGAACTCGCTCGAGGGAGGCTAAGCCGCCGGTCATTGACTGACTTTGTCTTGTTATTGTATAAATCACACTGCACTAGTATATTTAATGAATCCACTGGATAACTGGTTCATCCGGTACAAAGATGACTATATAATCTAGGTTCAATGGACCAAATAATCTGGTTTCAAAGGACCAAATAATGTGGGAACCGACCTGTGAGATTTATATTTATTTAATTTATATGAATTTATATAGAATTTATATTTATGTTACTTTATATATTTCGATAGCAATTGGTATGATGTTAAGTGGACTGTGTTTCTACAATAATCTCATAAATCGTTCCTTACACATTAGGGGGGGGGTTATATTAAATTTATATATAAGCAGCCAATCAAACTACAGTATTAACTACATATATTGGTATACATTGAGGAGGTTCCTTATCTTATTACACAGCAAACTTAGTTCACCAGGTATAACTGGGATGTAGACACCAAATTATCCTTGTTTGAGGCTACGGCTACCGTCACCCTGTAACTGATGTATCAAGTCTTGCTTCCTCTTCTTGTTCCTGTCAAAGGGCACTAGCTGTCAAGCTGGAATCCTAATATATGACAGCTATATCAGAGAAAACACTGTATATTATATATGATAAGGACCAAGGCTTAATTACCTTTAGTATGAGGCGAGTTCGCATTCTAACCGGTTCGCCCAATATCTACCTAACATTAATGGCCAAAAATAATTAGATAAACGGGTTTCGGTAGAACACATCCCTTGATTATGTTGACAGCGTGTTGATGATGGAAGACAACTACTCTGATCTCCTTCACACTTCATCCAAGAGAAATTATAGGAGCCGAATTTGCTCCCTGCGCCTCTGGTCTTAACAACAATGGCTGACCACTTTTTCCTCACTGATGCCTTGGCACTGTGTCTAGATGTCAGTAACTGATAGAAGGGTCACATTTACTTTATTTTGATACTGATAATTAGGTTAATTAAAATGAGATGTTTTTATGATGGTAAAAGTCCAAAGACTAATGTATTTAAGAATAATTCCCAGAACAATAGCTGGTGAATTATAATAGTATGTGGCAATGATATCCCGTTTACTATTGACGAAAAATTCCACTACAAGCTACATTTTCTATGGGTTAACTTATGTATACAACACAGCAGCAATATTATCTGCCTGTTGAATTGATATTAGTAAATGGTGTCGGATTTTCCGACATCAACAGCAGTTCTCGTCACCAGTTGACACTCACACCCCTACACGTCGGTCAGAGATGGTGATATTTACTCAGGTAGGGAACTGGCTTTCTTTTTCAGAGCACAAAGAACGCTAATTCTGTAAGTATCATTTAGTTAAGTAGGAAACCCCTTGCTTCTGTAATATAGAGACCCGGCAAGGTATCCCTACATTCTTGGACTACCCTTTCACTTCTGAAACAATTAAAAGTTTCATTTGTTTTTGAAACTATCAGTTTCATTTAATAGGATTTTCTTGCCCTTATTCTCGTATATTGAGTGCCGGGTACAAGATTTCCTGCAATTTTGATTGAATAATCATTTACCATCTAATATTAACGTTAATTGTTTTTACATTAACGATTGAATTTCCACAGGATAGTTACCAGTTGCCACGTCATCCTGTTACTGACACTTATAATATCACAGGTATATTCGCTGTACATTTATTTGCTATATCAAAATGTTTCGTCTCTCAGCATTTCGAAGTGATCCAGCAAGTGAAGTAGGGAACTTAATTCGTGCCAGGAAGACAGAATTACAAACTCTAGCACATGAGTATCACCTAGATGTTCCCCATGGAGCCAACAAAAGTGACTTGCACAACCTTATCCTGGACCACCTCTTAGATGAAGAAATTTTAGACTCTGATTCTCATGACAACAATTCTATTGCAGATCAGCATGCTCTGGCAGCTATGGAGTTAAAGCTCAAACTAGCAAAAGTAGAGTGTGAACAACAAAAAGAAGCTCTATAACAACAGAAAGAGGCTCTCCAGATAAAAGAATGCGAGGCTGCCTTAATGAAAGAAGATCAGGAACGCGAGGCTGCCCTAAAGAAAGAAGAACAGGAATGCGAGGCGGCCCTAAAGGAAATGCGAAGCTGCTCTAAAGAAAGAAGAGGCTGCCCTACAACGTGAGCGTGGAAGGGAACAGCTTGAAGCAGGAAAACGTCACCTGGAGATGCAACATGAGGACGATAAGAAGCAAGCTGATAGTGTCCTAGAATATTCTGTGCTTTCAAAGCTGATACAACTATCTAGAACGCTCTGTGCAATAGTGGATGTTTTCAGCCAGCACATTATTCTCAGCACCTTTTAATTCATTTTTTGTCTTGTTCATTGTAGAGTAACATAACCATTGTTTTATTTTATATATTTTTCTTTTATTTTGTATTATTTTATATTATTATTGGTCAGTCTAATAATTGTCAGTTAATAAGCGCCAAGACTTATTATGATAAGATGAAAATTATGTTTTTGATGAAAAAACTGTACCCAAAGGAACCATGAGTGTCGTCGGGGTTGGTCAGTCAGAAGCTTAGTTAATAAGCGCCAAGACTGACAATCCTATAGACGATCATTGGTGCGGTGGTCACGGTACTGTGTACGTTTAGGGGTGATCTGGACGGCATGGGTTCGAATCCTGGCCGGGTCAATAGTTCTTAGTGATATATATATTATATATTCATATAGCTTTATATCACACATGATAGACTCAGTGCGGCCCGTATATGCTCCAAATTTTGAATGAAACTGTACCCAAATGAACCATGAGTGTCGTCGGGTTGGTCAGTCAGGAACTTAGTGTAATAAGCGCCCAGATTGACCAATCCTTATAGACGATCATTGGTGCGGTGGTCACGGTACTGTGTAACGTTTAGGGGTGATCCTGGACGGCATGGGTTCGAATCCTGGCCGGGTCAAAGAGTTCTTAGTGATATAGGGCTTGCGCGTTCATGCAGCTTTCTACACATGATAGACTCAGTGCGGCCCGTGCATGCGCCAGAATTGATGAAAAACTGTACCCAAATGGAACCATGAGTGTCGTCGGGGGTTGGTCAGTCAGGAAGCTTAGTTAATAAGCGCCAAGACTGACCAATCCTTATAGACGATCATTGGTGCGGTGGTCACGGTACTGTGTACGTTTAGGGGTGATCCTGGACGGCATGGGTTCGAATCCTGGCCGGGTCAAAGAGTTCTTAGTGATATATGGCTTGCGCGTTCATGCAGCTTTCTCACACATGATAGACTCAGTGCGGCCCGTGCATGCGCCAGAATTTGATGAAAAACTGTACCCAAATGGAA
>WNGS01042331.1:0-12089 GCA_020271785.1 Procambarus virginalis
TTTTCCAAGAGGCAGACAAGAGGAGCTCCAGCATATTTCAACAATCCTAAGTATTGTAGTACAGGATGACGATAGTGAGTGGTGTCCCAGAGAACATAAAGGTATAGTGCTTTGAAAAATAGGTGAGATAACAGGAATGTGCCAAGGGAAGTGAAAAATTGGATGAGAAAAAGTACCCCTAGTGTTTACAGTGCAGAGAACAACATTCAAGATGGCCGCCGGCGGCAAGAGGAAATACACAACAGAGCTTGATTTTGCTGGATTCAGTGAAGAAAGCATTGAGATAACCAGTCTACACAACAAGTTGGTAAAATTAGATGCTATAGTGACCTCTCATGTAGAATTAATTAGTAAATTGAAAGAAGTAATGACCATTTGAATAGCAAATTGTAATAGTCAAAGTTGTAGTCTTGAGGGTGTAGTCAAAGACCTGTGCAAGGATAAGATTCAATTGGAAACAAATTGCAAAGCCATGGAAGAAGAAAATAGACTCTTAAAAATAGCTTTGGAAGAAGTTAAAGTAAATTTAAACATAGATGACTACAATAGGTTAGGTAAGGAATTTCATCAGGAGAAACAGCTTTTGTCAGCACAGATGGAGGAAGTTACACAGGGTATAGAACAGTGCAAGAAAGATATGCAACTCACTTATGCGCAAGTGGCCAAGGAGAAGGAAAAATTGGAAGAAGCAGTAAAGGAAGCCCAACACTGCAGCAACAGGATAAAACAAACATTAGGCTAGAAGTGAGGAAAGAATTGGCATCCAACCCGAAGTTGGTGCAAAACACAGTTGATCGAAGTAAGTCCCTGATCATTTTTGGCTGCAAAGAAAAGGAGATAACATCTAGGTCAGAAAGAGCTGTAGAAGAAGCAAAAGTAGTAGATAAAATTGTTGGCCTCGTGGAAGGTCTTACAACCATAGAGAATGTGAGCGACTACAGGAGAATAGGCCGATATGTAAAAGGGAAAGATCGACCTTGAGGATCACCCTAAATGGTGCCAAACAGATGGAAGAAGTACTAAGGAATGCTAAAAAATTACGTAATGATGAGGATGGGAAAGTGTGGTCGTTAAGACGAGATCTTTCAAAAGAAGATAGAGAAGCTGAAACTGAACCTCGCCGAGGCAAAACGTTTAAATGAGAGCAGGAATGAAGAAGATATCAATTCTTTTTTCTACAAAGTGATAGGAGTAGGCAGACCAGTGAAGTGGTACATAAAGGCAAACCAACAAAATCATTAGAGAAAGGGGGAGTGAAAAATAAGAAGAGGGGGAACAAGTTCCTGAAGATTGCATACACCAACATAGATGGAGTAAGGTCAAAGATACTGGAGTTAAGTGATATAATACAGCTGCAGACACCAGACATTGTTGCACTCACGGAGACAAAACTTGAAGATGTTATTTTAAATGAGGTCATATTCCCAAGGGCTACTCAATTTGGAGACGGGACAGAAAAATCAGGAAAGGCGGTGGCGTTGCTGTGCTGGTGAAAGAACACCTAAAGGTGAACGAAATAATGACTGCCAATCCACAAGAAGTTGATATAATAGCACTAGAGATCTGCCATGAGGATGATAAACTAATGATCATAAATGCATATAGTCCACCGCTAAGCAGCACATGGTCAAAAGAGGAGCTAGATAGTAAACGAGAAGGTCTTATAACAATAATGAGAGAGATCATAGCAAGAGCGGATAACGATAGTTCACGCTGTTGATAGTCGGCGACTTCAACTTGAAATCCATAGACTGGGAAGCATATGAAGCTAAAACAGAAGATTTCTGGACCTGTAAATTTGTAGACCTCATCCTGGAAACATTCTTGTATCAACATGTTAAACAAGCTACGAGGATGAGGGAAGGGGACGTTCCCTCCATGCTAGATTTGATATTTACCAGGAAGGAGGAAGAAATATTTGACATTCAGTACCTTCCTCCCTTGGGTAAAAGTGACCATGTCTTTTTGGGAATAAAGTATGCAATGCGATATAATCTGGAAGAAAATATGACAGTCGATGCAATTGAAAAACCTGATTTTAGGAGAGGACATTATGGCAACCTTAGAAAAATTTTTAGTGAGTATAATTGGACAGACTTGTTGCTAGGCAAGGAAGTGAATGAGATGTATGTCAAGTTTTGTGAAATATATGATAAAGGAACAAAAAATTTATACCAAAAAGAGAAGCAGAACTAGGAAACAGGATTGGTTCAACAGAAAGTGCGAGAGGGCCAGAGACCAAAAGTCACAAAAATGGAATCAATACAGGAAGAGGCCAAACCCCCAAACATACCAGCGATACAAAGATGCGAGAAACAACTACACGGCAGTGAGGAGAGAGGCAGAAAGAAATTTTGAAAAAGGGATTGCAGACAATGTAAAACAGAACCAGGTCTATTCTATAAATTCATAAACAACAAATTGCAGGTAAAGGATAATATTCAGAGGTTGAAAATGGGAAATAGATTCACGGAAAATGAAAAGGAAATGTGTGAAACATTAAACGAAAAGTTCCAAAGTGTGTTTGTACAAAATGAAATCTTCAGGGAACCAGATACAATAAGAATTCCAGAGAACAACATAGAGCACATAGAGGTGTCTAGAGACGAAGTGGAAAAAATGCTCAAGGAGCTAAATAAGAACAAAGCAGTTGGTCCAGATGGAGTTTCGCCATGGGTTCTGAGAGAATGTGCACCTGAGCTCAGCATTCCTCTTCAACTGATTTTTCAGGCATCCCTGTTTACAGGAGTTGTAGCTGATGTGTGGAAAAAGGCTAACATAGTTCCAATCTACAAAAGTGGAAGCAGGGAAGACCCCCTTAACTATAGACCGGTATCATTGACAAGTGTAATAGTCAAAATATTGGAAAAAATAATTAAAACTAAATGGGTAGAACACCTGGAGAGAAATGATATAATATCAGACAGACAGTATGGTTTTCGATCTGGAAGATCCTGTGTATCGAATTTACTCAGTTTCTATGACGAGCAACAGAGATATTACAGGAAAGAGATGGTTGGGTTGACTGCATCTATCTGGACCTAAAAAAGGCTTTCGACAGAGTTCCACATAAGAGGTTGTTCTGGAAACTGGAAAATATTGGAGGGGTGACAGGTAAGCTTCTAACATGGATGAAAAATTTCTGACTGATAGAAAAATGAGGGCAGTGATCAGAGGCAATGTATCGGACTGGAGAAATGTCAACAAGCGGTTCAGTTCCACCAGTGATGTTATTGTCTACATAAATGATCTACCAGTTGGTATACAGAATTATATGAACATGTTTGCTGATGATGCTAAGATAATAGGAAGGATAAGAAACTTAGATGATTGTCATGCCCTTCAAGATGACCTGGACAAAATAAGTACATGGAGCACACTTGGCAAATGGAATTTAATGTTAATAAATGCCATGTTATGGAATGTGGAATAGGAGAACATAGACCCCACACAACCTATATATTATGTGAGAAATCTTTAAAGAATTCTGATAAAGAAAGAGATCTAGGGGTGGTTCTAGATAGAAAACTATCACCTGAGGACCACATAAAGAATATTGTGCGAGGAGCCTATGCCACGCTTTCCAACTTCAGAATTGCTTTAAATACATGGATGGCGATATACTAAAGAAATTGTTCACGACTTTGTTAGGCCAAAGCTAGAATATGCAGCGGTGTTGGTGCCCATATCTTAAGAAGCACATCAACAAACTGGAAAAGGTGCAAAGACATGCTACTAAGTGGCTCCCAGAACTGAAGGGCAAGAGCTACGAGGAGAGGTTAGAGGCATTAAATATGCCAAAACTAGAAGACAGAAGAAAAAGAGGTGATATGATCACTACATACAAAATAGTAACAGGAATTGATAAAATCGATAGGGAAGATTTCCTGAGACCTGGAACTTAAGAACAAGAGGTCATAGATATAAACTAGCTAAACACAGATGCCGAAGAAATATAAGAAAATTCACTTTCGCAAACAGAGTGGTAGACGGTTGGAACAAGTTAGGGGAGAAGGTGGTGGAGGCCAAGACCGTCAGTAGTTTCAAAGCGTTATATGACAAAGAGTGCTGGGAAGACGGGACACCACGAGCGTAGCTCTCATCCTGTAACTACACTTAGGTAATTACACTTAGTAATTACAGGTTCAGTTCTTGCAACAGTGATGTTTCATGCTACATAAATCATCTACAGTTGGTCTACAGAATTATATGAACGTGTGCTGATGATGCTAAGATAATAGGAAGGATAGAAACTCAGAGATGTGCATGCCCTTCAAGATGACCTGGAAAAATAAGTACATGGAGCACCACTTGGCAAATGAATTCAATGTTAATAAATGCATGTTATGGAATGTGGAATAGGAGAACATAGACCCCACACAACCTATATATTATGTGAGAAATCTTTAAAGAATTCTGATAAAGAAAGAGATCTAGGGTGGTTCTAGATAGAAAACTATCACCTGAGGACCACATACAGAAAACATTGTGCGAGGAGCCTGCCATGCTTTCCAACTTCAGATTGCGTTTAAATACAGGATGGCGATATACTAAAGAATTGTTCACGACTTTGTTAGGCCAAAGCTAGAATATGCAGCGGTTGTGTGGTGCCCATATCTTAAGAAGCACATCAACAAACTGGAAAAGGTGCAAGACATGCCTACTAAGTGGCTCCCAGAACTGAAGGGCAAGAGCTAAGAGGAGAGGTTAGAGGCATTAAATATGCCAAAACTAGAAGACAGAAGAGAAAAAGAGTGATATGATCACTACATACAAATAGTAACAGGAATTGATAAAATCGATAGGGAAGATTTCCTGAGACCTGGAACTTTAAGAACAAGAGGTCAAAGATATAAACTAGCTAAACACAGATCCGAAGAAATATAAGAAAATTCACTTCGCAAACAGAGTGGTAGACGGTTGGAACAAGTTAGGGAGAAGGTGGTGGAGGCCAAGACCGTCAGTAGTTTCAAAGCGTATATGACAAAGAGTGCTGGGAAGACGGGACACCACGAGCGTAGCTCTCATCCTGTAACTACACTTAGGTAATTACACTTAGGTAATTACAGAATGTGAAGGGCCTGCGATAGTGGTTTTTTACAGTTCTTGATGAATATAGAGTTACAAGAATCCGGGCCTGGTGCAGAGTGCATAGGTATACTGTTTATGGCTTCTTCAAATCTAGTGGGGATAGGTCGACGTCTGATATATGATTTGATGTTGGTATCATATCCATGAAAAATTCATTTGGGTTATCAATCTTTAGTGCGTTAATGGCTCGCTGAAAACAGAGTCATACTGCTTCCTCAGTAACTCGCTCATTTCTTTGTTGTCATCGGTGAAAGTACCATCTACCTTTCGCAGGGGCCCGATACTAGATGTGGTTTTTGATCTTGATTTTGCATAGGAGAAAAAATATTCGGATTTCTCTCTATTTCACTGATGGCCTTTTGCTCTCTTTGCCTCTCCTGGGTTTTGTATGATTCTTGTAGCTTGAGTTCAATTGTTTCTATTTCTCTACCTAACCTTCCTCGCCGTTCTTGAGATAGGGTGCAACTCTCAAGTTGTTCCGCGATTCGTTTTCTTCGCCTATATAGGGAACGACGTTCCCGTTCCAGTCTGCATCTCTTTCTCTTTTTTCTTAGGGTATGCGGTTTGAACATATTTCTAGTGCTACTGAGCTTATTTTTTCCAGGCACTGGTTCAGGTTTGCATTTTCTAGCTGTTCTTCCCAGTTTATTTCTGTGAAGTCCTGGTTTATTTGCTCCCAGTTTATCTGTTTATTATTGAAGTTGAATTTGCTGAAATCTCCTCCACCGGGAATCTGGACTGGTTTTGAAGATCCATTCCCCATGGTTGTCAGAACTTCAATTAAGTTGTGATCTGAGTAACAGGTATTTGTAATCATTATGTTCCCGATCAATTCATCATTATTAGTGAAAATGAGGTCCAGCGTGTTCTCCTTCCTACTTGGTTCTACTATTTGCTGGTTTAAGGCAAACCTATCGCACATCCGTAGCAGGTCATTTGCATGTGCCTATTCATTTAGGCTACTTCCTGGTATTCTTTCTGATATTACTGTATTAGCCAGGTGCTTCCATTTCAGGTGCCGTAGGTTGAAGTCCCCAAGCAGGATGATGTTCGGAGCTGGATTTGTGAGGTTTTCCAAGCAGTGTTCTATTTTCATTAGTTGGTCTTTAAACTGCTGAGGGTTTGCCACCGGTGACTTATATACAAGGACAACAACTACATTTAGGATCTCTATTTTGACTATAAGCACTTCCACCGTATCATTTGAGGTGTTTAGGAGCTCAGTACAGATGAGTGTGTCTTTGATGTAGAGGCTGACCCTACCCTGAAGCCGGTGTTTCCTATCACATCTGAAAGATTGTATTCTGAGATCCATATTTCACCATCAAGGTAGTCCTTAGTGTGAGTTCCATTAGGGCTGCAAACACTCCATTAGGTGCTGCAAACACAGATTCCCAAAGGAATTGACAGGGTTGATAAAGACAGGCTATGGAACACAAGGGAACACACACTAGGATACATCGGACTGGAGAAATGTCACAAGCGGAGTACCACAGGGTTCAGTTCTTGCACCAGTGATGTTTATTGTCTACATAAATGATCTACCAGTTGGTATACAGAATTATATGAACATGTTTGCTGATGATGCTAAGATAATAGGAAGGATAAGAAACTTAGATGATTGTCATGCCCTTCAAGATGACCTGGACAAAATAAGTACATGGAGCACCACTTGGCAAATGGAATTCAATGTTAATAAATGCCATGTTATGGAATGTGGAATAGGAGAACATAGACCCCACACAACCTATATATTATGTGAGAAATCTTTAAAGAATTCTGATAAAGAAAGAGATCTAGGGGTGGTTCTAGATAAAAAACTATCACCTGAGGACCACATAAAGAATATTGTGCGAGGAGCCTATGCCACGCTTTCCGACTTCAGAATTGCGTTTAAATACATGGATGGCGATATACTAAAGAAATTGTTCACGACTTTTGTTAGGCCAAAGCTAGAATATGCAGCGGTTGTGTGGTGCCCATATCTTAAGAAGCACATCAACAAACTGGAAAAGGTGCAAAGACATGCTACTAAGTGGCTCCCAGAACTGAAGGGCAAGAGCTACGAGGAGAGGTTAGAGGCATTAAATATGCCAAAACTAGAAGACAGAAGAAAAAGAGGTGATATGATCACTACATACAAAATAGTAACAGGAATTGATAAAATCGATAGGGAAGATTTCCTGAGACCTGGAACTTTAAGAACAAGAGGTCATAGATATAAACTAGCTAAACACAGATGCCGAAGAAATATAAGAAAATTCACTTTCGCAAACAGAGTGGTAGACGGTTGGAACAAGTTAGGGGAGAAGGTGGTGGAGGCCAAGACCGTCAGTAGTTTCAAAGCGTTATATGACAAAGAGTGCTGGGAAGACGGGACACCACGAGCGTAGCTCTCATCCTGTAACTACACTTAGGTAATTACACTTAGGTAATTACAGGTGGAAACTGAGTGCCCAAAAGAGCCACAGAGATAGCAGAAAGAACTTTCTCAGTATCAGAGTGGTTGACAAATGGAAAGCACTAGGAAGGAATGAGGTGGAGGCTGACACCATACACAGTTTCGAGTGTAGACATGACCGAGCCCAATAGGCTCAGGAACCTGTACACCTGTGACGGGTGATAGGCGGGACCAAAGAGCCAGGGCTCAACCCCCGCAAGCACAACTAGGTGAGGACATACATTGTAAAAGAAAAATATACAAGTCGCCAACTAGTGGGCAGAGAGCACCACGCCGGCCAGGCAAAGAAGGCACAAAACTGCATCAAAAGGCCCACCTCGACAGCAAAACCTCAAAGTCCCAGCACGACCACAACATGTGCCAAGACCCAAAAAGAACAGTCTGCAAGCCAGGAAGACCCCGGTACCCCAGAAGGCAGAACCGGGTCACACGAGGAAACAGTCCCCTGAACCCACAAAAGGGGGCCCAAGAGGAAGAAACCTCCGGAACGAAACCAAAGAACCCAAAGGAACCCAGAATCGAACCAGGGGGAGCCCAAACCACCACATTTCGCCAGCGGAGAACACCACAAAGGCAAAGCACAGCCCCCTGACAGAACCCCCTGGGAAAACGGTCATAACAGACCGAAAACCGAGGGACAAGGTGTGGGAGCAAGCATACCAGCCAGGGACACAGCCCAAACCCAAAGGCCCAGACCCAAAACAGACAAAAAGGAAAATCCCGTGTAAAATCAACACCCAAACGTTCCCAGAGGAACAAGCAACGGGCAGAAAACACCAGAAAAGCAAAGAAACGACAAGAGGAGAATAAAAACCCTGAAAAAAGGCGAAAACTCACCCGAGACGCTCGCACACCCAGGCGTATGTAAACAAACCGCAACGCCGCCCTGGTGGCCACGCCGGGAAACCGGCAGACGAAAATGGCCGCCAGCAGGGGCTGTGCCTGACGCTAAATATACAAAACACGCCAGCAAATGTGGGAAGCAAGCAGACTGGATGGGCGAAAAACACCGCCCAACAGCAGAAACCCCAGGCAGGGGCAAACCGCCACAGAACTGCGAGCAGGCATCCCCCACAGCCCCGGGAACCAACAAAAGAGGCCCCGGGGCAGAGCCGTCCTCCAAGCCCTCCGCCCTAAAGAAAAGCAAGAGTCCATGGGAAAGGCAGCAAGAAAGGGCCGCTGGTAAGCCCAGAAGCCTTGGCAGGAGGAACAGGCTCTAAAACCTCCGTCCCCCAACCCGAACGGGGCAGCCCCCGAAAACCGCCCGAGTCTCTGCCCCAACTAAACCCCGCCCCACCCCGAAACTCGCAGACGGTCCGGAGCCGGGAACAGGGAGGGAAAGGGGCGAACAGCACCGAACCAAACGGGGCGGCCTCGGGGCATCCGAGTGGGAAACCAACCTAGCATGTTGCAGCAACCTAACCTAGCTTGCAACACGGATGCCGCCTGTACTCTGAACAGTAATAACATCAGGAGAGTACTGGAGAACAAGCAGAGAATCTCTCGCAAGACTCCGGGTCAAGGTGTCAGTGACCCAACAGGCAGCATGACGGAGGTAAAATGGCGACTGTCACCCGGAGACAAGGGCACAGCAACCAACAATCCCGTACAAGACGGGTTGGAACCCGGAAGACACATTCAATGGTCCCCCGAGCCCAGACAGGGGTTTCCAGGGCCCGTAGGGTAACAACTACGGGAAGCCCCGGCAAGGTGTTGCTAACCGGTTAAGAAACCCAAACATAACAAGAGGGTAGAGTATAGCACTGAAAACCCCTGTGACGTGTACAATCACGGGGGCCTAGCAGAGGGCCACCAAACACTACCAGTGGAACTATAGCCACACTATGCAGACCCCCACCAGGCATGAAAATAAAAACAAAAGAAAAAACCCGCAAAAGTACACCGTCCCCAGAGGCAACAGGAACCGGCCGCCGCTTAGGTGGCAGGCTGTGCAACACCTTGACGCCCTAACCAGCACAATACCAATCCCTACCCAAGGCCAAACAAGGGCCCCAAGCCCCAGCTGGCCCCAAGGGCGAGGCAAATGCCGAGCAGCAAGAACCTCTACGGGAATGGTTCCCGAACGCCCCAGGGAAGATAACCCTGTTACGCAAGGGCAGTACTCACAGGGCGCTTAGGGAAGTCAACCACTAAGCACATGCAGCCCCGGCACTGATGAGGTACTCCTGGCCACCGCACAACACAACACACGGCAGTGAACGCCACACAAGGCAAACACCGCCTAGGAAACTGAGGCCAGAGAAGCGTCTATCCCGGTTGACATTAGCGAACGAACTGAAGCTTGGCAGCCGGCGCGGTAGGTCCGGGGCTTCCCCTCTCGGGGCGGGGAGGGCTGCGCGGACGATCGGCGCGGCAGTAAAGTGTGATGTTTGCTTGTTTGCTTGTTTCCTTGTGATTGTAGGGAGTTTCTACCTTTCTGTTCGGTTTTTGTTGTAGTTTCTTACCATGTGGGGTTTGTTTTGTTATGCCTACCTTTCTGGGTGCCTAACCCCGGTCGATGGCAGATAAGGAAAACCCCAACCACAAAGGGGTTTTCCAAGGCCATTGCTCCCTGAAACCTCTCTGAAGGGGCCAGGTTGACAAAAATCATGAATATCATTTCGGTTTAGCCACCTGTCTAAAATTGACTCTTTTACTCGAGCAAAATCTGTAACTGTCTGATCAGGTGCACGCTTGAGACCTCTAAACTTTTGTATTAATGCTTCTGCATTGAGTTCATACGCTTGCAAGATCCTCTGTTGTACTGTGGGGTAATGAAAGCTGTCTTCGAAAGGGAGCGAAGCGAAAATCTCTTGTTTCTTCCCGCACAACTGACCTTACATAATGGTCACCCAAAAATCTTCTGGCCATTTTAAACTAGTAGCTAGCTTGGAAAAGTGTAAGAAAAACAATTCAGGGTCCCTCTCATCAAATTTGGCTAATTCAAACCTTTTAGGGAAGTAAAGTCCACAACTGTGACCACTTCTACTAGAACTTCCCTTAGAGCCCTTATTACTGGCAGCGGCTGCAGCTTCTAACTTTTTCTCCTTAAGCCTAATCTGCGCCTCAGCCATTTGCTGTTTATTCTAACTGTCTCTAACTCTGATTCTCTCTGCTTAGTTTCCTCGTTTCTTTGTTTAGTTTCTTCTTCTCTTTGTTTAGTTTCTTCTTCTTTTTGTTTCGTTTCTTCTATACACTTAAACCTTTCAAACTCAACTTCATTTAGTTGAAGTTCTAACTCCTGCCTTCTTAGTCTGGCAGTACTCTCAAACTCATCAGGGTATTCTTCTAATACCTCATCACCTAATAAGCCATCTTCTACTAGATGCAGAAAATAATTCTCAGTATCTTAGTTTTACTCATTCTGGGTGCCACTTCTAACTCAAGGGTTTTTCCCATACAAATCAACACTGATTTTGTTAAGGTCTTAATCCTATCTACTGATGGATTTTTCAAAATTTCTTTTACTAATTGCTCCATCATAATTAGTTATTTAGACACTTTCAGAAAAGAATATTATACCACAATAAGAATATACTCAATTAGCATATGGCCCTGCAACAAAATGTAACACTTACCTCTGTCGTGAAGCGTTGCAAGTGCAGTAATAACTGGGTTCACATAGGACTGCAAGCTGAATCATATGCAGAAACACAAGTCATCAAAGCGTCTTCAAGGAAATGATACCGCAACATTCACTTCAAATGGGCACGACAAGCTAGAAAATAATCATGCATCTGTTCTACTGTGTCATATTTAATTGTTAATCCTCAACATTAGGATTACAACAATAATTGTCCTGGAAACACAGGAGTTACATCATAAATATCCTGAAACAACAGTAGTTACCTGATTGATGATCACGGACTAGGCCCCCATATACTTGTTATGGTCAGAGAGATAAGACCTCCATATACATATCTTAAGGGAGTAACTTACAGCATCACTGGAACACATAGCCTGGCCATATCAATCAAGGTTCTAGGGGAGTAAAAAGCTAGCAACAAATATTCCAGTTTACTGGCATTAAGAACCTTCCACAACAGTAATAAATAAAACACTACTAATATCACACACATATCACCAATACTCTATATCCAGCTTCTCAACAACTGGGCATGATCAATCAAATACAGGTCTGTAAACTGCATCAGTCAACACTAGCTGACACCAGGAACTTTGCCTAGCGCAGTGACGGGAAAATGTAGGAGTGTGGATGTTCGGCAGTCTTCCTAATGGCTGGTGTCAATGCCTGTCACATTTACAAAAAAAAAAAAAGAGACTGCTTGGCTGTTGTCTGTGGCAAAAGTAAGGAAAGACACGCAAAACACAAAGTATGAACAATGAAATTTAATTAATATAGAAAACAAATTATTAACAAAAGGAATCCCATGGCTTATGTACAGTGCAAATAAACAAGTAAAAACAATATAACATAAATGAATAATAGTGATGAAGTTACTCTACAATAATATAAAGGCAAAATGACAATTAAGAGGTGCTGAGAATATGAGCGCTAGCTTAGAACCTCCACCGA
>WNGS01042335.1:0-20037 GCA_020271785.1 Procambarus virginalis
TTATACGTATAAGTCACACAGGAATACATTCAACAAGGCGTTTTCCTCACAACATAAGATCACTATGTATTATAAACCTCAAGTGGCTCTGACCACCCCACGGCTCACTGTCCCAGCTCACTGTACCGTGCATCCAGCCACCACAGCTATCATCCGATGACATATTTAAGCCTCTAGGAAACCTGGACTCTTATAAAACCTCTCCAACTTCTGTAATATTACTCAACCCAATCTTGCAACCCTGGTTATATACAAGGATAGGCTTATCTGACTGTACAGCCGGAGAAAACCCCTCAAATAGCAGGATCGGTCGGCAGCGATACACCTCCCCCTCCAGTCAAGATGGCGTCCCCTTCTCTTGTATCGTCGCCCCTTAATACTCAATTCTTTACATATGCAATCAAACTCATTATGAATTTTATTTACCATATTACCCATGCATACTTTTGTTAGAGTCCATTTTTCCCTTACATAGTTATGCTATTCCAGTTCACATTATTTCTGATGATCTCCAGCTGAGAAGGCACTACTTTACTGAGCGGAGTATTAATGGTGACTCGCGGCCTATCTGATCTCAGCTGTGGATTTAGTCTAATAGACACTTTCCACTGAGTCCACCAACATTTTACAACCGAAACCAGCCTCCACAGGAGGTAAGGTTCGTAACAACTACCACCCACACCAACTCCTACCACTGCCACCCACACCAACCCCTACCATTGCCACCCACACCACCCCCTACCATTACCACCCACACCACCCTCTACCATTGCCACCCACACCACCCCCTACCATTACCACCCACACCACCCTCTACCATTGCCACCCACACCACCCCCTACCATTGCCACCCACACCACCCCATACCATTGCCACCCACACCACCCCCTACCATTGCAACCCACACCACCCCCTACCATTGCCACCCACACCACCCCCTACCATTGCAACCCACACCACCCTCTACCATTGCCACCCACCACCACCCCCTACCATTGCCACCCACACCACCCCCTACCATTGTCACCCACACCACCCCCTACCACTACCACCCACACCACCCTCTACCACTACCACCCACACCACCCCCTACCACTACCACCCACACCACCCCCTACCACTACCACCCACACCACCCCCTACCACTACCACCCACACCAACTCCTATCACTGCCACCCACACCACCCCCTACCACTACCACCCACATCAACTCCTATCACTGCCACCCACACCACCCCCTACCATTGCCACCCACACCACCCCCTATCACTACCACCCACACCACCCCCTACACTACCACCCACATCAACTCCTATCACTACCACCACACCACCCCCTACCACTACCACCCACACCAACTCCTATCACTGCCACCCACACCAACCCCTACCACCGCCACCCACACCACCCCCTCTCACTACCACCCACACCACCCCTACCACTACCACCCACACCAACCCCTACCAACCACCATCACCCACACCACCCCCTACCACTACCACCCACACCAACCCCTACCAACCACCATCACCGACACTACCCCCTACCACCGCCACCCACACCACCCACTACCACCGCCACCCACATCACCCCCTACCATTGCCACCCACACCACCCCTTACCACCGCTACCCACACCACCCCCTACCATTTCCACCCACACTAACCCCTACCACCGCCACCCACACCACCCCTTATCACTACCACCCACACCACCCCCTACCACTACCACCCACACCAACCCCTACCAACCACCATCACCCACACCACCCCCTACCATTGCCACCCACACAAACCCCTACCACCGCCACCCACAGCACCCCCTACAATTTCCACCCACACCAACCCATACCACCGCCACCCACACCACCCCCTACCATTGCCACCCACACCACCCCATACCACCGCTACCCACACCACCCCCTACCATTGCCACCCACACAAACCCCTACCACCGCCACCCACACCACCCCAATTCACCGATATTAGTTATTCTTAGTAAACTATAATAAGCACTATAATTTATTACATAAAATGAAAGTGCTTCACCGAGCAACATTATATACACTAGTTTGTGCTTTAAAAATCTTTAAAGAATGTATTGTAGAAACGTCAACAGAAAACGATGTTACGTTGGAATGTCTATGGGGTAAACTACTGCAAACAGGATGGTATAGTGTCTACTACCTACTGTAGGATGGGTATAGGGTCCACTACCACCTGTTAGGTGGGTAAGGGGTCCATACCTCTTGTGGGATGGGTTTGGGCCCAATAAATACCCACAGTGTAGGTATTTGGTCCATTACCAAACACAGGATGTGTATGGCGTCCACTACCGCCTGCAGGATGGGTATGGGGGTCCACTAGCACCCACAAGATGAGTTTGGGGTCCAATACCGCCAAGAGGATGGGTATCCGGTCTACTACCACCACAGGATGGGTATGGGGTCCACTACCACCCACAGGATGGGTATAGGGTCCACTACCACCCACAGGATGGGTATATGGTCCACTGCCACACACAGGATGTATATGGCGTCCACTACCGCCTGCATGATGAGTATGGGGCCCACTACCGCTCACAGGATACGTATGGGATCCACAACCGCCCACAGGGTGGGTATGGGGGCCATCTCCAGCCGCAGGATGGGTATAAGCACTACTACCGTCCACAGAATGAGTATGGGGTCCACTACCGCCCACAGGGTGGGTATGGGGGGCACTACTACCTACAGAATGGGTATGAGGTCACTATACCACCCACAGGATGGGAATGGAGTCCACTACCGCCCAAAAGATTGGTATGGGGTGCAGTACCGCCCACAGGATGGGTATGGGGTCCACTACCGCCTGCAGGATGGGTATGGGGTCTACTACCACCCACAAGAAGGGTCTGGGGTCCACTACCCCCACAGGATAAGTATGGGGTCCACTACCACCGACAAGATGGGTATGGGGTCTACTTCCACCCACAGGATGGGTATAGGGTCCACTACCAACCACATAATGGATCTGGGGTCGACTACCACCCACAGGATGGGTATGGGGTCCACTTCCACTCACAAGATGGGTATGGGGTCCACTACCACCCACAGGATGGGTATAGGGGTCCACTACCAACCACATGATGGGTATGGGGTCCACTACCATCTACAAGATGGGTATGGGGTTCACTACCATCCACAGGATGGGTATAGGGTACACTACCACCCATAGGATGGATATGGGGTCCACTACCACCCAAAGGATGGGTATAGGGTCCACTACCAACCACATGATGGGTATGGGGTCCACTACCACCCACAGGATGGATATGGGGTCCACTACCACCCACAGGATGGATATGGGGTTCACTACCACCGACAAAATGGGTATGGGGTCCACTACCATCCACAAGATGGGTATGGGGTCCTCTACCACCCACAAGATGGGTTTGGGGTCCACTACCAACCACAGGATAGGTATGGGGTCCACTAGCACCCACAAGATGGGTATGGGGTTAACTACCAACCACAGGATGGGTATAGGTCCACTAGCACCCACAAGATGGGTATGGGGTCCACTACCAACCACAAGATGGGTATAACAAAGTTATTAATTTATGAAACAGATTGACAAATTTTAAGTGTTTATACAATATTGAGAAATTGAGAGTCAGTGTAGTAACATAAATTGGTAAATCATAAATATTGTAAGTTAAGAATCTGATGCATGTGTGTGTGGGGGGGGGGGGCGATACCCTTGGTAAGCGAGAGTGGCAGGTAACCTTAGACGTTCTGTAGTGAACGTTGGGGAGTGGGAGGGTCAAACCCACCCGCCAACATCTGGGCATAGTACCAGCAGCCTCCACAGCAACACTCCCCCAGCCTCCTGCTGATGCTTGTGGATGCCTCATCTAACCTCACTTATGTCCCGCATTAACCTACAGTTCCTGTGATATTTAAACTCATCACAGTGGCATCTCACCATTATAAACTGTATTGGATTTTGTCCCAAAATAGCTATATGCTGACTGGACTTGTATGTACTCACCTAATTGTGCTTGTGGGGGTTGAGCTCTGGCTCTTTGGTCCCACCTCTCGACTGCCAATCAACTGATGTACAGATTCCTGAGCCTACTGAGCTCTGTCATATCTACATTTGAAACTGTGTATGGAGTCAACCTCCACCACATCACTTCCTAGTGCATTCCATTTACTAACTACTCTGACACTGAAAAAATTCTTTCTAATGTCTCTGTGGCTCATTTTGGTACTCAGCTTCCACCTGTGTTCCCTTGTGCGTGTGCCACCCGTGTTAAATAATCCATCCTTGTCCACCCTGTCAATTCCCCTGAGAATTTTGTTTGTGGTAATCATGTCTCCCCTAGCTCTTCTGTCTTCCAGCGACGTGAGGTGCAGTTCACGTAGTCTGTCCTCATAACTCATGCCTCTTAGTTCTGGGACTAGTCTAGTGGCATACCTCTGAACTTTTTCCAGCTTCGTCTTGTGTTTGACTAGATACAGGATCTATGGTAGGAATGCATACTCCAGGATTGGCCTTACATACGTGGTATACTAGGTTCTGAAGGATTCCTTACACAGGTTTCTGAAAGCATTTTTTTTTATATATACAAGAGTTGTTACATTCTTGTACAGCCACTAGTACGCATAGCGTTTCGGGCAGGTCCCTGGAATACGATCCCCGCAGCAAAGAATCGTTGTTACAACCAAGTACACATTTTACTGTTGAGTTAAACAGAGGCTACAGTTAAGGGTTTGCGCCCAGTAAATCCTCCCCGGCCAGGATACGAACCCATGACAAAGCGCTCGCGGAACGCCAGGCGAGTATCTTACCACTACACCACGGAGACTGATGGGTATAGGGTACACTAACAGTTCTGATGTTAGCCAGCGTAGCATAGGCCGGTGATGTTATTCTTTTGATGTGGGCTTCGGGAGACAGGTTTGGCGTGATATCAACTCCCAGATCTTTCTCTTTGTCCGTTTCGTGAAGGACTTCATCTCCCATTCGGTATCCAGTGACTGGCCTCCTAGTTCCTCCACCTAGTTTCATTACCTTACATTTACTTGGGTTGAACTTTAGCAGCCATTTGTCAGACAATTCCTTTAGTTTGTCTAGGTCATCTTGTAACCTCATACTATCTTCCTCTGGGAGATCATTTACGTATATCAGAAACAGTATAGGTCCAAGGACTGATCCCTGTGGGACTCCACTGGTGACTCTCCGCCGCTCAGAGACCTGAGTCCCACGTATGTATGTATGTATGTATGTATGTATGTATGTATGTATGTATGTATGTATGTATGTATGTATGTATGTATGTATGTATGTATGTATGTATTGTGACGGTGTTCCCCCTTTATATTTCTCCCACGCCAGCTGTAAGAGTTATATCTACTTTACCCGAACGTTCTCTGCCTTCCAGAGAACAATTTGACATATGTGGGAGCATGAGGTGTTCTCGCATGAGAGAGAAATTAACTAAAGAAGAGTGTTTTGGCCAGTGGCTTAGGCCCTTTCGGACCCCAAGATGGCGCCGACTCCTACGTTTTCGCGCCAAAATGTTATGACGTCAGTGGCACCAGATTGGCCAAGAACGGTGACGTGGTACAGGGAGCCAATGAGAAACGCCCCTGGCAAGTGTAGCATCACGAGTGGAGGTAGGTCCGGGCCGTGCGCCCCTGTGGCACCAGGAGTTAGATACGACACGTCGTCAAGGGCAGACGTGCGATAGGGGGGTCCTGTCAGTCTGACAGTATTCGCCCCTCTCCGGTAAATATACGCATCACCAGTGGTCTGCGAGCATCCTGTGAGGTCTTCCTGAACTCCGTGAGGCAGACAGAAGAAGGAATTGACGGGAAACGAGCAACAAGTGCTCCAGTGACAGATGCTTAGCAAGATTGAAGCCTGGGCAGTGAAGTCAGGGACGACTGTACAGTTTCACCAGTCGGGTGATGACGTAGCGGCTGGGCCAGTTCACCATGAGGAAGAAGAAGAACAAACTAGCTGGGAATACGATCAACTGCAGCCGGGAGTAAGGACTGCAGACGTAGTTGTGAGGAGGAGACGACGGCCAGGAGACCGACTCCAACCCTTCAAGAGGTTGTGGAGGAGCACGGAGGATGCAGAGAGAAGCAGTACGGAGAAGACACGCTTTTTGGGTGTTGGTTGAGGTCCTGGGAAGAGCATCAGTGTGTGTGGGGGTGTTCCCTATAGCAAGTCGTGAGCCGGGACCAGGAGCTTCAATTCAACCCTCAACAGAGGACGAGTCCACATCATTTATGGTGGAAGTAGGTAATTCAGTTTTCCCTCCCATTCCCTTTAGTTAGTGTTTAGCCAGAGTATCTTCTATGTCGTGAGTAGGGCTCACCAATGTCTATGTTTCTAGTAAGACACAGTTGTGAAGGGAGATGCTATAGAGCTCTCAAGAGATATATATATGGTGTATGATTGCACCTGTGGTTTGATGAAGAGATTACTGTGACGAGGACATTTATATTTACATGTCATTTATATTATAAGTTCGTGCCAAAGGTTATATATATAAATATACAATTTAATAGTGTAAGGCTGTGTGCCTAGAGTCACCTTGTTATTATAAATATTGATAAAGTGAACTATATATACTGTAGTTATTAAATAATATGTTCATATGTCTAGTGGTTAACTGTGATTATGCCAGTGTTGTGATATACTGTGAATACGAGGGAATAATAGGCGCCTCACGCCAATAGTGTGAGTATAGTGAGGAAGTGAGCAGTGTGAGGAACAGTGATTAGTGTGAGTGGGCGAGGGCGGCCACAGACACCTGCCATACAGTGTTCGATAACACTGTATGTGGAGCGTGGGAACGCACGTCAACTGGGAGTGTTGCCATTCCCAGAGTGTTCCAGGATTGTGAAGAGGCGGAGAGAAGGCTGCTCATTTATTCCTTTGCCATGTTGTTGATGCAGAGTTATGATTCTTTGATCTTTTAAGTAAACTACAAAACCACCGCCGTGCTTGTGTCAACCCTCCATTACCTTGTTGCTATTGAGACTATCTAAGAGTGAGTGATTTAAACATATACTTACCTGTTACCAAATTGATTAGTATTCCCTGGGGCCACTACTATATTACTATTATTTCACTGAGGTGTTACTGGACACGGTAAACACCAGTTGGCGACCTATAGTGAGCGGTAGAGCCCTCTGTCGGGACGGGCACATGATCAAGTGAAGTGATCGTGTTCTCACTCGTCTTTAAGCTACGAGGCCAGCCGGAGACAGACTAAGAGACTCTCCTGGTGAACAGTGGCACCGTGAGGATCGAGTGCAGACCCGTGGGGGCTACAGTAAGTAACGTTTATCACTACTAATACTTGGTGGTGACTGGCTAGAGACGGCGAGAGAAACCCCGACATTGGCGACCTTGCCAGGATTACGATTACGATTGTGGTGCTTGATAATGGCAAAAGGTATTAGGAGCAGGTAACAGGTATTCACTCATAGCACAAGTATGGAGGACGAGAAGGTAGCAAGGTTTATTGACACCAGGGATGAACAGGTGCTGGAGGATTGCACCAAGGCGCAGCTGCAGTTAGTAGCTGACCGCTTTGGAATCCAGTTGAGATCCTCCAAGGTGGGACAAAGAAGGCTTGAGATTGTGGCACAGCTCAAGGCCCGAGATGAGGCTTCAAGGAAGGAACGGCCAGACACCTGCCAGTGCAAGGGAGAATTTAAGCATTGGTGGAAGCAGTAGGGGATCCAGCGGCAACCTGCGCAGCGTCAAGCTGGAGATGATGAAGTTGCAGCTGGAGGCACAGCTGCGCAGGGAAGAGCGTGAGCACGAAGCACAGCTGAAGCGTGAAGAACGAGAAGCACAGCTGAAGCATGAAGAACGAGAAGCACAGCTGAAGCGTGAAGAACGAGAAGCACAGCTGAGACGGGAGAAGCGTGTGCTGGAAGCCAAGCTGAAGCAGCAAGAGATTGAAGCCAACAGAGAGGTTGAGCTGAAGTGGGCTGAACTAGGGTTAGCCCCACCTGCACCCCCACAGCAGGAGGACTGCCAGGTACGAGAGCACGATTTACCGGTCTTTGTGCCTAATGAAGCTGAGGGTTTCTTTGACCATTTCGAGAGGGTAGCTACTTTGAAGAAGTGGCCAAGAGCAGAGTGGGCGGAGCTGGTCCAGGGTAGGTTCACAGGTGAAGCTCGCGAGGCTTACAACATGCTTGACCTCGAGGAATGCACCAATTATGATGCAGTGAAGAGAGCAGGGCTTCACTTGTTTAAGCTGACTCCAGAATGTTACAGGAAAAGGTTCCGAGAATGTACCCGTTCGCCAGGTAAATCTTATGCAGAGATGGTGAGGGACATGGAAAGAAGATTTTTGAAGTGGTTGAAAGCTGAAGGAGCTAAGTCAGCTGAGGACATCAAACAGCTAATGGTCATGGAAAAATTTATGTCCATGCTCTCTCCCGAGATCAAGATTAGAGACAAGGAGGCGGTCATAAAAGACCTGAGGGCTGCTGCTGACAGAGCCGACATGTTGGAGGAAGCCTTGCGACCACGCAGAGAGGGACCGCACAGGCCGCCGGTGTACTCTGGCTATGGGAGTAGTTTTAGGAAGACAGACGGATGGAGGACAGGAACGAGTTCTCCCAAGTCCCACCTCTCGAGTGGAGATGGTAGGGGACTGAAAAGTTATGTGGAACCAGTCAAGAAGCCCCTAGCTGAGAGTGCCGGATCTGTTGTTGTGCCGAGGGACGCTACAAGGGAGACGACGGAAGGTGCGAGGAAGACCCACGGGGTGACGGTCTCTGGAGGCATTGCCAGGGCGAGCGGTGGTGGAAGGTCACCGCCAAGAAGGGTCCACTGCTACAACTGTGGAGGATATGGACATTTCGCACGGGATTGCAAACGCCCTAAGCAGCGTGGGAACGTTGCTTTCATTAGGATGGAGGACCTAGTGGCCGAGAACGTGCGGGGTGAGTCTGTACCAAGTGTGGAGAAGAAAATTCACCCATTCGTGTGTGAGGGGACGGTAAGGATGGGGGAGGCAGACCCCGTTCCTGTGAAGATACTGAGGGACACTGGGGCTGATTTTACCCTGGTGAGTAGAACTCTGTTCCTCGAGGGTTAAAAGAATACCAGTGTTAGGGGGGGGGGGCTGTTGTGACCACTGTGGGAGGCCCAGTAGGGATGCCCCTGCCCAGGAAACAATTTTAGGTTGCCACAACGTATCTGGAAAGTGTTGGAAAGTATTGGCAACGTTTGTTTTCACGCATTAGATGCGTAATTTTGTGTGGATGTAAATAAGTTTCTAAAACGTATTGCACGAAACGTTGGCTAAAAAAAAATTGAAACCTTGTGGCAACCTTAAATGTTTCATAATTGTAATTTTTTATGGCTGTTATTTATATCAATGTAGAAATATAAAAGTATATTTCAACATTTAGTAAAATGAAACAGGGTCATAATGAAGGTTAATTCATCATTTTTACTCATATTCTTAGGAAGAGGTCGAGGAAGAAGAATTCCAGTAAGGAGATGAGGTCAAGGAGGAAGGAAGAGGAGATCGAGGAGGAAGGAGGAGGAGGAGGAGGTCGAGGCAGAGGAGGAGAGGAGGATGAGGTAGAGGAGGAAGTTAAAGAGGACGTTGAGGAGGAGGGCGAGGAGGAGGAGGAGTAGGGCGAGGAAGAATGAGGGCGAGGAGGAATGAGGGCGAGGAGNAAAAGCCTTGGTCCACATAAGCAGGATACAAGGTTTACACTGGAAACAAGCTAGGGTAAAGCTCTACTATACACACACTGGAGTCAGCTTAGGGTAGGGGACCACGTGTTACACTGGGACCCCTGTTAGCATAACAGGTAATAAAAACTTAAATTCACTTACTACACCCCAGGTATACTACTCTACACATATAACGATAGGTATGCCAGACATATACAAAATGAGTAATGGAGTACTTCCAACTAAGTCACAGAAATAAAGAATTAAGAGGAAGGAGGAGAGCACTTCCGAACAGCACAGTCAGTCAGCAGAGAAGGCCGCCTCCCTGCAGCATGCGTGGTGCCGGAAGAGCCCAATTGATCATACAGCTATACACATTAAAACATCTTCCCTTATGCCTCATATTGTACTTTCCTCATTCTACGGTAGTTAAACTTATAACAATGTTACTTAATCCACAACAAGTTTAGGAGTCTAAATGCTTTGTGAGCCCAGAATAGTCGTACTTCTGGCAGGGATGATTACAAACAGCTTCAGCTCTCTATGCGTGCCCTGCCATATTGTCGTTAATAAGCTCAATTTTGACCTCTGGTTTCCATCTAAAGACCCAGAGTCGTAACACTCCTCCCCCTTCAGAGAAAAAAAAATGTGACTACTAGAATAGTAGTCATATTTTTTAAGAGTATACAGAATAAAATGGACATCCATGACATAAAGAAAATCAACCAAACAACAATTTCTCTGTCAAAAAAAAATTACAAGGGAATCTCTGAAAGAAAAACATACACAAACAAAAAAAAAAAAAAAAAAAAAAACAAAAGGAGTAATAAATTGGACACGGGATATTTAATGTCACAGGAGAACCTAAAAAAAAAATACTAAAGCATGACATTTGGTATGGCTTCCTGCGGCTCAGATGAATGTTACTCAGGCAAGCGGGACAGAGCGTCGGCTATCACGTTGAGCCGGCCCGGTAGGTGGATAATAGATAGATTAAAGTCCTGTAGGTACAATGCCCACCTGAGGATGCGCTTATTTTTCTGCTTCATCTGATTCATGAAAACTAATGGGTTATGGTCCGTGTACACTTCCACTATATTACCTGTGAGGTACACTTCGAACTTTTTGCAAGTTAGCACTAGCGCCAACGCCTCTTTTTCTATCACCGAATAATTGCGCTGCGCCTTGTCAAATTTCACAGAGTAATAATATACTGGGTGTTCCACTTTATCATCCCCAGTTTGCAACAACACTGCACCAGCACCCGAGTCAGACGCGTCAACTTGAATTTTAAACGGACGGTCGAACCTTGGACTAGCAAGCACTGGGGCGGAAGCTAAGATCAATTTCAAGTTTTTAAATGCCTCTGCACAGTCCGATGACCACTTAAATTTAACGGCCTTCCGCAACAAATCTGTGAGAGGAGTGGCCACACTGGAAAAGTTCTGACAAAAGCGTCGGTAGTACGCACACATACCGATAAATCGTTGAATGTCCTTTTTAGACCTGAGCACTGGATAGTCCAGAATAGCACTAATTTTGTCTTGTCGAGGTAACACTTTCCTTGGCCCACTTCATAACCGAGGTACGTCACTGTGCCTTGGCCAAAATGACACTTTTTAGCATTTAAGGTTAGATTTGCATGTTTCAACACTGTGAACAACTGGCGTAACCTAGCTATGTGGTCAGCCCAATTAATATCAAAGAGCACAATATCATCTAAATACGCCCGACAATTTGGCACATTAGCGAGCAAAGAGTTCATTAGCCTCTGGAACGTGGCAGGGGCATTACGCAAGCCGAATGGTAACACTTGATACTCAAACACACCCTCGGGTGTCACAAACGCCGTTAGTTGTTTAGCACGTTCAGTGAGAGGGATTTGATAGTACCCTCTCGAGAGATCGAATTTCGATACATACGTGGCGTTCCCGATTTCGTCGATACAGTCCTCGAGACGTGGCAACGGATAGGCGTCCACTATGGTCACCTTGTTGAGCTGCCGATAATCGGTGCATAATCGCCAGGAGCCATCTGGTTTGGGGACCAAAGGCAGGGCGAGCACCAAGAGCCCTGGCTCGGCCTGATGAGGCCGTGCTGGAGCAAGAAGTCGACCTCCTTACGGACGATGGCCTTCTTTTCCGGACTCATCCGATAGGTTGAAGGCGAATGGGGGTGTAGTCCGTCAACTCGACATCATGGTAAATGGCATCAGTCTGGGTCGGGACCTCCCCGAACAGACTGGAGAATTCGTCAAGCAACGACTGCACCTCGTCACGTTGGGACATCTGCAAATGGGACAGTCCCTCCTCCACAGCATTCACAGAACTAGAATTATTGAGAATGAGATTAGTTGGGTCCCCAGAACAATCATCCCCTCCCTCACTGGAAATGGAAACATTGGTTAGTGCAATGGGCCTGGGGCCCTGGAACTTCTTCAGCCGATTCACGTGTACGAGCATTACCTGTTTACGCTTATCAGAGTGTCTCACTTTGTACGTGAGGTCCCCAGTCTTCTCTGTCACAATGTAGGGGCCCTCGTACTTGTGGGACATAGTGCTCCCCAGTCGAGGCTTTAGTACCAGGACAGGGTCACCGGGCTGAAATACCCGCAACTTAGCCTTGGCATCGTTCCGTTCTTTCATATTCTCTTGGGCCTTCCCAAGATACTTTAGTGCCGCAGCCTTGCAGTCCTTGAGTCTCTGGTGGTGTTGCGCAAAGAAAGCCGAACCTTCGGTTAACGTTACGTTCCCTAACAGATTCTCCTGTAACATTTGCAAGGGTCCACGAACTTTATGGCCAAAGACTAACTCAAAAGGAGAACAACCCAGTGAACTTTGCAACCCCTCCCTAGCAGCAAACAAAACATACGGCAAGTTCTCGTCCCAGAAGGTATGGGAACTCTCGCACGATGTCTTCAACATCTGCTTCAGAGTTAGATGGAACCTTTCAATGACCCCCTGACTCTGTGGATGGTATGGGCTGGAAACCTTATGAGTTATTCCATGGTCCTTACAAAATTGTTCAAAAATATCAGACTTAAAGTTAGTACCATTGTCAGTCTGTACAACCCGAGGCAGTCCAAAAGTGGAAAAAAATTGCAACATACGAGCAACAACAGTCTTTGCTCGGATGTTCCTTACAGCAAAAGCCTCTGGGTAACGAGTCGTGATACACATCATCGTAATTAGGTAAATATTTCCAGACTTAGTTCTAGGTAATGGACCAACACAGTCCATTACCACATGAGAAAATGGTTCCTCCGGCACGACAATAGGCTTAAGAGGAGCTTTAGGTGGAGTCTGGTTTGGTTTCCCAACAAGTTGACAAGCAATACATGCATTACAAAATTTTGCCACATCGCTTTTCAGCTTGGGCCAGAAAAAATACTTGCAGATTTTGTGATAGGTAATATTAATGCCTTGATGTCCCCCCATAGGATCATCATGGGCAGCTGACAAAACTCTTTCTCTATAGCAGGTCGGCAACATAACCTGGTGGACTACCTCCCACTCATTTGACAAGGGAGCACTCTGAGGTCTCCATTTTCTCATCAAAATCCGATCATTGTAGTAGTACCCAGTTGCTGCGTCTACAATTTCCTCCCTAGAGACGGCTGTCTCGTGACAATCTGCAAGACTGGGGTCAGCTTTTTGTAACTCACTCAAGGAGGCATCCAGGCCTTGGTCAGATGCCATTGGCCGAGGCTCAACAGTGTCTCCTCCACCTCCCCACTACTCTCGGTAGGCGGCGGTGGCAGGCTCTCCACAATGTCCTCGGCCCCGTCATCGAGTCGGGCCATGAATGTGTCCGCAAGGTCCACTGGGCTTTCACCACTCGGAAGGTCCCTCGTGTCCTTGGGATTTACCACCTTGGCAAGCACAGGGCTGCCCTTACATTTAAGTCCCATAGACCTAGTCACCACGCACGCAGGGTACACAACATTATCCTCTGCGGTGGGTGAATCCAGGCAAACCTTTGGGGTAGGCAACATAACAGGCAGTCTGGAGTCCCCTACCTTATCCCCGGCTAAATCATTACCCAATATTACATCAACATTAGGGAAAGGTAGGTACGAAGTGACTCCGACTGTACAAATACCCTTGTGGAAATCAGATTCCAGGGTAACCTTACGGAGGGGTACTGCTCGAGTATCACTAGTGACACCCTCGACCAGTACCACCTCTCCAGTGTCGAGAGTATTGGCACCTTGCAAAGCACTCTCTAAAATTAAAGTCTGGATGGCACCGGTGTCTCGGAAGATCACCACGTCCCTCCAGGAAGAACCCTCAGACAAAAGTAGTCTCCCTTTCGATAAGAATGGGGTAAGCAGGTCCAACCACTGTGGGTTGGAAGTCTTACTCCCTAACCCTTCAGAAACCTCAAGCCCTGTGTCACAACGAGAGCATTGGGTCTTTTTTCGGGTACAGTTGCCAACAACGGCTAATATTGTGGGTTGAACTTTTACAATGACCACAGAAACGTCGGGGAGAAGAGACATTACTAACCGAATTACCCTTCGGTTCACTCTTTAGTGTCGTGGGGCTAAACAATTTAACAGGGTTAGTTATGTCTGAAACAGAAGGTGCATTAGGTAAAGGTTTAGAATGAGCTGGTCTGGACTGGCTGTGGGTATAAGTTTTGCTACTCTGTGGGGTAAAATTATTTTTATTGGGCCTTTTGCCCGCCAACTGGTAGTTTTCTGCCATCTTGGCCAAATCCCCTATTTTAGAATTTAACTCTACCCTTCCTCTTAAATACTGAGCTACCATGTCTGGCATACTATCTATAAATTGTTCCTTTAAGACTAGGTCTTTTAATGCCTCGTATGTTTCGGCTTTAGCCGAGCGAATCCATTTATCAAACAGCCTACTTTGATCAGTCGCGAATTCCGTGAACGGTTGGTTGTGTGTAGGCCTAAGGTTGCGATAAGCTTGGCGGTGAGCTTCAGGAGTAATTTCATACGCCCTCAAAATTCGTTCCCTGACTTTATCATATTCAAAACACTCGTCGTCAGGCATATTAATAAAAATATCTTGGGCTTTACCCCTGAGTCTTCCCTGTAGGATTTTCACCCACTCTTCCTTTGGCCAGGTCATGGACAGGGCCAATCTCTGAAAATGGTTGAAAAACCTTTCAGGATCCGACTCTGAAAATTCAGGCAAGTTATGCTTCTTCTCATAATGCCTGGGGTTTGAATCCCCGGCAGGTGGAGGTCTAGGGGCAGTCGCTCTAATTCTAGCCTCCTCGGTTTTGAGTCTTTGCTCCTCTAATTTTATTCTTGCTAACTCTAGAGCTAACTCTCTCTCTGTATGAGCTGCACTTTCTGTTTGGCTAGGCTGGCATAAAGGAGTATCCTCTGCCAATAGTCCTTCATCGATACAATGTTGTACTATTTCATTCAACAAGATCCACTTTTTATTTGCGGCATTTAATTCTAGACCAAATTCCTTGCCTAACAATACTAAATTAGACTTGGTAAGTTTCTTTATTTCCCCCAATGAAGGCTCCTCTGCCAGTCTCTGCATGTCAGATGACATCACTAAAAATTTTAGCTCCTAGCCACAGAAAAATTTAAAATTAAAATTGGAAAAAAAACAAAAATTTGCACGGCCCCTAACACAAGGCCACACTAACCTTAATCGTGAAGAGATCCAGTTGGGTGTCCAGTCAGTGCAATGAATGTCCTACGCCAGGTGAGCTGGACCCTAGGCTAGCACACAACCGTTCTGCGGAAACAAGAATTTTTTAGTTTTGGCATTCAAAGATCTAATTTTTTACAATAATACAGTTCTTCCCGGACTGGCCAACCACTTGTTATAAAATTAGTGGGCTTGCTATGGGGAACTGGTACTATTAAGGGGTAAGGGTAAGTAGAATACAGAGGTATCAAAAATGGGAGAACTAAAAGGCCCGGCCCCCAAAGTAAAATATCCACAATAATAAATGCTTGCTACTAAACCGGTTAGTCTAGGAATAGATTATTGTACTCCCACACAGGAAAAAGGGATACTCTGTTCAAACTTACTTATTTATTAACCCCTTAACACCCCCCATACACAATCACACCAATAACAATTTAATACTAACTTTACCACACAATCTTACGTTAAAAGCCTTGGTCCACTTAAGCAGGATACAAGGTTTACACTGGAAACAAGCTAGGGTAAAGCTCTACTATAACACACTGGAGGTAGTCAGCTTAGGGTAGGGGACCACGTGTTACACTGGGACCCCCGTTAGCATAACAGGTACGATAAAACTTAAATACACTTACTACACCCCAGGTATACTACTCTACACATAGAACGATAGGTATGCCAGACATATACAAAAATGAGTAATGGAGTACTTAACCAACTAAGTCACAGAAATAAAGAATTAAGAGGAAGGAGGAGAGCACGTCCGAACAGCACAGGCAGTCAGCAGAGAAGGCCGCCTCCCTGCAGCATGCGTGTGGTGCCGGGAAGAGCCCAATTGATCATACAGCTATACACATTAAAACATCTTCCCCTTATGCCTCATATTGCTACTTTCCTCATTCTACGGGTAGTTAAACTTATAACAATGTTACTTAATCCACAACAAGTTTAAGAGTCTAAATGCTTTGTGAGCAACACGAATAGTCGTACTTCTGGCAGGGATGATTACAAACAGCTTCAGCTCTCTATGCGTGCCCTGCCATATTGTCGTTAATAAGCTCAATTTTGACCTCTGGTTTCCATCTAAAGAACCCAGAGTCGTAACACACTCTCTGCAAGTGTCCCTCCTTGTTACAAAAGTTGCATATATATGCACGAAACTTGCACTTGCTACTTATGTGCCTGTATCCACAGTGTTTGCATCTGGTCTGGCCCTGTACGACCATAATTTCCTGAGTAGAAGTCTTACTTCCAAAAGCCCTTTCCAGGTTCAATATCTTCTCGAGCACTGTCCATGAAGTCATCGATTGTAGATCCAAATTTTCTGCCACCAGGTTAGGGAAATAATTCTCCTTTTCCACTGCCATGAACAACTGGTCCCTAACCCTACCGTCCAACTGTGCTCCGAAGTTGCAGAGGTTAGCCAAAGCCTTCAACTCCGCAAATAAATCCTGTACGGATTCATGCTGCTTTTTCATCCTCTTCTGGAAATCCATCAAACTCCTGTGATATGATGGTTTCACCACATACTGACGTTTAAGCAGAGCAAGCAGGTCTACATAGGTCTTCGTGTGCGGTAACTCCGGTGCACACAAATTTCCTAGAACACTATATGCTTCAGAGCCCAGTGAAACTAAGAGTACCGCTTTCTTGTTGGCGTCCTCCTTAATCTCCCGGCACTGAAAGTGTGCTTCCAGCAGACTGAGCCACAGGTCCAACGAGATCTTGGCAGTGTTTAACGGCTCCATTGACATGAGCAGCGTAGTCATTGTCACGGTGGTAGCACACTGTACTCGTATGCAAAGCGTCCACTCGTCCACACGACGTACCCTGCTCTCTCTTGATCCTCACACCACGTCTCGTACCCAAGCTCTCTGCCGGAGATGTTTAATCCTCGTCGCCACTGTTATGGTTGTGGTCAGAGAAACAATCTTCGTCCTCATGGTTTTATTCTCCGCCAGTAACAACAACAAAACAATAATCAGGTACATGAAATATTGTTAACAAGATCATAAACAAAAGAGCATCTGCTCCAAACATGCTACCTCCAACATCTGTAGTACTCAATCCAACAATTCCCATGTGCAATAATAGTCCATAGTGCTTGCCAACAGCCACTACGATATACTTTTTTGCCGCTTTCAAACCCTCAACACTAGGATTGTCGACAATTTGTTGTGCTACCAAATCCATTTTTAGTGTGCTAAGATACAGCAGACTCCAACACAAATTTATAATTCTGCACCACCTTTCTCTTTTTAGGCTGAGAATTTGTTTTGAAAACTGATAAGGACAGTGCTTAGTTCACTTGACTGCCCTGTCAACTGGTAAATTTTTGCACTCGAGAACACACAAAAATTTCTTAAAACACTTTTCATAAAGATTAATAAAATGTACATAAATAAGTAATAAAGTACATATTCATATTATACCAATATTAAAAATATTCTAAATTTCTACACAAGTTAAAGTGAAAAAAATAAGCTACACAATTTTTATGTCAGGTTACACCTACAGGCTATCCACTTTTATTAGGCTTTCGATCAGGCTGCTCAATATGTGAGGTGCTCCCGGACAGGCTACCCAATTGTGTCACGGCCTGTGTCTTACTGATGTTATTAGTAGTGATACGATTTTGTTGTCATAGAGAGCTAGTGAGAATTTGGTGGTGGTGGTCCTTAAAATGTTGTCTAGGGAGTAGGGGGTAAGGAAAACAGCCTAGTACACAAGTAACAAATTTATACGTATAAGTCACACAGGAATACATTCAACAAGGCGTTTTCCTCACAACATAAGATCACTATGTATTATAACCTCAAGTGGCTCTGACCACCCCACGGCTCACTGTCCCATCACTGGTACCGTGCATCCAGCCACCACAGCTATCATCCGATGACATATTTAAGCCTCTAGGAAACCTGGACTCTTATAAAACCTCTCCAACTTCTGTAATATTACTCAACCCAATCTTGCAACCTGGTTATATACAAGGATAGGCTTATCTGACTGTACAGCCGGAGAAAACCCCTCAAATAGCAGGATCGGTCGGCAGCGATACACCTCCCCCTCCAGTCAAGATGGCGTCCCCTTCTCTTGTATCGTCGCCCCTTAATACTCAATTCTTTACATATGCAATCAAACTCATTATGAATTTTATTTACCATATTACCCATGCATACTTTTTGTTAGAGTCCATTTTTCCCTTACATAGTTATGCTATTCCAGTTCACATTATTTCTGATGATCTCCAGCTGAGAAGGCACTACTTTACTGAGCGGAGTATAATGGTGACTCGCGGCCTATCTGATCTCAGCTGTGGATTTAGTCTAATAGACACTTTCCACTGAGTCCACCAACATTTTACAACCGAAACCAGCCTCCACAGGAGGTAAGGTTCGTAACAACTACCACCCACACCAACTCCTACCACTGCCACCCACACCAACCCCTACCATTGCCACCCACACCACCCCCTACCATTACCACCCACACCACCCTCTACCATTGCCACCCACACCACCCCCTACCATTACCACCCACACCACCCTCTACCATTGCCACCCACACCCCCCTACCATTGCCACCCACACCACCCATACCATTGCCACCCACACCACCCCCTACCATTGCAACCCACACCACCCCCTACCATTGCCACCCACACCACCCCCTACCATTGCAACCCACACCACCCTCTACCATTGCCACCCACACCACCCCCTACCATTGCCACCCACACCACCCCCTACCATTGTCACCCACACCACCCCCTACCACTACCACCCACACCACCCTCTACCACTACCACCCACACCACCCCCTACCACTACCACCCACACACCCCCTACCACTACCACCCACACCACCCCCTACCACTACCACCCACACCAACTCCTATCACTGCCACCCACACCACCCCCTACCACTACCACCCACATCAACTCCTATCACTGCCACCCACACCACCCCCTACCATTGCCACCCACACCACCCCCTATCACTACCACCCACACCACCCTACCACTACCACCCACATCAACTCCTTCACTACCACCCACACCCACCCCTACCACTACCACCCACACCAACTCCTATCACTGCCACCCACACAAACCCTACCACCGCCACCACACACCCCCTCTCACTACCACCCACACCACCCCCTACCACTACCACCCACACCAACCCCTACCAACCACCATCACCCACACCACCCCCTACCACTACCACCCACACCAACCCCTACCAACCACCATCACCGACACTACCCCCTACCACCGCCACCCACACCACCCACTACACCGCCACCCACATCACCCCTACCATTGCCACCCACACCACCCCTTACCACCGCTACCCACACCACCCCCTACCATTTCCACCCACACTAACCCCTACCACCGCCACCCACACCACCCCTTATCACTACCACCCACCACCCCTACCACTACCACCCACACCAACCCTACCAACCACCATCACCCACACCACCCCTACCATTGCCACCCACACAAACCCCTACCACCGCCACCCACAGCACCCCCTACAATTTCCACCCACACCAACCCATACCACCGCCACCCACACCACCCCCTACCATTGCCACCCCACACCACCCCATACCACCGCTACCCACACCACCCCTACCATTGCCACCACACAAACCCCTACCACCGCCACC
>WNGS01042340.1:0-19346 GCA_020271785.1 Procambarus virginalis
GCCAATCTCTTGTTCTCTCTCAAGGTACGATTCTCTAAACTAATAACCACAAAGGACTCATCATTCATAGCACTATGCTACATTACCATTATGCGGGAGCCGGTCGGCCGAGCGGAGAGCACGCTGGACTTGTGATCCTGTGGTCCTGGGTTCGATCCCAGGTGCCGGCGAGAAACAATGGGCAGAGTTTCTTTCACCCTATGCCCCTGTACCTAGCAGTAAAATAGGTACCTGGGTGTTAGTCAGCTGTCACGGGCTGCTTCCTGGGGGTGGAGGCCTGGTCGAGGACCGGGCCGCGGGGACGCTAAAAAAAAGGCCCCGAAATCATCTCAAGATAACCTCAAGATATACCAGGATGAAGATGTTGACACAGTCATCAAGGGAGAGAAAATATACGTAAGTTGATGAATAAACGTTTTCAGGTCATTATTCCCCCAGAGCTGCAGACCAGGAAGACTATAATCCTGAAGAGACTTGATGCAGCACTTACTAACAATACCCCTGAAAATATTAAACAAGACATAGAACGAAGGAATGAATGGGCCAAGGTAGAAGAAGTAATTCTCATGCCGAGATTATCAACCATGATGAAAGTAAGATTCGAAGAAATCTCCATGGCACAAAAAGCCCTCAGCCAAGGTATCCATTGCCACTACCACCACCTGAGCACGGACAACTACAACCTTGAGCAAGAAGAATACTATCACATAACCCATGTGGACATGCTATAAATACGACCACACAGCCGCAGATTTACAACAAAGGGATACCAAAAGTATTTTCAGAATGTGGCCAGCAGGGACACATATTCAGAGATTGCAAAAATAAATCAAACCCAAATGTCTCAACTGTGAGGGCCCCACCGCACGCTGGCATCAATATGTCCCACTAGGAAGGACATCCTAAAACAAAAAAGGGCAGAAGCAGCGCAGCAGCAAAAAAGACAGCAATGGCCAATAATACCTATGCGGTATAACTACACCAATGCTTGGTTAAATAAGGTATCACACAATCCAGCAAAACTACCTCACAGGTAATTGGTGGACCTACCAACAAAGATCCTGAGCAGTATGATCTTTGCTCACTTAGAAAACTTAGCAAGTCCAGGGTCATTGGATCAGTGATTAAAGAAATATACAGGAGGAATGGGCTCCAGAAATGGACTTCCCAGACAATGCTTCCTCCCTATATCATATAAAAGCCCTGGTGGCCAGCAATATCATCATCACTCCCCAACTGTGACCAACTCCCAACAAGTGTCAGGACCCACGAATGCAGAAGCCCTCAATGAGTCAGAAGTGGAAGTTGAACTAACACCAGCCGCAGCATCCACCACTAATGAACCCCATGACCCTACAAACATACAAGCATCACAGGAGACACAACAATTAGCGAATTCTGATGAGGTAACTGAGGCAGACCCCCCCCCCCCAAAAAAAAAAAACGTTCGACCCTGGGCCACATTCTCTCTCTGGTCACTGTTTCATCTATGACTGAGATGGTGTTCGTTTTGAACCTTGCCAAATAGGCCTCTTGCTGCAATGTCGAGTCCAGGCATGGTGGGGTTGCTTACACTTGACACATTTGGGTGTTACAGTGCCACCAGCATTAAGCTTATCCAAACATAGTTTAGTGTCGTGAGAGCCACTACAACACCCACACTAGTTAGGCCAGGTTCTGTGATTCCAGCGTTCGCATTTGCCACATAAGGATGGGCTGCCAATATATCGTTCCACTCGCATGGCCTTATGCCGAGGGTAATGCAATGCCGAGGGCAGCACTTCCTCCCACAGGGATTTCTTGATTTTTTGCCACTCCCCGTTGCAACCCGTCCTCGCAAATTTAATAAGTCAATATTGACTTATAAATATGTGCATAGATGACATACTTAACATAATAGTTTCCTTGAAAAATCTTCATAGAAAATACCGACGTTACCTAACCTACTTAGTATGTTAAGATAAGCTTCTTATTGCTTCGTAATTACAATTATTACCTAACCTATACCTATAACAGGTTAAGTAACAATTGTAATTACGAAGCTATAAGATGCTTATTTTAACATACTAACAAGGTTCGGTAAGGTCGGTGTTTTCTATGAAGCTTTTCAAGGGAAACTATTATGTTAAGTATGTCACCTATGCACGCAACTAATAAGTCAATATTGACTTATTAAATTTGCGAGGACGGGTTGCCCCAGGTCCTGTGCTGCGCTTGGCCCCGATGATCTGGGGACGGTCTTAAATATGCTCAACATCAGCATGGATACTGTAATTCTTATTAACAATTTTGGTCCATCAAGTCTATACGCTTGCTCGAACAGATTCAAACTTTTACCTTCATTCTCATGGTCAGTCTCTGTGAAGAACTGCAAGGCTCCGGCCCCAAGCAACCGTACAATGACGCTGCTACCTGCAAACTTGCTCTAAATGCGGTGTGCTTTCTGTGGGTGCGGGCGGCGTTGATGAGCCCCTTGTACTTCTCTGCTGATCCCATATCTGTTGTAGAGAAGATTATAGTGTGCCATTCACGATCTTCGGCTTGTTGACGTTGTTGTTAATGTTTCCGATGCTGCTGTTGTTGTTTTTGTATTTGTTGTTGTTGTTGCTGCTGTTGTGGTTCAGCCAATTGCTTCACCTTGTCCCGTTTCTTACTTGCTCTGCTTCTGACTTCTTGGTAGCCCTTGTCATCCTCTGTTGTAGTGTCACCTCCACCACCACTGTTGGAGGGGGCCCAGGGCAGGTAACACCTCCACCACCACTGTTGGAGGGTCCCAGGGTAGGTAACACCTCCACCACCACTGTTGGAGGGGCCCAGGGTAGGTAACACCTCCACCACCACTGTTGGAGGGGGCCCAGGGCAGGTAACACCTCCACCACCACTGTTGGAGGGGCCAGGGTAGGTAACACCTCCACCACCACTGTTGGAGGAGCCCAGGGTAGGTAACACCTCCACCACCACTGTTGGAGGAGCCCAGGGCAGGTAACACCACCACCACTACTGTTGGAGGGGCCCAGGGCAGGTAACACCTCCACCACCACTGTTGGAGGGGGCCCAGGGCAGGTAACACCTCCACCACCACTGTTGGAGGGGGCCCAGGGCAGGTAACACCTCCACCACCACTGTTGGAGGGGCCAGGGTAGGTAACACCTCCACCACCACTGTTGGAGGGGTCCAGGGCAGGTAACACCACCACCACCACTGTTGGAGGAGCCCAGGGTAGGTAACACCACCACCACCACTGTTGGAGGGGGCCAGGGTAGGTAACACCTCCACCACCACTGTTGGAGGGTCCCAGGGTAGGTAACACCTCCACCACCACTGTTGGAGGGGCCAGGGTAGGTAACACCTCCACCACCACTGTTGGAGGAGCCCAGGGTAGGTAACACCTCCACCACCACTGTTGGAGGAGCCCAGGGCAGGTAACACCACCACCACCACTGTTGGAGGAGCCCAGGGTAGGTAACACCTCCACCACCACTGTTGGAGGGGGCCCAGGGCAGGTAACACCTCCACCACCACTGTTGGAGGGGGCCCAGGGCAGGTAACACCTCCACCACCACTGTTGGAGGGGCCAGGGTAGGTAACACCTCCACCACCACTGTTGGAGGGGTCCAGGGCAGGTAACACCACCACCACTACTGTTGGAGGGGTCCAGGGCAGGTAACACCACCACCACTGTTGGAGGGGTCCAGGGCAGGTAACACCTCCACCACCACTGTTGGAGGGGTCCAGGGCAGGTAACACCACCACCACTACTGTTGGAGGGGTCCAGGGCAGGTAACACCTCCACCACCACTGTTGGAGGGGCCCAGGGCAGGTAACACCTCCACCACCACTGTTGGAGGGGCCCAGGGTAGGTAACACCTCCACCACCACTGTTGGAGGGGGCCCAGGGCAGGTAACACCTCCACCACCACTGTTGGAGGGGGCCCAGGGCAGGTAACACCTCCACCACCACTGTTGGAGGGGCCAGGGTAGGTAACACCTCCACCACCACTGTTGGAGGGGTCCAGGGCAGGTAACACCACCACCACTACTGTTGGAGGGGTCCAGGGCAGGTAACACCACCACCACTGTTGGAGGGGTCCAGGGCAGGTAACACCACCACCACCACTGTTGGAGGAGCCCAGGGCAGGTAACACCACCACCACTACTGTTGGAGGAGCCCAGGGTAGGTAACACCACCACCACTACTGTTGGAGGGGCTCAGGGTAGGTAACACCATCACCAACACTGTTGGAGGAGCCCAGGGCAGGTAACACCACCACCAACACTGTTGGAGGGGCCCAGGGTAGGTAACACCACCACCAACACTGTTGGAGGGGCCCAGGGCAGGTAACACCACCACCACCACTGTTGGAGGGGCCCAGGGCAGGTAACACCACAACCAACACTGTTGGAGGGGCCCAGGGCAGGTAACACCACCACCAACACTGTTGGAGGGGCCCAGGGCAGGTAACACCACCACCACCACTGTTGGAGGGGCCCAGGGTAGGTAACACCACAACCAACACTGTTGGAGGGGCCCAGGGCAGGTAACACCACCACCAACACTGTTGGAGGGGCCCAGGGCAGGTAACACCACCACCACCACTGTTGGAGGGGCTCAGGGTAGGTAACACCACAACCAACACTGTTGGAGGGGCCCAGGGCAGGTAACACCACCACCAACACTGTTGGAGGGGCCCAGGGCAGGTAACACCACCACCACCACTGTTGGAGGGGCCCAGGGCAGGTAACACCACAACCAACACTGTTGGAGGGGCCCAGGGCAGGTAACACCACCACCAACACTGGAGGGGCCCAGGGCAGGTAACACCTCCACCAACACTGTTGGAGGGGCCCAGGGTAGGTAACACCATCACCAACACTGTTGGAGGGGCCAGGGCAGGTAACACCACCCATGTTGGGGGTGTTATTATAGTGCTCGGGGCGTGCTTGCCATGCTCACTTCTTGTTGTTTCTTCTGACTCCTAGTTATCGACATCTATTGCTGCGGCTCATTCCATGTGTGTTCTAAGGAGAAATGTCTTCTTCGTTGCACTCCACCTTGCCCCCACACACATACACATATAGACACCTCCAAGGGACCATGGTTATACAGTCTTCACACGTAGTGTAGGAGCACTATAGAGTCCAGGGGCTACATTCACGAAGCAGTTACGCAAGTACTTACGAACGTGTACATCTTTCCGCAATCATTGGCGGCTTTGTTTACAACTATTAAACAGTTAATGAGCTCCGAAGCACCAGGAGGCTGTTTGTAACAATAACAACAGTTGATTTGGAAGTTTTCATGCTTGTAAACTATTTAATAAATGTAACCAAAGCCCTCAAAGATTGAGGAAAGATGTACACGTTCGTAAGTACTTGCGCAACTGCTTCGTGAATCTGCCCCCAGGCTGGTGAGTGACCTGTACGGTCCCTCCTGTAAACACACCAGTCGCACATACAGACCACGACGTTGGGAAGGGAGGCACAAGGACTTGTAGTATGTTTTATCAATAATATACTCACTCCAAACACTCATTAGCTTGATGAGATGAATTTGTTAAGTCTACTTAATCCACTAATTCCTCTTCCCTAACTACAGGTAACATTACTTCCAATGTTACTACATTCGAAGTAATATTAGGTGAGGCGTGGTTATATCTTGAGATGATTTCGGGGCTTTTTTTTTTAGTGTCCCCGCGGCCTGGTCCTCGACCAGGCCTCCACCCCCAGGAAGCAGCCCGTGACAGCTGGCTAACACCCAGGTACCTATTTTACTGCTAGGTAACAGGGGTCCGATAATATAAGAAATCGAGAAGCGAATAATCTTTTACGGGCCTGTAAAAGATTATTGCACATGCCCGTGCCACCTCTTGGGTGGCTTAATCTTCTTCAATCAATCAATTGAATAATCTTCAGTCTACTTTCAAGAGTGGTTCATTACAGACGCTCGAGACTTACCGCACATCTTCAACCTCACCAACATCAATGTATTCCTTGACGTGTCCAGTTCCTACCGACTCCAAGAGACTTCTACCTTCTACACCTAGTAGGGTGTTGTACTACACCATGTGCTTGTCTTCTACACCTAGTAGGGTGCTGTACTACACCCTGTGCTTGCCTTCTACACCTAGTAGGGTGTTGTACTACACCATGTGCTTGTCTTCTACACCTAGTAGGGTGCTGTACTACACCCTGTGCTTGCCTTCTACACCTAGTAGGGTGTGTACTACACCCTGTGCTGTCTTCTACACCTGCCACGAGAATATTCTTTACCATGCATTACATCTTCCACGCACGATGCTACACTACACTGTGACGGTGTTCCCCCTTATATTTCTCCCACGCCAGCTGTAAGAGTCATATCACTTTACCCGAGCGTTCTCTACGTTGCGTGCAACAATCTGATGTATGTGGGAGCGTGTAGTGGTCTCGTGTTAGCGAGAAATTCGTAAAAGAAGGGTATTTTGGCCTGTTGTTTAGGCCTTTTAAGACGCCAATATGGCGCCAGTCCCTCCGTTCTTCCGCCAAAACTGTATGACGTCAGTGGCACCAGATTGGTCACTGACAGTGACGTGGCACAGGGAGCCAATGAAAAACACCCCTGGCAAGTATGACGTCACGAGAGCAAGGGGGTCCGGAGATTGCGCCTCTGTGGCGCCACCAGTTGCACACAGCACGTCAAGGAGGTCGGACGTGCGACCAGGGATCCTGTCAGTGTGACAGGATTCCCCAACTCCGGTGGATGTACGCGTCTCCTGTAGTCTGCAAGCACCCTGTGAGGTTTTCCTTCGTTCATGTGTTGGACCGAAGAGGGAATTGACGGAATATTGAGCAACAAGTGCTCCCGGGACAGGTACGTTGCAAGAAGTGAAGTCTGTAGTGACGTATGTGACGTCTGAGACAGTTCACCCGGTTAGGAGACGACGTAGTGGCTGGGTCAATCCAACGTGAGGGAACCAGTTGAACACGGCACGTCAAGGAGGTCGGACGTGTGAACGTTGGTCCTGTCAGTTTGACAGTTATACTCCGCTCCCGTGGATTTTACGCGTCACCCGAAGTCTGCAAGTACTCTGAGAGGTCTTCCTTCATTCCATGTGTTGGACCGAAGAGGGAATCGACGGAATATTGAGCAACAAGTGCTCCAGGGACAGGTGCTTTGCCAGAAGAAGTGAAGTCTGTGCAGTGACGTATGTGACGTCTGAGACAGTTCATCCGTTTAGTGACGACGTAGCGTCTGGGCCAATCCACCGAGAAGCAGTGGAAGAAGAAAACTAATTGGGAATCAGGACGACTGCAGCCGAGAGTAGGTCTGCAGACGTAGTTGAGAGGAGAAGTCGACGGCCAGGAGACCGACTCCAACCCTTCAAGAAGTCGTGGAGGAGCACGGGCCTGCAGAGGACAGAGCACTGAGATGACGCGATATTTTGGGATGTTGATTGGGTTCCTGGAGAGAGCATCAGTGTGTGTGGGGGGGCGTTCCCTACAACGAGGCAAGAGCCAGGACCAGGAGCTGCAATTCAACTCTCACCGGAGGGCGAGTCCACATCAGTGAGGTGGAAGTAGGTGATTCAGTTTCCCTCCCAATTCCCCTTTAGTGAGCTATATTTAGCCAGAGTATCTTATATGTCGTAAGCAAGGCTCACCAATTTCTATGTCATGGTAGGACACAGTTGTGGGAAGTGAGACTGTAGAAAGTTCTCACAGTATATTTGTGGTGCGTGAATGCACCTGTGAGTATTGAAGAGGCTGCTGTGCCGTTGATGAATTCTTTCATGTGGCATTAATATTATAACTTATGCCAGAGAATATATATATATATAAAGTGTACCAGTTATTGGTGTTAGGCTGTTTGCCCAATATTTATCTTATTACTATTGATATTGATGAATTGATCCATATATACATGCTTGTATGTTGAATGACATTTTCATGTGTGCAGTGATCAATTGTGTTATCGCCTTCGAAAGGAATTACCGAGTCTAAGGCCAGTACCGTACCTTGTTGCATTTATTATCATTATTGTGACGTACAGTGCATTACACCATTATAGTGAATTATTGTGTTTATTGCTATAGAAATGAGTTAATTGAGCTCAAGATCAGTGCAGTGACTCATTTGCGTTCTATTGCTATTATAGCAAATATTGTGTTGATTGAAAATATTGTAATTACTGTGAATTTAAAGAAACAGGCGCTTAACGCCAAAGAAACAAGTACATAAGCATTCGCACAGTGAGTGGGGGCCGCCCAGCTGAGAATCGACAGGAGGGAGAGTATTGCCCTCTAGATGAGCCCCAGTTTTATGGAGAGAGAGTGACTTACTGCCATGTACTTGCTGCTTTGCTGTTGATATATGGATATGATACCTTGAAACTTTTAAGTAAAATACAAAATACCTTCGCGTTTGTATTATCCCTCCATATTCTTGTTGCTATATAACAGTTGGAAAGAGTGAGGGTGATAGAGATACATACCTGCCTGATATCAGATTTATTTAGTGTGCTCTTGCCACTGTTACCACAATTCCACAATATCACAGACGTGTTACTGGACACGGGAAACACCAGTTGGCGACCTTGCAGTTAGTAGTAGAGCCCTTGTCGGGGCGGGCACACGGTTGGAAGAGAGCAGACTGTGTTCTCACTCGTCTTTGGGTAAAAGACCGGCTGGAGATTGACTGGGATACTCTCCTGGCGAACAGTGCCGCCGCAAGGATTGAGTGAAGACCCGCAGGGCTATGGTGAGTAACAGTTATCGCTAATACTACTGGGTGGTGTCTATGTAGAGAGAGAGAGAGACACCCCGATTTTGGCGACCGTTGCCAGGATTAAGTACTTAGGATATCTTGTACACTATCACTCACTAATCAACTTATATATATATATATATATATATATATATATATATTATATATATATATATATATAATATATATATATATATATATATATGTCGTACCTAGTAGCCAGAACGCACTTCTCAGCCTACTATGCAAGGCCGATTTGCCTAATAAGCCAATTTTCATGAATTAATATATGTTCACTAATTTTTTCTTATGAAATAATAAAGCTACCCATTTCATTATGTATGAGGTCAATTTCGTTTAGTGGAGTTAAAATAACGTAGATATATGACCGAACCTAACCAACCTACCTAACCTAACCTAACCTATCTTTATACGTTAGGTTAGGTTAGGTAACTGAAAAAGTTAGGTTAGGTTAGGTTAGGTAGGTTAGGTGTTGAAAAATAATTAATTCATGAAAATTGGCTTATTAGGCAAATCGGGCCTTAAATAGTAGGCTGAGAAGTGCGTTGGCTAATAGGTACGACATATATATAATATATATATATATATATATATATATATATATTAATATATATATATATATATATATATATATATATATATATATATATATATATATATATATATATATATATATATATATATTATATATATATATAATATATATATAATTTATATATATATATATATATATTATATATATATATATATATATATATATATATATGTATAAATACATATATATATATATATATATATCTATTTTATATATATATATATATATATGTGTGTTGTGTGTGTGTGTGTGTGTGTGTGTGTATACCCCAACAACACTGTGTTAAATTCTATACCAATTAATGTGACAGTGTTCCCCCCTTATATTTCTCCCACGCCAGCTGTAAGAGTCATATCCACTTTACCCGAACGTTATTTACGTTCCGGGGAACAATTTGACATATGTAGGAGCATGAAGTGTTCTCGCGTTGTCGAGAAATTGGCAAAAGAAGAGTGTTTTTGCCAGTGGCTTAGGCCCTTTAAGATGGCGCTGGCCCCTACGTTCTCCCACCAAAACGTTATGACGTCAGTGGCACCAGATTGGTCAAGAACGATGACGTAGTACAGGGAGCCAATGAGAACTGCCCCTAGCAAGTATAACGTCATGAGAGCAAGGGGGTCCAGACATCGCGCCACGGTGGCGCCAGGAGTTTGACACAACACATCGAGGAGGTTGGACGTGTGATCGGGGGTCCTGTCAGTCTGACAGTTTTCACCCCACTCCGGTGGATGTACGCGTCACCTGTAGTCTGCAAGCACCCTGTGAGGTCTTCCTATATTCCATGTGTTGGACAGAAGAAGGAATTGACGAGAAATGAGCAACGAGTGCTCCAGTGACAGGTGCTTTGCAAGAAGTGAAGTCTGAGCAGTGACGTCCGGAACGACTGTGCAGGTTCACCAGTTAGATGACGACGTAGCGGCTGGGCCAATCCACCGTGAGGCAGGAGAAGAACGAAACTAGCTGGGAATAAGAACGACTGCAGCCGAGAGAAAGAACTGCAGACGTAGTTGTGAGGAGAAGTCGACGGCCAGGAGACCGACTCCAACCCTTCAAGAGGTTGTGGAGGAACACGGAGCTTGCAGTGGAGAAGTAGCACGGAGAAGACGCGTTTTTGCGTGTCGATTGGGTGCCTGGAGAGAGCATCAGTGTGTGTGTGGGGGTGTTCCCTACAACGAGTTGATAGCCGGGACCAGGAGCTTCAATTCAACTCTCAACAGAGGACGAGTCCACATCTTTGATGGTGGAAGTAGGTAATTCAGTTTTCCCTCCCTTTCCCCTTTAGTCAGCTATTAGCCAGAGTATCTTCTATGTCGTGAGCAGGACTCACCAATATCTATGTCATAGTAAGGCACAGTTGTGAAGAGAGATGCTGTAGAGAGCTCTCCCGAGATATTTGTGTGGTGCGTGAGTGCACCTGTGATTTATCGAAGAGGAGTGGTGGAGAACTGAAGTGGTGAGATGTCGAGCAGCCAATGAGAATACAGGTTCGCAGACGCTTAGGTAGTTGGCTAATTGAGGTGCAGTTGGCGAACAGGCGAGGTGTGCAGGAGTGGGGGGGGGGGGTATGCAGGTGCGTGTGGCTGTCTTGATATACGTTTAAGCTACTGTAGAATGTATCTTGAATGTAGCTGGGAACGTGACGAATATAGGGAAGAGCAGGCTCAATCTCTTGGAAGAGATTATCGTCACAACTCTCCCCCGAAGCCTGCGGTTCCGGAAGAAGTCACGTTCTCGGGAGGTAGAGTGGTAGGTGGAGCTGCCTCTACCTCATGAACTCTGGAGAGGGCGTCGGCGATGATGTTATCAGGCCCTTGATGTAACAGATTTTCAGATTGAAGCCTTGAAGATATAAAGCCCATCGCAGCAGATGTTGGTTATTGAATTGGGCTTGATGTAGGAAACGTAGAGGATTGTGGTCCGAGTAGATGGTAGTGGACCTAGCACCTTGCAGGTATGGTGCAAAGTGTTGCAAGCTCAGGACGATGGAGAGGAGTTCCTTCTCTATAGTGCTGTAGTTTTTCTGGTGAGGCTTCAACTTGTAGCTGTAGTAGCTGACAGGTAGAACCTCCTCGCCTCGTTGCTGCATTAGGACACTCCCGATGCCGGTACCACTGGCGTCGACATGGAGGATGAAAGGCTTCTTGGTATCTGACGAGGCGAGAATAGGATTAGAACAGAGGAGGAATTTGAGTTGTTCGAAAGCAACTGTTTGCTCCATGGTCCAATTATACCGTTGCTTGGGACTGGTTAAGGTGATTAAGGGTGTTGCAACAGTGCTAAAGTTCCTCACAAACCTACGGTAATAAGAAGCAAGACCAAGGAAGCGCAGGAGCTGCTTCCTGGTAGTAGGCTGTGGATACTCTTTGATGGCTTGAGTGTGGATATTTAACGGAGCCAGGCTGCCACTCCCTATAACATGACCCAGATACCGCACTTTACCTTTGGCAAAAGTGGACTTGCCCAGATTGATGGTGAGGCCGGCTTTCAGGAGCTTGGCGAACAATCGTTGTAGCTGGAGCAGGTGTTGGATGCTACAACGATATCATCCAAATAGGCGTAGGTGTTGTCCAAGCCCTGGATGACGCGGTTGACAGCTCTCTGAAAGGTGGCCGGGGCATTGCAGAGTCCAAAGGGAAGGCGGTTATACCTGAAAAGTCCGAAAGGGGTAATAAAGGCAGACAGTTCTTTAGCTCGCTCGGTAAACACACCTGGTAATAGCCCTGAGTAAGTCCACCTGGGACAGGTAGCGGGCATTACCAATGGCATCAAGGATATCGTCAATCCTAGGTAATGGGTATGCATCTTTTACGGTGACACTGTTGAGTTTCCTATAATCAGTGCAAAGGCGGATCTTACCGTGAGGTTTTGGTACCAAGATACATGGTGAGGCCCAGGGGGACTCACAGGGGGTAGCCAGTCCATGGTCCAAGAGGTACTGTACCTCAGCACGCATGACTTCCTTCTTGCTAGGGCTGATTCGGTAGAATGGTTGGCGAATCGGCCGGGTGTCAGGTAGCAGTTGGATGTCGTGCCGAGTCACAGTACACTCTTGGGGATCATCTCGAAACAATCCTGATGTTCTCTGATGAGTGAAGCACTATTATCGTCCTGAAAGTGATTATGGATGTTAGTAAGGATTTCCGAATTAGAAAGCTCTGTCTCAGTGTCAGTGCTTTCGGAAGGAGAAGCAGGGAAGGTCTCACTGTGGCTGTATGGATCTGTAAAGGTGGTGAAGTTTAGTAGCACAGTGGGAGGAGCACCATGATAGAGTTTGAGCAAGTTGATGTGGCACAGCTGGGTCTTCCGCCGCCTATCGGGGTCTCGAGAACGTAGTTGTAGTTATTCCGGCACTCCTTAACACGATAGGGTCTGAAAACCTGTTTTGTAAAGGAGAACCTGGGATAGGGAAAAGGCAAGGACTAAGTCTCCCGGTTTAAACTTCCTTACTTGGCAATGTGGTCGTAAGAGTCTTCATCTCTCTTGGGCTTTCAGTAGGTTGTTTCTGGCAAAGGAATGGACCTCTCTAGAATGTGTCGGAGGTTTGAAGAAACTGGGGCACATTCTGATGCTCACTGAAGGTGGCATCACGTAGAGAATCCTTGAAAGCCTTGAGGTGTACGGCACTTACGTCCGTAGAGCATCTCATAAGGAGATACTCCTAGTGACTCGTTGGGAAGACTTCTGAAAATACACATGATGAGATCAAGTTGCCTATCCCAATCCTTTGAGGTCTCATTACAAAATTTTTAAGAGTGCCTTGATAGTCTGATGACTACGTTCAAGAGAACCCTGTGAAGCAGGATGATAGGGGCTGGACAGTACCTGTTTGATGTTGAACTCCTCCAGAGTCCGTTTGAAGAGATCACTGGTGAAGTTGGTGCCACAGTCGCTCTGAATCTCCCTCGGAAATCCATACTGGGTGAAGATCTTTAATAAATTCTTCACCACTGTAGCAGCCGTAATGTTTTTCACTGGAACTGCTATTGGGAATCTGGTGGTAGGACACAGGATGGTTAAGATATAGGCGTTGCCGGAACTGGTCCGAGGCAAGGACCAACACAGTCAATAATAAGTCTGTGGAAAGGTTCCTCAGGCACCTGGATGGGTGTCAGTGGTGCTCTGGGGATAGAAACGTTCGGTTTACCTGCCATCTGACACACGTGGCATTGCTTTACATGTTGCTTTACATCATTAACCATACCTGGCCAGTAGTAGTCTTGACGAATCCCATGGTAAGTCTTGTTAAACCCGTAGTGTGATAGAGCTCCGTGGGCCAGGTGTAGAATCGTGGGCCGCAGGCTGGTAGGAATCACTAGTTGTTCAACGTTTGCCCAATCGTCCTCCTCCTTCAGTTTACTGGGTCTGTATCTGCGATAGAGTAACTCGTTCTCCAAGAAAAACCCAGGAATACTGTCGGATTGAGTCTCAGCCTGAAAGAATAATGGTGTCAAGGTAAGATCTTCTCTCTGTAACTTACGGAACTCCAAAGCGGTCAGATTAGGGGGTAGTTTCGAAGGGTCTTGAGGGACAGTGGTAGCAGTAGAGTCAGCTGGCTGTGGTCGTGCAGCTTGAGCACGGGTGGTCACCATAACAGGAGGAGAAACTTCATCACTCTCTTGAACCTTTGCTGGAACATGCTCAAAATCGGATTATCCAACACAGAGTTACCCACCTGGGGTTTGTCTTTGACGATCAGGTTGGTCGGTTGCAGGTCTTCTGCCAAGTCGTTGCCTAGGAGAAGTTGCACTCCAGGCATGGGAAACGGCTTTCCCTGACGGCGACTTGGACTTCACCGGTCACGAAGGGACAATCCAGGTGGACTCTGGCGAGAGGATAAGGAGTAGTAGCAGTGAGGTCAGTGATGAAGACAGTCTCTCCTGTGTAGGCGACGTTGGGCACAGCTGATTTCAAGACGATCGATTGAAGAGCCGCTGTGTCCTCAAGATCTTAAGTCCAAACGTCCCTCAGAATCTGAACCGTTGGTAGTGATAGTTCCTGGATACAGATGCTTGCTAAGAGAGAAAGATCATTAACATGAACACCAATATTCATTACAGGCTTACCGGACTTAGGAGGAGTCTGTTTGGGTTTAGTAGATTCGGTGTTACCTTTATATGGAGACTTACCACATTTTTCTATGGTATGTCCATAGAGTTTACAATACTTACAGTACAGTTGAGAGGTACCTTGATCGGGGCTCACTTTCTCGTAACTGTACCAAGACTTCTTACTGGTTGGTGGTTCTGGTGTCAGCGGTGGATGAGGCTGTAAGTGTCCGCCGACTTCGCGCATTTCACCAAGTCTGTCTCTTCCTTATCTGCTAAGTATAGGCGGACAGGAGGAGGTACACGCCTCAAGAATTCTTCAACCAGCATGAGGTTGACGAGTTCTGGAAAAGTAGAGACATGTGCTGCCTCCAGCCATTTCATAAAATATCTCCGTTTGGTGTTGGCAAACTCTAAGAAGGTGGTGGTACATGCCTTTATGTAGTCACGGAATTTTCGTCGGTAGCTTTCGGTGGAGAGAAGGTAGGCGTCCAACACAGCTTGCTTCAGGGTTGGGTAGTCATTCTCAGACGCCAAAGTGCTGAGTGTGACTGCTGCTCTACCTATAAGATGTACTCGGAGAAGGGTAGCCCATTGGTCGTTAGGCCAACTAAGTTGATTAGCAAGGGTCTCAAAAGTTGTGAAGAAAACATCAACCTCCGTTTCTACGAACGGTGGCATTAACTTACTTGCATGGGAGACATTGAAACTTGGAGGAAGACTAGCTGCAGCTTGCTGGCGTTGAGCTTGGTGTGTAGTGTCCAACGTGAGTTCTCGGTCACGACATTCTAGAGCCGTTTCCGCTTGCTGTTTGTCGTGTTCGCGTTGCATCTCTAGTTGTCGTCGTCTTGTTTTAAGTTGTACTCTTCACGCTCTCTGAATAGGGCCAACTCACGTTCTTGTTGTTCCTTAAGCAGGGCGGCTTCTTCTTTCTTGAGCTGGAGCTCTCTTTCTTGCTCTTCTCCTGATGGCAGCTTCACGCTCTTGCTCTTCCTTCTGAGGCAGCTTCACGCTCCCTGATTGCAGCTGCTTCCTGTTGTTGCTGTAAGGCTGCTGCTGTTGCTCCTTCTCGAGCTTTGCGAGCTCGATTTGAGTTTCATTGCCGTCAAATCATGCTTATCTGAAATAGTGTATTGTTCGTGAGTATCAGAGTCTATAATCCCTTCTTCCACAAAGTGATCCAAGAGCATATTATGTATTTCATGTTTGTTGGCTCCATGGGGAACTTCCAGGTGATACTCATGTGCAAGAGTTATTAAGTCGACCCTCTTTGCATGACGTAAGTTCCCTATTTCACCTTCTGGATCTGTCTGGAAAGCTTGCAGACGAAACATTGTGAAAATAGCAAATAAATGAGACACGAATATACTGTGATGATATGGTGAATGTCAGAAACAGGAAAACGTGGCAACTGGTACCTATCCTGTGAAATTGTTAGTTAATTTTTGAAATTAGTTAATTTTTGAAATTAGTTAATTTTGAAATTAGTTAATTTTTAATTTGTTAGTTAATTTTTGAAATTAAAGTTAATCAAGATGGTAAATGATTAGGGTCGCAGGAAATCTTGTACCCGGTACTCACTGTGGGAGGATAAGGGCAAGAAAATCCTACTAATTAGTTGAAACTGAGTTTCGAAAAACAAGTGAAACACTAAATGGTTTCAAAGTAAATTAGGTAGTCCAAAAATGTAGGCATACCTTGCCGAGTCACTATAGAACATGAGCAAGTTTTCCCCACTAAAATTAAATATGGTACTTACAGAATTAGCGAACTTTGTGCTCAAAAGAAAGAAAGCTAATTCCCTACCTTAAGTAAGTACCATCAATTCTGACCGACGAGTAGGGGTGCGAGTGTCAACTGGTGACGAGAACTATTGGCGAGGTCCCAACTCGTCAATAATAGTCCGTGCGAGAGGAACTATGGCCCTCTTTATCCTCCTAGAGTCGGATTGCAGAAATTAGGTGCTATTGACCCGGAGACAGACCACAGTACCAGGGTACTATATGATGATCTGCCGAAAATATGAGAAATATCTGAGGGACAAAAGATGTTAAACACGGGTAATAACACGGAGGGAGAGACGACCAATTAAGAGTATGACTGAGGCCTACAGTCACCACGTAATCCAAAGTTGTCTCACACTCACCATATGCTACTCCCGTAATGCACAATATACACAGCACCATATGAATAATAAAAATGATTAGTGTAAATATTGAAAGCAAGGGACTGAAAGCCAAGTGCGCTTACCACAATTACCAATACCTGAGTAAGGCTCCTTGGACAGGCCCCCCCCCCCCCCGTATATGTGACGGTAAAGTGTTGGAAATGGTGTTCGGCAGTCTTCCAATGGCAGGTGTCAATGCCTGGTCACATACACACACAAAAAAAAAGAGACTGCTTGCCTGATAGTCTGCGGTAAGGAAAGGTAAGACACACAAAACACAATATGAACAAGGAAATTTAATTACTCTAAAAAACAAATTGAAATAAAGACAATTCCTTGGCATTGAAATAGTGCAAAAGAAATAACAAGTAAAAATATATAACAAGATGAATACAAGACTGGTTACGTTAACAGGAATACAAAGATAAAATGGTGCTGGGAATATATGAGCAAGCTAACAACTGCTATTTGATCACACGAGGTGAATCAACTAGGTGTTCTCAGCTATAGAGCACAAGATATTCTGAGGTGGTGCAGCGCGCTGGCTTCAACGTTGACTTGACGACGTGCGTGAGTGGTGGAGAACTGAAGTGGTGAGATGTCGAGCAGCCAATGAGAATACAGGTTCGCAGACGCTTAGGTAGTTGGCTAATTGAAGTGCAGTTGGCGAACAGGCGAGGTGTGCAGGAGTGGGGGAGGGGTATGCAGGTGCGTGTGGCTGTCTTGATATACGTTTAAGCTACTGTAGAATGTATCTTGAATGTAGCTGGGAACGTGACGAATATAGGGAAGAGCAGGCTTAATCTCTTGGAAGAGATTATCGTCACAATATATATATATATATATATATATATATATATATATAATTCTATATATATATATAGTATATATATATATATATATTATATATATATTTATATATATATATATATATATAATATATATAAAATATATTATATATACAGATATATATATAGATATATATATATATATATATATATATATATATATATATATATATATATATATATATATATATATATACATAAATGTACCATTTATTGGTGTAAGCTGTGTGCCCAGTATTGACTCATTATTATTAATACTGATGAAGTGATCTATATATATGCTGAAGTATTGAATAGTATATTCATGTGTTTATTGCTGGTATAATGATTTACTGTGTTTATTGCCATTATAGCGATTTACTGTGTTTATTGCCAGTATAGCGATTTACTGTGTTTATTGCCAGTATAGTGATTTACTGTGTTTATTACCATTGTAGTGATTTACTGTGTTTATCGCCAGTATAGTGATTTACCGGGAATTTGAAGAAATAGGCGCTTCATGCCTAAGCAACAAGTATAGTGAGGGGGTGTGGCCTCTCGCGAGTTGCCAACGCTTGATAATACTGAATTTGGAGCATGGGAATGTACAGTGGTGGGGGAGTATTGCCATCGCGTAGTGTTCCAGATTTATGAAGAGGGAGTGATTTGCTGCCATGTACTTCGTTGCTTTGTTGTTGATCAGAGTTATAATACATTAATATTTTAAGTAAAATACAAAATCACCTTCGTGTTTGTGTTATCTCTCCATTCTTGGTGCTATTGGGTCCATATAAAGAGAGAGTGATTGAGACATATACCTGCCTGTTACCAGATTTGACTAGTGTGCTCTCTGCCACTACTACCACAATTCCACAATACCAGATGATAGCGGACAGAGTGTATCGTGATCCAGCCTGTACTCTTCTTGACATACCAGAAAGCATTCTAAGGAAACTACTCCAAGCTTGTACTAAAGAGAGTACCATTCTTGAGCCGGGATGGGCACATGTATAAGCAAGTAGATGGGGTCGCCATGGGTTTTCCCTAGGTGTCCTGTTTGCGAACTTCTACATGGGTACCATCGAACAAAAGGTCTTAGTCGATAGGAACTTGAAACCGGCCATATACTGCAGATATGTTGACGACATTTTTACACAAGTACCTGATGTCAGACATCTGCAGGAGCTGAAGGAGGCATTTGAGCAGAATTCCGTGTTGCGTTTCACTTATGAGATGGAGAAGGATGGGAACTACCCTTTCTAGATGTAACAGTCATGGAAAGGAGCTTAGGTTTCCATACTGCAGTCTATACTAAGAAAACAAACATAGGAATGTGCCTCAATGCCAACAGTGACTGCCCAGACAGGTATAAGAGGAGTGTTGTTAACGCTTATGTCGACCGTGCTCTCAGCCACAGCTCAGGATGGAAGCAAGTCGATGAAGAACTCTGTAGGGTAAGGCAGGTCCTAGTCAACAACGGCTTCTCCAATGGTTTCGTTGAAGACATCATAAGAAGGAAGAAGAAACACCATGCAACCTCTGAAGAGACAACTAACACAACACCTGTACCCCTATTAGACTATTTTACAGGAACTTCTTTTCCACAGCTCATAAAACGGAGGAAAGGGTCCTGAAAGATATTGTTAATAGAAACGTTATCCCTACAGACAAAAATCAGAGGATACAATTGACGATTTACTATAAAACCAAGAAAACTGCCAATCTACTCATGAGAAACTCTCCAGACACAAAGCAGAATGCTTTGAAAGAGACCAATGTCGTCTATGCCTTCAAATGCCCACTTGGGGACTGTAAGCCTCAAAGATCTCAGTATATAGGCAAGACAACAACATCTCTTTCAGGCGATTAACGATGCATAAGCAACAGGGCTCTATCAAGGAACATATAATCTCTTCCCACAACCAGACCATCACCAGAGAAGTCTTAAC
>WNGS01042358.1:0-13854 GCA_020271785.1 Procambarus virginalis
TCTCTTGCTCTCTCTCTCTCTCTGCTACCTCTCTGACAAGGGGCAAAATGGCAGGAGGACGAAGCAGGGTTATGGGAAGCAGCCAGGGCGAACAAACGCAAGAATTGCTACACCAGCTGGAGGAATTTAGGAGGGAGATGAATGAAATGAGGATTACAATTAACAACCTGCAAAGTGAGCTGACATCAGCAAGGGAGGAGATCAAATCTCTCACAGAGAAAAAATAAAGAGACCGAGCATCAGATTATCATCCAAAGGGAAGGTGGGAATGTTACATTGGAAGGAAATGCCTCTGTACCTGACAATTTGCGGACATATTGAAAAAGAGCTCAGAAGCAATGGCCACAGTGAGGGAGGTAGCCATGCAAGCTGCTACCTCACAGGAAGCAGCAAGGTGCACACTCAACTGCTGGAGAGAAAGAGATCAGTGGTAGTTGTAGGCATCAAAGAACAGGAAGGATCCAACAGGCAAGAATGGAATGGCAAGGATAGAGAGGCAGTACATGGGCTACTGAAGGGGTTACAGATGGAAGAGGCCGCACACAACATTGAGAAGGTTTTCAGGTTGGCTGGGTACAACAGGGACAGAAACCGACTTATAAAGGTGGTGTTTGCAAACGAAACCACAAAGGAGGATATTCTAGAAAAGAAGAGTCGTCTCCAACATGTGGAGGGATACAAACAAGTATTCCTGCAGAGGGACAGGACGAAGGAGGAGAGAGCCAGGGCAGCAGAGGCAAGGAGGAAGCGCAGGGAGAGAGGAGCAAACCAGGAAATCACAGCCCCAACACAGCAGTCCCAGAGACAAGAGGGGAACCCAAAACCAGCATCCCAGCAACACCAGAGGGGGGGGGCAACACCACCAACCCCTCTGCATAGAAACCCTTCCTCTCCTCACCCTACCTGCCCCCACCCAACCCTCCCTCCCCCCCACCCATTCTGACCCGACAACCCATCCCCATTCCCATCATGTCCCCCCTCCCACCTTTCCCCCCAGTCCCCTTCCCCCTTCATCCCATACCCTCCCTATTCCTCCTCCCCCTCACCCCGTATCCTCCATGTCCCCCTATCTCCTTAACCCACAACCTACCCGTTCCCCTTCCCTTAAACCCCCACCCCACCCCCAAAACCCTCTGCGACCCTGCAAACCACCTCACAGATCCTCTCACCCACGGAACAGCTTCCCACACCAGTAGAATACTCGCCAAGAAAGGGATATGTAAATGAACAGAAGAAGTGAGAAAGTGAGCTTCAAGGCGATGTACACTAACATAGATGGGATTACAAATAAAACTAGTGAACTTGGAGAGTGGGCACTAGAAGAAAACCCAGACATAATAGCACTCACAGAAACAAAGCTAACGAAAATCATAACAAATGCAGTGTTCCACAGGCTACTATGTAGTGAGGAAAGAGAGAGAAGGGAGAGGAGGAGGTGGTGTGGCTTTGCTACTAAGAGAAGGTTGGAGTTTCGAAGAGATGGTAATTCAGAACTGTGAAGGTTTCAGGGACTACATATCAGGCACCATTGCAACTGGAGGACAGAAAATTATAATAGTAGTCATATAAACCCCCCACCGAATGACAGAAGACCCAGACAGGAATATGATAGAAACAAACATGGCCACCATCAATATAATAGAGAGAGCAGCTTCTGTGGCTAGCAGGAACGGATCCAGACTTCTAATCATGGGAGACTTCAACCATGGGAAGATAGATTGGGAACAGAGACCCACACGGAGGCCCAGACATGGAGAGCTAAGCTGCTGGATGTGGCAACAAGAAACTTTCTAAGTCAACACGTCAAGGGACCGACAAGAATGAGAGGAGGGGATGAACCAGCCTTGCTGGATTTGATATTTACCCTAAATGAGTCGGATATAAGGGAAGTTAAGTTGGAAGCCCCCTTGGGAATGAGTGATCATAGTGTATTGAGCTTTGAGTACTGGTTGAGCTAGGAATTATCACCCCCAAAAAAGAACTGGGAACCAAAGGGCTGGCGTACAGAAAGGGAAACTATGAGGAGATGAATAAATTCCTATGGGATATACATTGGGACACAGAACTCGGAACCAAGTCCGTACAAGACATGATGGACTATGTCACCCAAAATGTCAGGAGGCTGTAAGCAGGTTTGTCCCAGCCCAACAGGAAAAAACAGAGAAGCAAAGGAAGAATCCGTGGTTTAATAGGGAATGTATGAAAGCAAAGGAGCTGAACACAAGGGCATGGAGGAACTTTCGTAATAACAGAACACCAGAAAGTAGAGAGAGATACCAGAGAACCAGGAACGAGTATGTCAGTGTGAGAAGAGCAGCTGAGAAAAGGTATGAAAATGATATAGCTAACAAAGCCAAGACTGAACCAAAGCTACTACACAGTCACATCAGGAGGAAGACAACAGTGAAGGAACAGGTGATTAAACTTAGGGTGGGCGAGGACAGGTACACAGAGAATGACAAAGAGGTGTGTGAAGAACTCAACAAAAGGTTCCAGGAGGTCTTTACAATAGAACAGGGAGATATCACGGCGCTGGGAGAGGTGGCAGCAAACCAGGTGACCTTGGATAGGTTCGAAATTACAAGAGATGAGGTCAAAAAGCACCTATTGGAGCTGGATGTGAGAAAAGCTGTTGGGCCGGATGGAATCTCGCCATGGGTATTGAAAGAGTGTGCAGGAGCACTTTGCTTACCACTCTCCATAGTGTATAGTAAGTCACTGGAAACGGGGGACCTACCAGAAATATGGAAGACTGCTAATGTAGTACCAATATACAAAAAGGGTGACAGACAAGAGGCACTGAACTACAGGCCAGTGTCCTTAACTTGTATACCATGCAAGGTGATGGAGAAGATTGTGAGAAAAAACCTAGTAACACATCTGGAGAGAAGAGACTTCGTGACAACCCATCAACATGGGTTCAGGGAGGGTAAATCTTGCCTTACAGGCTTGATAGAATTCTACGATCAGGTGACAAGAATTAAGCAAGAAAGAGAAGGGTGGGCGGACTGCATTTTTTGGACTGTCGGAAAGCCTTTGACACAGTACCCCATAAAAGGTTGATGCATAAGCTGGAGAAACAGGCAGGAGTAAAGGTAGGGCGCTCCAGTGGATAAGGGAGTACCTAAGCAATAGGAAGCAGAGAGTTACAGTGAGGGGTGAGACCTCAGACTGGCGTGAAGTCACCAGTGGAGTCCCACAGGGCTCTGTACTTGGACCTATCCTGTTTCTGATATACGTAAATGATCTCCCAGAGGGTATAGACTCATTCCTCTCAATGTTTGCTGACGACGCCAAAATTATGAGAAGGATTAAGACAGAGGAGGACAGCTTGAGACTTCAAGAAGACCTGGACAAGCTGCAGGAATGGTCGAACAAATGGCTGTTAGAGTTTAACCCAAGCAAATGTAATGTAATGAAGATAGGGGTAGGAAGCAGGAGACCAGATACAAGGTATCATTTGGGAGATGAAATACTTCAAGAGTCAGAGAGAGAGAAAGACCTGGGGGTTGATATCACGCCAGACCTGTCCCCTGAAGCTCATATCAAGAGGATAACATCAGCAGCATATGCCAGGTTGGCTAACATAAGAACGGCCTTTAGAAACTTGTGTAAGGAATCTTTCAGAACATTATATACCACATATGTCAGACCAATCCTGGAGTATGCGGCTCCAGCATGGAGTCCCTATCTAGTCAAGCATAAGACTAAACTGGAAAAGGTTCAAAGGTTTGCCACCAGACTAGTACCCGAGCTGAGAGGTATGAGCTACGAGGAGCGACTGCAGGAATTAAACCTCACTTCGTTGGAAGACAGAAGAGTTAGGGGGGACATGATCACCACATTCAAGATTCTCAGGGGAATCGACAGGGTTGATAAAGACAGGCTGTTTAACACAAGGGGCACACGCACAGGGCTGAATCCATGAACAGAGTTCAAATGTAGATATGATAGAGCCTTAGAGCTCAGGAAACTGTACACCTGTTGATTGACGGTTGAGAGGCGGGACCAAAGAGCCAGAGCTCACCCCCGCAAGCACAACTAGGTGAGTACAACTAGGTGAGTACATTAGGCTCAGGAAACTGTACACCTGTTGATTGACGGTTGAGAGGCGGGACCAAAGAGCCAGAGCTCAACCCCCGCAAGCACAACTAGGTGAGTACAACTAGGATCGATAAACATCTTTGTTACATACGTTTTTGGGAAACTTTTAAAATCCCTATTGTTGCACTAAATACATCTAGGATAAAAATCCTATGCTCACACCTTTATTATATAGTAAGGTTATAGATAAGTGTCATAGAAATGATTTCAGTTCACAATTGTGGGTTGTGAAATTATTGGGATATTGGTGAAAAATTGTCTAATTTTTTTTCTCCCTCTCTTTATTTAGGCTGAGATGTTGAAACTGGTCCAGTTGCAGCACTTTTCACAATGGCACAACTAGCTAGATTAAGAAGACCATGGAAAACTTTTGTATCTTCGATTAAATACAACGATGAACTAAAAAGAATGATATATCTATATTATGCAGATAGACTCGATATTACTCTGGAGTTATATTGCAATGTACCACCACCAATGGTACTTAACAGCAGCAACAGCAGTAGCAACAGCAGCAGCAGCAGTAGCAACAGCAGCAGCAGCAGCAGTAGCAAGCAGCAGCAGCAGCAGCAGCAGTAGCAATGAGCCATACAATGTATCAATAACGCCAGTAACTCTTTATTCGATAAAATTTTGGATGGGAACGAATAAAAAAGGGTATCCCGTGGCATCACAATTGCAATTTATAATGCGAGTTATAGTAACTGACGAGAAAACGGGGAAATATTATTATTTGTTTGTAGAACTTATCACTAACCGCGACGAACGGCGTACAATGTTCTGTAACTTCAATTTAAATAAATCTTTGTATGGACAAAATGAAAGATTCGATTGCCAAACCCATGTAAATGGATATCGATCTTATGCTAAAGATCCGCTTGTATTTTTGATGATGATAAAAGCGTCCGACGAAGAAAGAGAAGCTCTGAAAGAGATGATGATAGCCGAGGGAATAAGGATCCCTTTATCATCATCATCATCATGTTATAATAAAGTTTGTCAAACTGCAAAAGAGAAGCTTTTGAGAATGAAACGATATTTCAATCGACATTATTACTTTAGGTATATGATGTTCAACGATATACAGTGGGAATTAACCAAAGATGTTATTGCTTTCGAAGCATGGTTATATGGCCAAGAATGGTCTGAATATGCTCATGAAAAGAGAATTCAACACCAAAAATGTTGCTTGTTGGACGACAGAGAGTTTCAACAAAAGCTGGTCATGAAATCCAGTTTTAGGTTACTTTTTAGAAGGTTCATTAAGGTGAAAAATAGCATACTTCGGAATAAGGAGACCACCACCTATAGAGTATTTAGCGATTGTGAGGAAGAATACTCTGAAATTTTTTGTTGTACTAGTAATTTGATAAATCACATCGACAGAGTATATCATGTGAATCACTTTAGTAATAACAAGTGGTATGATGATGATGGAAGATACATGGAACCATGTGTTCGCCCAATTGTGAATTCATATGGTGAACTAATTGCACGCATGGTGGTGGAAAATTATGGAGTAATTTATTTCGAAATGATCATAGTAACTTATAGGGCCCCATTCAACCACTTACTATCTGCTGAATGTATTCTTTTTCTAACCCGAGATCTCAAACTCTTTGTGGATATTATTCAAACGGGGAATAAGGATGACATTTATAGTTTTATCGCTCGAAACGAGGAGGGTTTATCATCATCTCCATACAAATATGACAATCGTTTACAAACTATATGTACTCGGGCAGTTACAAGTAGTTTGTTGGATGTTAAAACAGCAGAATGGGGTTCGATGGTTTCCACCCTCCAGATCCCGAATTCCTCGGAAGATAAACTTAAATGGAGTCTAATGGTTAATTCTTGGAAGAGAGCAGTGGAAGATTTGACATTAGATGATAATATAGCTGAACGGAGCAAGGCTGTATTTATGGCTAAATCACAAAAACTGGATAAATTGATAGATGAAAAAATAGCCGTCACACTGATGGACTTGGAGGGGTGGCTTGATAATTCGGATATAAGAACATTATTATATGCTTCTTTAATTAAGGATCCTATTATAAACTTGAATGTCGATGGTATTGATTTAATACATTAAATAAATCATACTATGAATTTTAAATTATTTACAATCCTAACTCGTCGAATTTTCCATCCTGTTTGCCACAACAATCTATCCTTTTTCTTTTTATTGACAATACCAAAAAAACATTAACAGTTACAAATTTTTGGTTATACTGTAATGATGTAGATGATTGGGAAGAGTGATAAAAGATACAATTCTTTAACTCCTTTGTGATATTTCCATTATCCACCCCAAAAAACATGCAAAATATTTTTACATTTTTGTTTTTATTTTTATTGTCCTTACAAAATTGGTCAAAAAATATTGTTGAACATAAAATGTTAGTATATTATAAAAAAATAGATACAATTATGTCAAATCAAAATCCAATTTTAAGTGATACAGAAGAGATGATACAGATAGAGGAAGATGATTCGGATAGTTCACTGGAACTGGAAGAATTGAATTACCTCCCCTCAACTTCAACTTCAACTTCAAAGCCAAAAAAATCAAAATCAAAATCAAAATCAAAGTCAAAATTAAAATCAAAGCTAAATCGAACCAGCACGATAGAGGATGAGGAAGATTTCACAACTTCAACTCCCAAAAAATCAAAGTCAAACCGAACCAACACCCTTCAACGAACACAAACACGAGGAACCTCACCTGGCCTAGACACCAGAAGGAGATCTTCAGATATTGGATATAACAAACGTATATCATTTCCATTTAAATATTCTATGACGATGAATGATGTGGCAAAAGACTGTAAATATAAGGTAATAGTATCTGAAAATATAAATCCCATTAAATTTAACAAGAAATTCTTCACATTTGTAAATTGTAAAACTTTACCATTAAGATTGTTAATTCACCAGTATATTACATTATCAATGTATAGTATTATAAATACTAAATATAAAAATCTTGCCACAAAACCCAGATCCCGTGGTACATGTTATCAAGTTGATGGCTCCTATCTTTTTCCCACCTCATTTTGTGGAGATTTGCTCATTATCCGAAAAATATATGATATTGTTGGCCTGGGAGGAATCGGTAGAAATCTTAAATGGAAGATAAATCCAGCTCATGTTTCAGATAGTGGTATTCTTTCAAATTATTGTGGACAATATATTGACAAAATTAATAAATCAGCTTCTAGACACATTGAAAATAAAAATGTGTTTATTTATATAAAATTACTAACTAATTTATGGACATTTTTGACTATACAAAAAGATAATGAATGGCAAAATGCTCTAAGAAATAATCTTATGATGAAATTGGAAAATTAAGTAAATTGATGAAACAAACATGTAAAAATATTTATAGAGTAGGTTTTGTGTTGAAAAAATCTCCAATATATACACCAGAAAATTTTGCCAAATATTTAGATAAAGTAAGAAATATGAAATACTTAAATTGTAATGTTAGTAACATGTCAAAGGAAAGAAGCGATAGAACTTCATTTCACCCTATTGCAAAATTTAAGATATATAAAATGATACTCAGATGTATGAAATCAATATTATTTAGCCTTATATACCACCAACTCATTGGGAGGAGTCTCAAAATAGAAAGTAATGAACGTTAAGGGAGAACGAGTTTTTATAACATTTTAACCAGTTAAGCTTAATCCATATACATCAAAATATCTATTATTTTCTAAATCCTATTACACATCCACAAGTAGCAGCCGTACCCTCTATGATAAGGGACCCTGCAAAATAAAATAAGACACAGTCGAGCATCACTTTTTGTAGCATCGAACTCAGGTTGTTACTCCACTGATGCTAGAAGACAATAAAATCAAAATTTTAAATTACCAACATTAAACATAATACTGTTTTAGAGAAATACAAAAAATGGAAGAGCAGCAGCAACAGCAGTGTCTTTTCAAGTATAAACTGTTTTGATAATAAAAGGAACGTAAATCCCGCGATTTTGATGTTACCAAAATTTAGCTTATATACATTTTCAATAATCTTAGATTACTATTATTCAAGCTCTAAAACACTTCTATCAAACAACTAACTATGCAGTCCGCAATAATACCCTAATTTCCTCTGTTATATACACTCAACAGTTGTCAATATGGTTGTTTATGTTGATGAGGAAGATGGCGACAATGACAGCGATATAATGGTATCCAACTAAACAGTCCAAGGACAGTTGCGTCCGGACCACGGTCACAGGCGGTCACGGGGTTGGCGCTCTTGGTGGGAGGTGGAGTCTTGCCCCACACTCTTCGTTTTTGCACGTGGTGATACAGGATATTGTGAATTTGTTCTCGATTGTTGACTGTCGAAGAAATGGCTGAGGCGGTATGCCTAAGTGGTAGTGAGGAGGACAGACAAGATGATAACAGACCGTTTGAAGTAGTAGTGAACAGAAAGAAGCGGAGAAATAATAACAGACAGCGAGACAGTGAGAGTGACGAGGAAATTCCTAAGAGACCGAAGAATGAGACCCTACTCAGCAGGACTCAAGACAAGCCATTTAATAGCAGGAAGAGGCTGTTGTTCCCTACAACATGCCAATTGAATTTCCACCAAAAGCTGGCGTGGACGGTAAGTCTGGCTAAGGAATTTTTGGATTACGAACCACTCTTCAAGGAGGGTCTTCACCGGCCCTACATAACAGTTGGGACTGAACAGGCCGTGGAACGCCTCACGACGGTTGGTTTTAAAGATGTAGTGATGGTTCCTCCAGAAGAAGGTATGTTGCACACAAAGATCATAGTTTTCAAGTTTCCAACTTATTTGGATCCTGACTGTCTTCTTCTTAACAATGATAATGTTGTCTGGGCAAAGAGAAACATTGTCCGTGGTGACAAACAAAGCCAGGTTGTTGCCTTGGTAAAGGGTGAGGCGCCAGAGAAAATTTTTGTGCAAGGACTAGGCTATAGGAACGTTGCAAAATACGTTGAGGAGCCCATACTGTGCATGAAGTGCTCACGTTGGGGACATATGGCATGGAAATGCCAGTTGACCCCAGGTGTCGGTATTGTGGGAAAAAACACGACTCACGAGAGTGTAGAGTCAAGATTGAAAGAAGTGAAAAAGTCGTACCATTTTGTTGTAACTGTCGAGGCAGCCACAATGCTGGTTCCTCTCTATGCCCCATGAAGCCTCATCTGAAAGAGACTAGGACGGGTCCTACAAGCAGGATAGATGTGTCCTCGCAGCAAGGAAAGATCGTTCAAGAGGAACATGGAGGAAACAGCTGGAAGCCAACGACAGCCCCTATGTTCAATGTGTGGGAGAAAGGGGCGGAGAAAATAAAGGCGAGCCTAGGGAAAGTAAATCAGGCAGTGGAAAAACTGAAACCTTGTGAGGACAAGGTTCAGGACAATATGGTCACTCTGAGGTAGGTAATCAAATTTTGGAGTATCTAAAAAAACTAGATAAGAGGATTGAGGCATTGGAAAAATTGGCTATGGAAGGTAGACGGGGTGAAGATGGTGGTGAAACAGGACGTGTAATTGAAAGTAAAACAGGACGTGAAATGGAAAGTGAAAAGTGCGTAGAAGAAAGTAATGATGTGCATGAGGTAACGATGATAGAGGATAGTCAGGAGAATACACTTTCTAGTAGTGTTAGCAGTGTTCAACTCCTGTTGTGACATGATGAAAGAAAAGTTAAAGTAAAACGGTATACAGAAATAACAAAGAAAATAGATATGAATAATATACCTTCGATGTTAGTAGTAGTTGTGCTAGTGAGGAGAAAGAAAAAATGTTACGGTGTTGGAAGGAAGTTACTAAGGTAATCTCGTATCTAATGGAATGTGATGGGCAGGGCAAAGGTAGTTTTATTATTAATCATGGATGAAAGTAAATTGAGCATATTATCTTGGAACGTTAATGGATTAAAAACTAGAGCGGTGGATGTACACTATTATACTCTTAGAGAGGATATTGACATAGTAGCACTCCAGGAAACTGGGGATAGGGATGGTAGCATTCTGAGGCTAAATGGCTATAGAGGTTTTCACTTATATGCTGATGGAGGAACTAGGGGGGTCTCATGTTATGTCAAAAGTACCATACCTGTCGAGATAACTGGAATCCCTCAGAGATATAGAGGTATTGAAAGTATTTGCTTGCGGATACAATTAAAGGACCGAGAGTTAAATTTCATTAATCTATACATCTCTGATAGCTCCTTGATTTAAGATACTTGCCAGATTCCTTCTTTTCTGAAGATACTTGTGGTAGGGATTTTAATGCCAGACATCCAGCTTTAGGATCAAGGGGTAAAGCAAATAGGAATGGTTGCAGATGGTACCAGTTTTGCAGGAACATGAAGATGTTCAGCTGCTGGGCGAGCCCTATCCTACTCATTGAGGGGGGGGAGATTAGATTATGCTTGTTTGATAAATGCTGAGGGCATAGAGGGGAATTGTCTTACTGTGGATGAAATGCTAAGTGATCATTTTGCATTACAAATACAGCTTAAAGTAGATAAAAAGCATGCCTGCCTTCAGAGGAAAAGGTTAAAGTTTAATGAGGGAGAATTAAGGGGTCTTGTTGGCCATATTAAGTCTTGGTATGATACTTATAAGCCAGTTTCAGCAGAAGCATTTTATGAAGATTTAATTAAGGAGGTAGATGTATTTAATGCAACATTGAACGGAAAACATCTAGTATAAAAAAGCATCCCCCAGAAAAGGAAATTATACACATGACGAGATGCTTAAGGGGTGGACATTAACAATGAGGAGAGCTCACAGGAATTGGAATAGGAATGGTAGGACTGAGGAAGGGAAGAATGCTTTCTAGCAGTTGCTAGGCTGTGTGGGAGAAGAGAAAGGAAATTAGGAGCAAGTATTGGCAGGAGTTTGCAGAGAAAGTTGGGAGTAACAGAAACTTGAAAGAAATCTGGCAAGACGTAATAAAATAAGGGGTAAAAAGCATAATTTGTTGCACACCTGACCCGCAAGGAATTGCAAATGGTCTCGTAAATAAATGGGCGGAAGCTGCCAAACTTAGTTCATTACCCGCTGTAACGAGAGAGTCATTAGATTCTTGGAAAGATCTAAGAATGAATTTTATACTTACAGCAGGTAACAGTGGTGATGTCACTTGCACAGGTATTACCAGAGAAGAACTAATAACGGCGATTAAAGTTGGGAAATCTACCGCCCTGGGGAGGATGGAGTAACTTATGAAATACTTAATGAACTTGCCATTATGACGAAAAGCCCACTTTTAGATCTCTTAATATTAGTTATAAAGAGGGCAGTATTCCAGTAAATGGAAAAAAGCTATGGATCATCCTATCCCTAAAGCCAATGGAGAGTACAGACCTGTGTCTTTAACTCGTGTTTTGTAAAATGATGGAGAGGATCATTTTAAATAGACTTTTATATATAATAGGTGATCAGCTGTCTAGTAATTTGTTCGGGTTCCTCAAAGGAAAAAGTACCTCTGATTGTATTATTAAATGTCTAGCTAATGAAAATGATTATTATAGAATTTTTATTGATTACAAGGAGCTTTGATAAAGCCAACAAAGAGGTTATTTTATATGAATTAGCTGGTCTTGGTGTTAAAGGGAGATTATTGCGCTGGATAGGGGATTATCTTTATGAAAGGAAGGCTCAGGTGTGGTATCAAGGTTGTATGTCAGGTGTGAGGTCTTTTGAACTCGGCACACCTCAGGGAGGGTTGTGTTGGTCCACCCTGTTTAATGTACTAATGAATAAGATAGCATTGAGAGATACTCAAATGGGGTAACTCCAATCATATATGCCGATGATATTTTGTTTCAGGGCAAAGATATTTCAAAGGTTCAAACAGTGTTGGACATTTCGGATACCTGTGTCATCATATGGGACTGGTGGTTAATGAAAACAAAACTAAGTTTGAATGTAGAAGTCGGAGGCCCATTATATTGAAAATAAATGGTAAAAATATAGAGAGAGTTAATATATATAAATATTTAGGCATATATGTTGGATATACCCATGAGAGTTGGAAGCTGAGATGAACAGACTGTTGGGTCAATGTCGGAAGAGATTACAACCTCTGAAGGCCTTGGCATGCTGTGGAAAGGGAGTGGGAGTCCTGTGCTACGAATGATATACTTGAGTACTGTAAGATCTCTTATTGATTATGCTGCCACCGTCTTCTTGTTTTGGTAAAGGTAGGATGGGCAAGTTGGAGAAGGTACAAAATGAAGCCATGAGAATTATCTTAGGATGCCCCAAGAAATGCTATGATTGAGATAATGAGGATGGAGCTTAATCTGCAGAGTATTGGGGATAGAATTTCAGAGATAAATGTAGCCTCTGCCATTAGATTAATGAGAGGGGGGGGAGCTAATGAATTAATCCTCTCGGTTCAAAAGGTGGGAAGTAGTGAACAGTGTATGAGAGAAGAGAGTATATATGAATAACTTATGTCTAATGTTATAAAGTATGATGTTATTACAGAGTGTATTGCTGTGCCCAAGAGAAAAGTCACACCACCATGGGAGGATTGTAATGTAGATGTAGTAATTACTCCCTTGCAAAAGAAAAAAAGTATGTATGAAATAGGAGAGCTGAGGGCGACATATGATTGTATAATTAAAAACTGCCTACAGAAAACACTCTACATGTATATTGTGATGGGTCAGTAGCTAGGATGGGAAGGCAGGATGTGGAGTCTTGATCAGGGAGTACATGACATCGGCACTGTAGATACTGTTATTGGACGCCGCTTAACTGACAATGTCTCTTCAACGCAGGCTGAACTCCAAGGTGTATTAGCAGGATTACAGGAAGTAGTTAATGTGGTAAAAATGCTGCTTCTTATTGACAGCAGAGGAGCGTTAGAGTCTTTAAATAGCAGACGCCCAGTATATCAGAATATTGTGATAGAGTGTAGAGAGAATGTTAAGAAATTAGAAAAAACTGGGTATAAAGTAAGATTCATGTGGATCCCTTCACATGTGGGAATCCTGTTGAATGAGGTAGTTGATGACATAGCGAAAGAGCCACTGAAAAACTCTTGTTGATGTTATATGTCAGTTAACCTTGAAACAAATAAAAACAAGAATCAAGATGATCCAAGAGGGTGAAGAAATGATAAAGAGAATGGCAATGGTGGACAGTAGTAACACACTTAAGCATTATTCAATAATAATACAAATTCGTCCTTCACCTATGGTAAAGGAAAGTCTACTTGGAAGGATTCAATTTACATGAGATTAAGATTAGGATACAAATATATCTGGCAATACGGTGTTGATGTCAGTGAAGAAGATAAGGAGTGTAAATTATGTAGTATGCCGCACGCCCACACCTTAGAACATTATGTATTAGAGTGTCAACTTATTGAAAACTATAGAATAAGGAATTAAATAGCGTACCACATCAAATTGTTTGGTGTGTGATAATGGTATGATAGACAGTATACTTAGGAGCTACAAGAAGTTTGCCCCAAGAGTGTGACAATTATTACTGTACTTGCTATATTACCTGCAATGTTAAATGGGATTCTTGTAATATGCTGTACTTACTATATTAACCTGCAATGTTAAATGGGATTCTTGTAATGTATTTGTGTATTTGACTCACTGAATTTGTGCGCCCCTTGAGGGACTTGAAGTAGAGGGGGTAGTAGAAATAGCCTAAGCTACTCTATCCCTTGAGATGTATTTCTTGTTATCTCAATAAACATACTTGAACTTGAACTTAAG
>WNGS01042362.1:0-12032 GCA_020271785.1 Procambarus virginalis
GTAGTTTTTCGATCAGTTTTATAGTATTTGTACAAAACAAAGGCATTATGCAATGCCATTTGCAGAAAATAAAACGTGATCTTTTTGGTCCACTTGTAAGCTTTCCTGGTAAAATGGTAATACTTCACCATTTGATCGAAGTGGTCCACACCTTTCCATGAACTTATTGTATTCACAAATTGCAGTAGGCTTGTTCACTGGTACCTGTTGTAGTCGAGTTGTTCCGTCGCGATTGCGCAATCGTTTCCTTCTCTGACATTGCTGAGTGTCTGCATTGTGGATGTTTGTAATGGTTGAGACCACTCGCTTGTCTTTCCACAGTAGAATGAAGGTGTTATCTTTGTGGCGGTATACGGTGGTATCCAGTGGAAATTTAGCCTTGGCTATAGATTGCAATTCCTCTGGGGCGCCGCGTAGCAGTCTTAATTGTGCCACATGTGTACACCCCAAGTTCTCTCAATTTTTCTGTTAGGTTTACCGAGTTGTAGTGCAGTTTCACTGCTAGAATCACTTGGCACAGTTGGTCGTGTAATCCTACGTCGAGAAACATTTCAGGTAGTTAGTTTTCTAGGTGGTTTACATACACCACGTGTGCGCCTAGATGGAGGAGGAGGAGGGAGTAGCGTGCCTCGTCCTCCTCTGTGAGGTGCTCGGTCTTCTCATCACTCGTTGCTGTATCATTCGCTCTTTGGACGCCACTATAATCGTTGTAGTCATCCAAATCATCTTCTAGTCCTTCAACATCACCTGCATCATACTCAACTTCTGATAAAGCTGCCACAAATTCAGGAATTTTCATGGGTGTGAGTTTCATTCCCTTGAACTTTTGATAAATCATAGTTATTCTGTCCTCTTTCGAGGACTTGGACACTTCTTTGGGCGTAGAACGGCTTGGGCCTTGACCTGTATCCATTGTTGATGAATGTATTGGGTATAAAACACACGGGAACGGGTATAAATGCAGAAAACCGTTCGAGTTTGGCGTGGTGGTAAAAACTCCAGGCAGTATATCTCCTTTTAATTGACTTCAATAAATTAAAGTTTATCTTATTTTTCTTAGTAGGTAAGAAATTGAGTGGACTGTATGTACTTGTTAAAACTGCCTGAAATTAATCTCACACAAATTGGGGGGACAATTTGTAGCTTAAACCACTTTGTAATGGCTCCTTCTTAAACTACAAATTGTTTACCTAAGTTTAATTATATTATTTTATCATACCACATATGGTGGTCTAATCTACTATTATTTCAACAATTATTACTAGTTATGAATACTACTACTACAATAACTAGAATGGCCTTATCTGAGCCTGTAGTAAGGGCCCACTAAGGCTGTGTCATGGTAGCATCTATGTGGGTGTGGCCCTGTGCCTCATGGTGCCAATGGCGGCTGTGGAGGCCTTCAAGGCTGGCAACAGCTAGGTACATGTGTAGTTCTACTGCTCAGCTACTTGCTGTTCCAAGTCACAATTTACCTGTTTGGGATGCAAGGAGTTAGTACATTTCCCTAAACATATCAATACAGGTATAACATGGTATGTGAGGGCTGTAAAAATGGGGTACACGTACATGGTGTTGGTGTTGTTCATATATTGTAACCGTCTTAAATTTGATATTAAAAAGTGCACTAGAATAATAAACAAATACTTGGTAAGACGGATACTGGAGTGCTCTCATTTGTAGTAGTGATGTTGCTGTGGCAGTTTCTTAAGGCAGAGTAGGTCTATCCTGTGGCCATTATCACAACACACACGCGAGCTCCATTGTTATTGTTTGTGTGAGCGTGGCGTCTGTAAGAGACGCTCTGCCTCCCTTGTTCCAATATTGTGTTCTACTTCTAAGTTAAATTTACGTTAACAAGGGAATCAAGCTATATTTTGGTGTTAATAATTATATTCAGTCTTATTGAACACTTTTTTATTCAATTTAGACATTAAACTGTTGTATGAACAGTGGTTTAATAATGTAAATACTGCGGCGACGTCGATGACGTCACGGAGTCTCCCATTCTCTAATTTTAAGAGGATACTGTTAAGGGAAGACTATACTATTTGTGTATGAGTGTGTCGGTTTCCCGACATAATTCCGGGGGGGAAGAACACGGGTCGAAGTCCCGGTAAGGACTGCGATCACTTTATTCTTCTCCTTCAGAATTATAATGCTGCTTTAATTTGAGTTTACATTGTTGAGCTGCAGTCCTTTGGGGACGTATGTCCCGTACTGGCGTATCGGGTGCTGGAAGTCGCTGTACGTCTTCGTTCCTGGCCAGTTCTAAAGGAACTAATTTCTCTAAAGTTTTGAGAGTAGTGTTGCCTCGGCATTTTACTTTCACTATTCTCAAGATGCCCTGGCTGTCTGGATGAACAGAGACTATTTGACCTAAAGGCCACTCTGAGCGTGGTCCATCACTATCCACCAGAACTATGTCACCAGGGTTCAAGTTAATTCTGTTGTAGGGGTTGTTTGCCCCGTAATGATACTCTCTCAGAGCTGTAAGGTATTCTCGAGTCCATACGTCATTCCACCGACTTATCACCCTTGATAGATGTTTGAAACGTTGAACCAAATCACTCTCTTTGACATATGAAGGATCCTCTGGTTCCTCGTCCGTAAGGGACACAAGTGTTTTGAGAGGTCTACCATACATCAAATGAGCTGGACTTAATGGTTCACGCTGCAAAACATCATCAGAGAGGTAGGTAAGTGGTCGGTTATTGACTCGTGCTTCTATCTCTATGACTACTGTTTGAAGCTCCTGCAGGTCAATCTTTTGGCGGTGTAGGGTTTTCCGTAGAGAACGTTTTACCGTACCAACCATGCGTTCATAGAAGCCTCCGTGCCATGGTGCTCTGGGAGGTATGAATTTCCAATGGCACTGCCGTTGATTTAGGGCTGTGCGTACCTTTGGATGTGTCCAGATTTTCCTCAGACATGCTTCTCCTGCCACTAAGTTGGACCCATTGTCTGAGATCATTAACTTAGGACAGGATCTACGTGAAGCAAACCTGCGGAAAGCCTGTAAGAATGCTTCGGCACTCATATCGGGAGTCACTTCTAGATGGACTGCCCTTGTTGTGGCACAAGTAAAAAGACAAATGTAAGCTTTTACTGGTTTCTTGTCTTTAGTGCCTGTAAGTGTTAGTGCTCCTGTGAAATCTACTCCTGTAGTCTCAAAGGGACGAATATGTACGACTCGTTCCTTCGGAAGTGGAGGTGGGCCAGGATATGGACACACTCTGGCATCGTATCTCCGGCAAACAACACAGGATTTGATTATTGATTTTACTGTCTGTCTACCTTGGGGTAGCCAGTACTGTTGTCTTAAGTCTGTGAGAGTATCTAATACCCCACCATGCAGAGTGCAGTATTTGTGTATATGTAACACAATTAGTTTGCTTACTATGTGGTGACGAGGGAGCAATATTGGATTTTTTGCTTCCAAATCTATGTCAGCGTGCTGTAAGCGGCCTCCGCATCTGATTATGTTATAATTGTCAGTGTCTAACCAGAGACCCAGATCACGTTGTAGCTTCTTTGGAACATTGTCAAATTCTGTCCCGAATGTGTCGATCTGAGCTCTTTTGACCCAATACCTTAGGGCATTAGGGAATTTATGCTTGATTCCTATTTTCTTTAGAAAATCAAACACTACTTGGGTGACACCTATAAGTTTGTTCAGTTCAGAGTACCGAGTAGGATCAATTACCAAAGTCCGAGGTGGTTCTGGGTTCTCAGTGGGAACAGTAACATTGGTCACAATGACTTGTGGCTTTTGTTCAGGCCACTGGTCGCTGATTAGCCACTGAGGTCCATTGAACCACATCTCTGCCTTTGTTAATTGCCGTAAAGTCAGTCCTCGGGAGAGATAGTCAGCTGGATTCTCTTTTGTGGGTACATATCTTAGTTTATACCCTGCTGACAACTCTCGTATTTCCTTAACGCGGTTACTCACGTAAGGATTCTTACTGTTATTGTTCTTAACCCACTGTAGTACTGCCTCATTATCTGACCAAACTACTGTTTCTTTAAAGTGGATGTGGCGTAAGGCCTTGATCAAATAATGAGCCAATCTTACTCCTAACAGTAAGGCTGTTAATTCCAGTTGTGGCAGTGATCTTTTCTTTAAAGGTGCCACTCTGGCCTTTGATGTGAGCAAATTGGCTTGCCCATTTGTGACCAGGTAAGCTACTGTTCCATAAGCCTTTCCTGAGGCATCACAGAATACATGTAGCTTAATTGGTTCTTTTTCATTTACTACTGTGTTCCTGGGGAACTTGACAGACTCTAGGGTACTTAAATCTTTTACTAAACCTTGCCATTTTTCTTGTAGAGCAGGTGTTAGAAGATCATCCCAGCCTATCTTTTGTTGCCAACATTCCTGTATTATCAACTTCCCATTAATCAGTACTGGGCTTAATAGTCCTAATGGGTCGAAGGGTTTGCTGACTTGTGATAGTAATTTTCTCATTGTTAAGTTAGTGGTATCAGGCTCCACTGACTTGATTGTCAACTGATCTGTTGTCGTGTTCCATTCGACACCTAGTACCTTTGTCATCTCGGGTACCTGGTAATCGGGAAATTCAGTTGAGATCAGTTGATTTAATTTTTCATTGTTAGAGACCCAAGATTGGAGAGGCATATTGGCTCCCATTAATTCTCGATTGGCCTCATGGTATATGTCCAACAGTTTACTTTCACTGTTGGTTGTACCTTGAAAATTATCCACATACAGGTTTTTGCTAATTTCTGTCTTGTTTGGGCTATTGGACTTCTTCAAGTGCGTATCCAAGGTAGCTTGGAGCAGAAAAGGAGATGACGTGGCGCCAAAAAGGACAGAGGCAAAACGGTAAGTGATTAATTCACTGTTCGGATCGTTAGGATCCTTAATCCATAGGAACTTTGTGTAGTTCCGGTCTTCTTCTTGAAGACCTACCCTAAGGAATGCCTTGCTGATGTCGGCCGTATATGCATAAGTCCCAATACGGAACTTTAACAGCACGTCGTAAAGCCTTTGTGTTAGGCTAGGGCCAGTTTGAAGACAGTCGTTTAACGAAACACTACTCGGCCTCATTTTAGCACTGCAATTAAATACTATCCGTAATGGGGTAGTTGCAGAATTCTTCTGTACACAATGATGTGGTAAGTAGTGACCTTCCTTTGGGTTATCATTTGTAACAACTTCGATAAATTTGTCATCGAGTTGCTTCTGTATTATTTCATGGTACAACTTCAAGTTCTCAGGTTGTCTTTGTAAGCGCAACACCTGTGATCTCAATTGGTTTTGTGCCATAAAATGGTTGACGGGTAGCTGAGGGTGATTCAGCTTCCATGGTAGCCTGACCCAGTATTGATTATCTCTGTATATAACTGAGTCCAGGTATTGTTTGTAAGTCCAGTCATCATCTGGGCTAGGTTGTTCAGGGACAATGCCGAGAGTTGCCAGGTCCCATAACTTGTGTACAGGGGGATCAAGCTCTTCCTCGGACATGTCTCTGAGTTGCAGTGGAGACTGGTCTCCTAGTCATGCAACCATTACTGGGTTGGCATGTTGGTGTTCTACAGGTGCGGGTTGGTTTAGCCGTAATACAGGGCCTGTTAGCAAATAGCCACCTGCAGATGGTAACACGTTCATACCGTGTTTGTATTCCTTTCCTTTGATAAACTTATGGTAGACATCTGATCCCATAAGGATTCCAATATTGGAAAGGTTATCTGTTGTGATTTTATCAGCCAAATGAATTCCCCTTTTTTCTAGGAATTTGGCTGTTGTCCCCAGACCATATACATACAGATCTGTTGGGAATCTATCTACTACTAGAGCTTGTACATTTTGTTCGTAACCTCCTAATCGTACTTTGGGTTGTACTACCTTGAAAACTCGGGCTCCTGAGTCAGTCAGGAATCCTGCTATGTTTATTCGTGTCTCCTCTACAGGTGTAAGTTTCAGGGTATCTACCAACTCTTTGGATATAAAGGTCAATTGGGACCCTTGATCAAATAATCCACGTACGGTGGCTTTGTTCTCTCCATTTCTAATGATCAATCGTGCAGTAGGTAGAGCTGATTTATGTTTAGACCTTGTTGAGAAAACACTTATGTCAGGTAGCACAGTACAAAGCTGTACTGAGGTGTTAGTTCCTTCCTCCTCCTGTGGTTTGGCAGACTTTGTACTTGAATCCCCACAAAGTGCTGTATGGTGTCGACCCTTATGGCACCTATAACAGGTGCGTATTGTTGATGTGCAGCTGTCGGGATGATGTTCCCTTATACACTTGGTACATCTATGTAACTCCTTGAGTCGTTTTATGCGTGTTGCACGATCGGGGTATCGTCTGCAATTGTACATGGAATGTGATTGTTCACAGAACAGACATGGTCTCCAGACGTTAACAGTATCTTGAGGAGTCACCGATTTGGGTGACGCGTTACCTGTAGGTTTGGAGGTACCAACTGCGTATGTGCCCACACTGCCTTGTCTCCACTTTGGGGAGGGAGAAGTTGTTTTAGATTTGTTTGGAGTACTGTTTGTACTCTGTTGTTTACTATTAGTAGTAGACGAAGGTTTAGATGTCGCTTTTTCATCTGGGATAACTCTTTCTCGTTCTATGATGGTTTGTAACCCCTTTGTAATCTCTGTTACTGTCAGATATGACTTTCCATACAACACAAACAACTTATCCAGGATGTCCCTGGGTAATTTGCGAGTCATATGGACTTGGATTATCCAGTCTGATTCATCCAAGTTTACTTTATTTTTAAGTGCCTTAAGCAAAGACTCAAGCTCCAATCTAAAGGCTTGGAGTGAGACTGCTGTATTATTTGGATGTTTAATATCTAACAGCTTCTGGGTTAAAATTCTGATAGTCCTTTCAGGCTTCGCATAGTTGTCCTTGAGTAGTTGTACAGCATTGTCATAATCGTCATCTGTGTGATTCAGATTACAGACTACCTGAAAGGCTTCATCCTTCAAGACACTCTGTAAATACGTAAACTTTGTCGTCTTTGGTACATTGACATTAGAATCCACAGAATCGACAAATTTGCTCCAGAAATTGTCCCAATTCTCGTCCTCTGTTCCAGAAAAAGTTGGAAGACTGAGTGATGGTAATTTGACTTCTGGTGCTGTCTGATTCTGGGTAGTTGTAGCTGCAACATTTATATTGGCCTTATGGGCGTTTATCAAATCTTCATAACGTTGAATTAGTTCAAACGTTGCATCTTCATAATCAGAGTGTTCTTGGAGAATGTTGTTCATCGTATCTTCATCAATACTAGAATTGTTCAGTATATCTTGATACTGTTTCATTTGTTGCAACACACGGTCATATTTGTTCCGTGTAAGCTTAAGATAGTTTTCCAGTGCTGCATAATTAACTGGAGTTTGATTACTCATGTCTTCACATTTGTTAATCTGCCTTGTGAGATGCCCCTTTAAGGCCTAAGGGTTAATTTTACATTTTGGAGTGTAGACATCTTGAAAGTACTTGCTAGTCGTATGGACTTTTAACTATTTGGCACTTGAATTAGTAAAGCAACTAGTTTCCGAACTAGAGCTGTTTATCATTTAAAATATATACTACTGTATAATCATACACGCTATAATTTGAGTGGTAAGCCTGTATCAATGCTGGTATTCCGCAAGTTAGCCCGTCATTATCACTCTTGGTTGGTACAGAGACACAGGTTAACACTCAAAGGTGAAATGATTATAGTTAAATTATACCTATAATTATATGTATGAATATCAGGTTGACAACACAACTCGGGTTGTCATGAATACTGCATAAAAATATGTACTTGCTAGGTTGTAATATATGTTCAACTCTAGACAAGTGTAAAAAATTCTTACCCTTACACCAGGTTAGCACAATAAATTAAACTAGGTTGCTGTACAACACCAGCCTAAAATGTCCTACCCTTGTGCAAGAATTTGCTGTAAACAATGTGGTATGCAGTATGTAATGGTGCAATATTAAAGTAATGTTTATACTTAAATTACAAAAACATTTATAAGTAACTTATAAGTAAAGTAGCCTCTTATCAACCTCTTGTAATGAAAAAGGCACAATAGTTCTTTGGCATAGGCCTCAGAACAATAATAGTGCTTTGTTGTAGTTTTGCTTGCTATGAGATTGAAAAGTTAGGCTAGAAAATGTAAATATAGCAATGTCTTTCTGCTATAATATTGCACTACTAATGTATATCAGGATTTTATATCTAGATGCAATGTACCTACTGGTTAACTGTAATAATCATCCGGTTCGAAGGACCATAATTTATGTGGTAAAAACTCCAGGCAGTATATCTCTTTTAATTGACTTCAATAAATTAAAGTTTATCTTATTTTTCTTAGTAGGTAAGAAATTGAGTGGACTGTATGTACTTGTTAAAACTGCCTGAAATTAATCTCACACAAATTGGGGGGGACAATTTGTAGCTTAAACCACTTTGTAATGGCTCCTTCTTAAACTACAAATTGTTTACCTAAGTTTAATTATATTATTTTATCATACCACATATGGTGGTCTAATCTACTATTATTTCAACAATTATTACTAGTTATGAATACTACTACTACAATAACTAGAATGGCCTTATCTGAGCCTGTAGTAAGGGCCCACTAAGGCTGTGTCATGGTAGCATCTATGTGGGTGTGGCCCTGTGCCTCATGGTGCCAATGGCGGCTGTGGAGGCCTTCAAGGCTGGCAACAGCTAGGTACATGTGTAGTTCTACTGCTCAGCTACTTGCTGTTCCAAGTCACAATTTACCTGTTTGGGATGCAAGGAGTTAGTACATTTCCCTAAACATATCAATACAGGTATAACATGGTATGTGAGGGCTGTAAAAATGGGGTACACGTACATGGTGTTGGTGTTGTTCATATATTGTAACCGTCTTAAATTTGATATTAAAAAGTGCACTAGAATAATAAACAAATACTTGGTAAGACGGATACTGGAGTGCTCTCATTTGTAGTAGTGATGTTGCTGTGGCAGTTTCTTAAGGCAGAGTAGGTCTATCCTGTGGCCATTATCACAACACACACGCGAGCTCCATTGTTATTGTTTTGTGAGCGTGGCGTCTGTAAGAGACGCTCTGCCTCCCTTGTTCCAATATTGTGTTCTACTTCTAAGTTAAATTTACGTTAACAAGGGAATCAAGCTATATTTTGGTGTTAATAATTATATTCAGTCTTATTGAACACTTTTTTATTCAATTTAGACATTAAACTGTTGTATGAACAGTGGTTTAATAATGTAAATACTGCGGCGACGTCGATGACGTCACGGAGTCTCCCATTCTCTAATTTTAAGAGGATACTGTTAAGGGAAGACTATACTATTTGTGTATGAGTGTGTCGGTTTCCCGACATGGCGCGCGAGGAAACGTGATCGACTCACGAAACGTGACGAGAAAACATTGGGCCTGTCACGTGACCGGGTAGGCCGACGCGCCATGCGCCCTAGCAGTGAGAAAGAGAACTTCATGGCGCTCAGTTTGAAACAAACCAGAAGTAAATCGGATAAAAATTGAATTTTATACAAATATTTTTTACGAAGACATAAATTTGAGTCCTGTGTGCATGAGCGGGTAGACGAAACAGGACTCGCGGGAGAGTCCTTGGCATGCGAAAGTGATATTTACCACTTTATAATAATATGCTATGCTTTTTAACACCACATACAAGCTGTTTTTTCCTGTAGAATTAATTTCATTTATTTTACCCTTATGTTTTCAGATATGGAAAAGATAAAGAAAAGAAAAGTGGACAGTGAGTGCCGTCAGTCCAATGACGAATGGAAGATAAAGTACTTTTTTGTGATAGCAAATGATAAAGCTTTATGCCTCATATGTAGAGACAGTGTTGCTGTTCTGAAGGAATACAATATTCGTCGGCACTATGAATCTAAACATGGCTCAAGTTATTCTCACATCACAGGAGCAGAACGCACTAAAAAGTTTGAATCATTTCAGCACAGTCTGCATTCTCAACAAGCTGTTTTCAGTAAGAAAAAATCTGAAAATGAAACTTCAACTAGAGCCAGTTACAAAGTTGCCTATGTGTTGGCCAAAAAAGGAAAACCTTTCACTGATGGTAGTATCATAAAAGAGTGTATAGTGGAAGCAGCAGGAGAGGTATGTCCAGAAAAAGTAAACCTCTTCAAAATGATAAGTCTTGGGTCAAATACTGTTGCTCGTAGAATTGAAGATTTAGGAGGCGACATAATTCGGCAAATAAAGGAAAAAACAAAAAGATTTTGTTGGTATTCTCTTGCGTTGGATGAATCAACTGATGTGTGTGATACTTCTCAGCTCTTAGTATTCATTCGTGGTGTTGATAGTGAATTTAATGTGACCCAAGAATTAGCATCAGTTCACAGCATGCACACCACAACAACTGGAGAGGACATTTTCAATGAAGTAAGTAAAACTATGACAGAATATAACCTGGAATGGAAACAAGTGCAGTGTGTGACAATTGATGGAGGAAAGAATATGTCTGGACAAAGAAGGGTTTGGTTGGGCAAATTACAACAGCTTGTGAGGTTGGAGGATTCTCAAAACCCATTTTTTTGCATTGCCTTATCCATCAACAAGCATTGTGCCTAAAATATGTTGATATGTCTTGTGTCATGAAACCTGTTGTTTCTGTGGTTAATTTCATTAGATCTCATGCACTCAACCATCGGCAGTTCCGTGATTTCTTGAAAGAAATTGATGCGGAGTTTGTTGACTTGCCTTATTATACAGCAGTTAGATGGCTTAGTTGTGGAAAGGTTTTGCTGCATTTCTTTGAGCTCAGATTAGAAATTGATTTATTTCTCACAGAGAAAAATAAACCTCAGCCATTATTATCAGAATGTGAATGGATTTGGAAATTGGCATTTTTTGCAGATATGACAGGTCATATGAATAACTTGAATCTGAAATTGCAAGGCAAAACAAATTTGACCAGTGACTACTTTGTTCATGTCAAGGCATTCAGAGCAAAACTTGCTACTTGAAGGCCAGGTGAAGGTTAAGAATTTTGCTCATTTTCCATGTTGTGAAAAATTTCATGCAGAAAGTAAAGTTGAATTTCCTTTTTCATTTGCAAATGAAATAATTTCAGATTTGAAAAAACAGTTTCAGAAGCGATTTGCTGACCTTGATGCCAAAGCAAATGAAATCAGGCTCTTTCATAATCCATTTGACTGTAATGCTGAAAATCTTCCAACTCAATTTCAAATGGAAATTATTGATCTCCAGGCAGATGACAGACTGAAAGATAAGTATTGAGAAGGAAATCTGATTGAGTTTTATAAATGCCTGCAGCCAGATCAGTTTCCAAATTTGATAAAGTTTGCTTGTAGTTTTGTGTCCATTTTTGGTTCAACATACTTGTGTGAACAAACATTTTCCAAAATGAAGTATGTGAAATCTAACTATCGAGCAAATTTGTCTGATGATCACTTGAAATCAATTCTTACAATTGGCTCATCTAATCTGGAACCTGATTTTAATGAAATTTTGAAGTCAAAACGACAGTATCATTCGTCACACTAATTTGGTTGCATAAAACTAAAGGCAGGAATCTATTTAGTTTACCCTAATTTTTTCCAAAAAGATATGTTTTAATTTTTCCATGTTTATACTTTAATATTTGAGGAAATTAAATTACTGGCACTGATTTTTTTTTTTTCATTTTTTATTCCTTCGGCCCGCATAAATATGGGAAATATATAATGTGGCCCTTACATTGAAAAGTTTGGAGACCCCTGACTTAGACAATCTTATGATACACATATTGTATATATTTAATATATTTATTATCTTTGTATGCTTATGTATAACCGTTGGCGAATGTCGTTGAATCCGCCCAAACCCCCCACCCCCACTCCCCTCCCCTCCTGTGATGGACTTGCCAGTGTTGCCATCTCTTATAAATGTGAATTCTTTGTGTACTTATTTGTATTTCATAATTTCTTAATGTATTGAATTATTATTATATATCATTATGTAAAGCTGTGCCTTATACTCTTGAGGTTGT
>WNGS01042365.1:0-12407 GCA_020271785.1 Procambarus virginalis
ATGTCCAACGTGCTAAGAGAACGGTACATCACTCGTGATTACCTTTAGTGTAATTAATTACTATCCTCAAGACCAATAATTAAACAATTAAATACGCAACCTTTCACATTGGCTCAGCAATTTACATTAAGGTATGAATTCCGTCTGAGCCTTCCATACTCAGCCCAATTCAGGTGGCAAATAACCGTAATTAAGCACCACGTTTACGTTATTCTAAAATGACGTTACTCTCTCCACGAGTCAATCAAGTGCCGGTACCTCCGGACAGATAAATAACGACGTTACGTTAATGGAACAATGGAGCCTTCGTGTGAGTCGATCAAACAAAGATCGAGGTTAATTACTTTGACTTCCTGAAACACGTCAATTACCCGGCCCACTGACCGTTAATTACGACAGTCAATACTATAATTCTATCTGGCTGATGGCTAGGCTACCCTGAGACTTCCGTAGCTGTTGGCAGGAAAGTAATTAACCCAAACGTATTCTACGTTACTCCAATTGTCAAAGAACAATTCTCTTAAGCAATGGTGTTCGCTTGGTTACATTATATTAATTGCCTCGCAATCACCTCACTGAATACTGGACTTCGATGTCCTACCAGATAAACAGGAGAATATAAAACCCAAGTACTCGTCTACAGCCGAGTTCACCACGACAATGATAATCACACTAACAAATCACAGTGATTTACGTTACTATCGGTTTGCAATGACAATACTAAAAAACACTAGTAAATAACACGCGGGACATGAACCTTCAAGAACACGGCCCACAATGACTTACTGAACTGCAATCACATACGGTGATTGCTCAATACTAGCAACAATCACCATCAATCACAACCCTTTTGCAATAACACGCACGGCAAGTACTCTAATTCCAAGTATTAGAATACTGCACACACTTACTTACTGTTGCAAATGACCGCAGTGATCTAATTACCATTTACAACATAGGTCTACACGTTGCAGTCACCATAGTAAATAACACAATAACACTGGGCACTGTGACACTACGATCATATTTATAATTATACTGACGAATGTAGCCTACAGCTATCAAATGTACTGGGAACAATAAGAAGATCTTGCACTCCTTAAATACATGGGGTGAGTGATTTATCGATCCCGCAGGCTGATAAACACTCCCGAGATTACGTTACTCAACAGGCGACGGCGGTTACTCCAGCCAGCCTCGTCACTCACCAATTTTACCAAAATTACGTTAATACTGCAACCACATATATAATATATATAATATATATTATATATATATATATATAATTATATATATATATATATATATATATTATAATTATATATATATATATATATATAATGCAAACAAGCCTGAATGGTCCCAGGACCAGATACAACTGAAAACTCACACCCCAGAAGTGACTCGAACCCATACTCCAGGAGCAACGCAAACTGGTATGTACAGGATGCCTTAAACCACTTGACCATCACGACGGACAAAAGGAAGTGATAGCCTGAGCTATATGAACCACTTCCCCGCCGGCACCTGGATGGTATCTTGGGCATAGCATTTTATCAAATCACCTCTTTTTTTGTTTGGGCAACACGTGAGGAACACAAATGCAACAAGCCTGAATGGTCCCCAGGACTAGATACAACTGAAAACTCACACCCAGAAGTGACTCGAACCATACTCCCAGGAGCAACGCAACTGGTATGTACAGGGATGCCTTAAACACTTGACCATCACGACCGGACAAAAGGAAGTGATAGCCTGAGCTATATGAACCACTTCCCCGCCGGCACCTGGATGGTTATCTTGGGCATAGCATTTTATCAAATCATCTTTTTTTGGGGCAACACGTGAGGAAACAAATGCAAACAGCCTGAATGGTCCCCAGGACTAGATACAACTGAAAACTCACACCCCAGAAGTGACTCGAACCATACTCCCAGGAGCACGCAACTGGTATGTACAGGGATGCCTTAAACACTTGACCATCACGACCGGACAAAAGGAAGTGATAGCCTGAGCTATATGAACCACTTCCCCGCCGGCACCTGGTGGTTATCTTGGGCATAGCATTTATGGTCATATAGCTCAGGCTATCACTTCCTTTTGTCCGGTCATGATGGTCAAGTGGTTTAAGGCATCCCTGTACATACCAGTGCGTTGCTCCTGGGAGTATGGGTTCGAGTCACTTCGGGTGTGAGTTTTCAGTTGTATCTAGTCCTGGGGACCATTCAGGCTTGTTTGCATTATGTTCCTCACGTGTTGCCCCAAAAAAAGAGGTGATTTGATAAAATGCTATGCCCAAGATAACCATTCAGGTGCCGGCGGGGAAGTGGTTCATATAGCTCAGGCTATCACTTCCTTTTGTCCGGTCGTGATGGTCAAGTGGTTTAAGGCATCCCTGTACACCAGTTGCGTTGCTCTGGGAGTATGGGTTCGAGTCACTTCTGGGGTGTGAGTTTTCAGTTGTATCTAGTCCTGGGGACCATTCGGCTTGTTTGCATTTGTGTTCCTCACGTGTTCCTCATCAGGTAGCTGTGTAAAAATGTCGTCAACATACCTGCAGTATATGGCCGGTTTCGACATGAACTTGAAACCAGTTGCGTGCTCCTGGCAGTATGGTTTCGAGTCACTTCTGGGGTGTGAGTTTTCAGTTATATATATATATATATATATATATATATATTATATATATATATATATATATATATATATATATATTATGTCGTACCTAGTAGCCAGAACTCACTTTTTGGCCTACTATGCAAAGCTCGATTTGCCTAATAACCAAGTTTTCCTGAATTAATATATTTTCTCTAATTTTTTTCTTGTGAAATGATAAAAGCTACCCATTTCATTATGTATGAGGTCAATTTTTTTCACTGGAGTTAAAATTAACGTAGATATATGACCGAACCTAAGCAACCCTACCTAACCTAACCTAACTATCTTTATAGGTTAGGTTAGGTTAGGTAGCCGAAAAAGTTAGGTTAGGTTAGGTTAGGTAGGTTAGGTAGTCGAAAAACAATTAATTCATGAAAACTTGGCCTATTAGGCAAATCGGGCCTTGCATAGTAGGCTGACAAGTGCGTTCTGGCTACTAGGTACGAATATATATATATATATATATATATATATTATATATATATATATATATATAATATATATATTATATATATATATACTAATATTATATATTATATGTATATGTCGTACCTAGTAGCCAGAACTCACTTTTTGGCCTACTATGCAAGGCCGATTTGCCTAATAAGCCAAGTTTTCCTAAATTAATATATTTTCTCTATTTTTTTCTTATGAAATGATAAAGCTACCCATTTCTTTATGTATGAGGTCAATTTTTTTTATTGGAATTAAAATTAACGTAGATATATGACTGAACTAACCAACCCACCTAACCTAACCTAACCTATCTTTATAGGTTAGGTTGGTTAGGCAGCTGAAAAAGTTAGGTTAGGTTAGGTTAGGTAGGTTAGGTGTCGAAAAACAATTAATTCATGAAAACTTGGCCTATTAGGCAAATCGGGCCTTGCATAGTAGGTGACAAGTGGGTTCTGGCTACTAGATTACGACATTATATATAATCTATATATATATTATTATATATCTTATACTATATATATATATTATCTATATATATATACATATATATAATATATATACTGTCTGTACACAGTAGCACAGATGCGCACTTATTGGCCTACAAGGTGCGTTTGGTCTTATGTAGGTAAGACAGTTGATTTACTAATATATAGATCTATATATGTATCAAATATTACTATGGATCGATAATATTAATATTAATGATATACTAATGTTATATAGTAGTCTAATAAATATAATAGAGACCCCAATGTTCGATCGCTGTAGCTGCAACGTCTGTAATTGGCTACTATGCAGGGATTCCGCGGTGTTCCCCTAAACTCGCCCGAGCAAACTTTTTTTTTATTTTTCACAATAATTTTTCCAAAATAGTTTATTTGAATCTTATTATTATTTATATTAAGGACCCAGTAATTTATGTGATTCAGGTGTGTCAGTTAGCTTAGTTTAAGATAGGTTAGGTTAGGTTAAGTTAGGTAGGGTTGGTTAGGTTCGGTTATATATATACATTAATTTAAACTCCAAATTAACACCCAATTAACTCTCTACCTAAGAAATAGACAGATCTTATCATTTCATAAGAAAAAATTTGGGAACAATATATAAATTCAGAACCAAAAGTCGGCAATTCGGCAGGAAGTCGGGCCCCTATGCATAGATGAGGGCCAAAGTACAACGTTCGTCAAAAGTTCAGAGGCCAACTCGCGGGATCTAAGATATGCATTACTCTAGATTTATTCTAACAGTATTATATCTATATATTATCAATTATATATTTATGGGTATAAACTAATTCCTATTTATATGCTCAAATACTGGTCAGATATATACATCACGTTATAGCGTCGTACGTTAAGTTTTAGCCACGAACATGTCAATCTCTGCCTCTCAACCCCGACTTCCTACCCTTGATGTTCGATTTGATGTGACGCTAGCTTTGCCTAATAGGCCAAGTTTTCATGAATTAATGAGATTTGTGTTTCTTTCCCTCGAATTTAGTACCTAACTAACCTAACCTAACCTAAACCATAACTTATTCGGCTACAAACGCTAACACGTAACCTATAACAAGATAGGTTATGTTAGGTAGTAAGGGGTGTGGTTAGGTTCTTTCATACTATCTACACACGTTACTTTTAACTCCAACGAAAAAACAAAATTGACTCATACATAGTGAAAGTTGGGTATGTCTTGATATGTTGTCATCCAGTCATAACGGAAAAAATCAGAGGGAAACTATCTTAATTGCAGAGAAGAATAGTGGTATAGTCAGCCCCAGAAGAAGTGAGTTCTTGGGCCTACGTAGGCTATTGATAACGAGATATTATAATTATATATCCGTATATTACATATAGTATATATATATTATAATATAACTATTATGTAGTACTCTATAATATTATATATATATATAATATATATATATATATATATTATATCGGGACCTAGTGAAGCCTAGTTGAACTCACTTGTAAGCCAATCAATTATGCAAGGCCCGATTTGACCAATAGGCCAATCGTTGTCGAGATGACATTAAATTGTTTTCCGACTACTAAACATCTAACTAACTATAAGGCTAACTTTTTCGGCTACCTACATTAACCTAACTGTATAAAAGAGAGGTTTAGGTTAGGTTAGTAGGGTTGGTTAGGTTTGTCATATATCATACCGTTAATATTTAACTCCAATGAAAAAAAAATTGACTGCACTACATACATGAAATGGGTAAGCTTTATCTTGTCATAATCGGGAAAAAAAAAGTTACCGCAGAGAACCAATAGTATACCTACATTCAAGAGAAGAAATTTGGATTAGATCTAGGCAAATTCTGCTATGGGTCGACGAGCTTTTTATACAACTAGAATTAGTGTTTCGGCCATAAAAAAGTGAGTTCTGGCTCATAGGTGACGTACGACAATATATATATATTATATTTATAAAATATTATATTATATATATATATATATATATATATATATCTATAACTAATATTATGTTCGTACCTATTAGCCAGAACTCTTTCCCCCAACTTTTTTTTTTTGTCCTACCCTATGCAATGCCAGATTTGCCTACTAAGCAAAGTTTTTCTGAATTAATATATTTCTTATTTTTTTCTTATGAAATGACTGTAACAGCTACCCATTCAATGTATTGGAGCGTCAATTTTTATTTCAGGAACGTGTTAAAATTAACACCCGCCCTAGATAGAATTCATGACGCAACACCCAACACACCCTACCTAACCTAATCCTAACCTATCTTTAGTAGGTTCTAAGGACCAACTGGCTATAATGAGTAGTCCAGAAGAAAGTGTAGTCTAGGTCTAGGTTAGGTAGTTAGGTATTCGAAAAACAGCGAATATAATTCATGAACAACCTGGGGCCGTTAAGACGCAAAACTCAGCCTTGCATAGATAGGACTAGGGAGAAGTGCTTAGGATGACTAGGGGTACGACCCCCATATATGTATATATATCATATATATATATATGTGTATATAATTATTATCTATTCTTATATATATATTATAATATATAAATATATAATAATGGCGTACCTAGTAGCAGAAGCGCACATTTTCAGGCCATACTTATGAAGGCCCGATTTGCTCCTGAATTAAATACCCGGAGGTTCTCTGAATATAATAATTTTCTCTAATTTTTTTCTATGAAGATCAGTCTACCCTATTTTCAGTCTTATGTATACCGAGGTCGAACATATTATGAATGGGAGTTCAAATGTCAACCGTTAGTATATGAATCAGCCCAACCCAAACCCACACCATCACGCTAACCTAACCTAAACGCACCCGTAGTATAGGTGTGAGGCTGTGGCGTTCAGGTGGAGGCCGAAAATGTGCTCCCTCAGCGCGTCTTAGCGTTTAAGGGTTAGGTACAGTAGGTCGCTTGTTCGCGAGAGTAACACACACATAATCACACGAAAAAAACAACTTAGGCTAGTTAGGACAAATCGCGAGCGCATTGCCATATTGGTCTGAGAAGTGAGTTCTGGCTACTAGGTACGACACTTATATATATATATAGCAGTTAATATATATATAGAATAATATAATCTATATATCTATATATATCATATTATATATTTAGGGGGAGTACCACCTCTGGGCACGTTATAAGGGCCAGCACAGCCTCAGAGAAGGGTAACACAGAGCATTCCCGGGAAAAACTGCCATGATAACTCTGAATTCAGCCATAGAGAGGTCGATTCGCTGTCTCTACCCTCAACCCCCCTTTTTTAACTGGAGTAACTGTTATGCAAGGTATAGGTCCAGTGTTAACATACTCTGACTGTATACACACAGAAAAAGAACATTAGAGGACACAAAAAGAATAGTTCGCTTCCATAGAGGCGTGGAGATTCCTGAGTGAAACTCCTCACCGACGTATCGGGCAGGAACTGAGGAGTGCACAGAGAGCAATTCCCCCAACTAGAGTTCCGCGACCACTGAGAGGGCGCTGAAACGGAGAAAAACTTGACGCTCTAGTGGTTATCTTGTGCTTGTCATGAGCTGGAACCAGCTCCTATAAGAACCTTCTTGCACTCCTCTTCCCCATGGGACCTAGGGTCTCAGAACTCACAAGATTGGAACGAAGTTGTACCGATTATCTCATTGCCTCTACTTGGCTGACTTGCCTCTTTCTCTGCGTGTCGCCGCAGCTCCCTACAGTGTGCGCGGCAGACCATGAAGCGTTGATGTATGTGGCGCCAGTGGTACGTCAATGAATAAGTCCATGCCCATAACGTGTCCTGCCATCCCTTCGCAACGAACCAGTGTGATCATCGTCTGCGGTCGGCCGGAGTCCACTAAATCGCTAACAGAGCTACGGTTCAGTAGGTTGCGGGCTTCTCTCTCCGCTGGACACTGAGCAGAGGCAATGCTTTTTTATGATGTCTGGGTTGGACTTCGTCGTTGTGTCTATTGTGCCAACCACCCGATTTTCCTCAGTGCAGGCCATGCAATCCTAATTCGTCAGCATCTGCCTCGCCGCAAATACACCTATGAAACACCGAGTTTGGTACCGATGGGGGCACAGCAGAACGAGAAGAAGCCGTAACACTGCCAGGACTACGGGAGTCTCCTGCGTGAGTGTCGAGACTTGTGCCTGTCGCAGACAATAGGGACTGCCAAAACGAAGTCCCCTGCATGGGGAGCGCGCACAGCTGTGAGGCGTGCAAGATCACTTGGGGTTGTTGCGCCTCCAGCAAAGCTGTGTGGGTTCTTTCGTCTGAAATATGGGGACGTCCAAATACCTAGATTTTATTGGCTTCGGCATGGTGTTCTGACTCCCTGCATTGGCCGGGTCTTGTACGCATCGGCCACCCCATGTTCGATGCCGCATCCTGATATTGTGGGCGCGGTCCCCCGTATCCGAGGCTGTAACCATTCATCTCGAGGTATGGACAGGGCTTAGACTTATTGACCACAATTGCAAACCATGGGTCATCTGTAGCTGTAGGAGGGAAATCGACAGCGGTAAAATGGGTCGTGGCGGAACAAACAAAATTTTTGGTGGGTTCGGCGGCGGGCGTAACATACTTCAAAAGCATGCACATATCTATCATTTTCTATATTATTAAGTGTTCGCGTTGTCCTATGTAGCTTCAGAAGAACATTCGGACTATCTACTCTGCTATTATGACATTATGTAGTTGAGCCGGAAGCTGTGGCTACACTACGTCTGCTCAGCACGTAACTACCTGAATCGGCACCAATTGATAAGATTAAGCCAGATGTTTTCATCAAAATTAATTTGTTTTTCGACATACCCTAACTAGCCCAGCTTATACCGTATACACCACACACTAACTTTTTCGTAACTAACCTAACCTTACCTATAATGATAGGTTAGGTTGTATGTAGGTTGGGTTGGTTAGGTTGTCAATATGAGTTAATTTTAACTCCAATTTAAAAAATACCTCTACATAATGAAATGGGGGGCTTTATCATTTCATAAGAAAGGAAAGTGTTGAATAACTATGAGACCAAAATATATAATTCTCAGTGAAAACACCTATACTATTGCCACTATTATATATAGGCTAAAAATCGGGTGCCTTGACGATGATGTAGGACCGAGTGATGGCCAAGTGCAATTCTGGTACTAGGTAGCGCGGCACACAGTATGGGATAACGTACATATTAAGGTTAGTAATATATATCGTATATATTATATAAAATATATATATATATAAGTGTTTATATACGCCTATATAATATTATGGGGGTTGAAATGTGTGGTGTGTTGTAGTCCTCCCGCTGGCGCAAGAAAAGGACTAGAACAATCATGAAGTAGCCGACGCATGTGCCATAATTGAGATCACTAAGAACTCTTGACCCGGCCAGGATTCGAACCCATGCCGTCCAGGAATCATCCCCCCCAAAAGCCTGTGCACTAGATCGCCGTGCCATTCACGAGTCCGATAACATTTGGCGGAGGTCAGCGGGGACTGGTACAGTTTAAGGTCGGATGATCCTGGAACCGGGCACTAATTGTGATGGTATGTTCGATGTATCCTGGCCGGTCAAAGGTTCTTCGTGTAGCTAGTATTATAATACTTAATCCTTATGAGATATAGCTTTTATGTTACTAATACCATGGAATAATAATTTCCTAAGTCTGTTTCGTCTTGGTACCTCATACTATCCTTCCTCACATCGATCTTATAGTTATATGCCGAAGGGCTCACGTTAAATTTAAATTTAAGTGTAGTATAATATTACTAGGTGAATACTTAAGTATTAGGTAACCATGTAATCTATGAGCTAATGTTTATATATAATTCTGATTAATAAAATCAGGACCACGAGTAGAAAAGAATTAGAAGAATAATTATTAATTTAAACGCAATTTTTCTCACATTATAATTTCTTATGTTTCTTTTTACTGCTACGAGTTGAAATTAAAAAACACCATTCTACACAAAATTCATTTTTTATTTTGTGTAATGTTGATCTCGGACACTCTTGACACAGTGATTTCGTAATAAAGGTCCTTATTACTTTTTCAAAGTCTTTAGTTTACACTCACACAGCTATAACCTGCAACACTAAACAGAGTGCTTATCATCTAATTATATCAATTTTACACAAGCTTATCTTATGATTACCCGGATTGGGTGCGGTGATATGTTAAAACAGTTCTGGATGAGGTGAAAAAAACTATCAACAAAGAACAGAACACGGGTGCCTGGAGGGAAACCTCAATGAGGATTAAAAGGGAAGACATCGAAGTAACTGCGCAGGGGACTATTTTACTGTCATATTTTTGGGCTCTCTCTTGCTGGCTGCCGGGTCTTGAAGGGGAGGACGAATATGTTGTGCATTAGATTGGCTGTTTGATTGTGTGTGTGTTGAGTCCTGAAATGGGTAAGTGCCTCCGCATGATTGGGAAGCCACCTGCGTAATCGGTCGTGAATATTATCGATAATGACATTCTGATGTGTGTTTGCTTTGAAGACATTCTTGAGTGATGAGTCATGCGTGTGACCGGCAAGAGAAAAGTAAAATTTAAAATATATGTTCCTTAATGGTGACCTGTTGCTTATGCATCGTTAATTTCGCTGGAAACGAGTAGATGTTGGGTCTTGTCACCAATAGTAGGGAGTATGTCTCACAAGTTAGTTGACCCACCGCTGACTTGAACTAGGTCATTGCCATTGCACAACGAGTGCCATGACGTCCGTGCGACAAGCCCTATGTTGGCACACACAACCTGTGGATTTCAGGACCTGGCTGGTTGGGTATCTCCGCTGAAATATGGCCCAACTATAACAGGAAACACTTTATAAAGAATACGGAGGGCCTGCCGCTATGTCCAGGGTGTTAGAAGTGAGGGCTAGTGGGGCGTAACGCTATATAGGCCACCCAATGACGGAGTCAAAATGAGTAACATGCTGTCTGCGGGGAGACGCTGGGAAGAGGCGGAAGCCCAGCAGCGTTTTACTGACTCTTACACGGAGATCAACCCCAGGGTGACGCGATAGGTAGAAAATAACAGCTGTAGTGAGCGACTGGTGTGTGACTGGTGTTTCACTGTACCGTCACCTCCTGCTAGCTGCTCAACGACAAACCGAGTCAATAATGATAGATGGTTCACCCGAGATTGTAGTCTGCAATGCGTTGTATTTGTTCACACAGTCCGTAAGCTCTTATTGTAGTATAGTGGTGCCATCGGAGATAGCCGGCAACCTTGCGCAAAAATCCAATCCGTGAGGAGGAGACCAACAACTCAGAGGAAGTAGCTGTTCTGTCTATCGGGCAATAGACTGAACACCGGTCTATTACTCAAGTAAGTTAACTCAGCGTCTTGCGATATACCACACTCGCACAGAATCACGAGTGCGAATAAATTGTTTAGAAGCCTAAAGTCACAAATCTCCACAGCGAAACAGACTGGTATTCAGGTAACCCATGGTGACAAAGATCGCGGGTGATAAGAGTGAACAAGGCAGTGCCGCAGCCTAGTCACCATTGTAGTGGGAATTTACCACAAGTGTAACGATGGTATGCATAGCCGCCACTGCGAGCGGTACATCAGTACCTCGTATCCGGCGAGGCGTACTCCCGTCGTGCCCCCCTCCTACGTGCAGTCACCACAGTTAGGTTGCACCTGCAGTAATGTGATGATTGTGTCAGTGATGCTATATAGGTGTTAAGCTCTACAGCACGAGTCCCCTGAATCACGTAGTCGGAATTATCTCACAGATACTGACAGAGTACCTGCAGTGCTGCTACGAGCTGCAACCAGACTTATGCATTGACCCACCTAGTTAGCTGCCCTGTAAATGAGTAGCCCTTGTACTGAGTGATGGTAAGGAAGGTACCTATCTAACTACAAGCTCTGTAAGGCTTTTATGTGTCTAGTGTTGATCCGAGGGAGCAACCAACAGTTCATGAATACTTCTCTATGACCTGCTACAGTTATCTCAAGCGTGGCAGCTCGACGGTGCAGTTCGTCTACCCAGGTGATTGCCAAGTCCTATATTATGATGGACAGTGCTATACCCTAGTCCCCCTATGACAGTGTTACCTCTAGTTGAGTCTATTGCCATATCCTCGACCTTACCCGAGGAAAAATAAACGCATTCTCAGGGGGGCATTGTACCTACAGGACTTTAATCTCACTATATCACAACTACCGAGGGCAGGCCTCAACTTGGATAGCCGGACGTCTGTCCGCACTTGCCTGAGTACATTCATCTGAGCCGAGGGCCGAAGGCCATACCAAATGTCCCCTGTATTAGTTATTTTTTTAGGTTCTCCTGTGGCATTAAATATCCCTTGTCCATCTTTTACTTCTGGTGTTATCCGGTGGGATACTCTTGTTGTGATTAGACCTTTTGTGCAGTATTACTCAGGAGTTAGGTTGGCCGTGTGTTATTCTTGATTTGGCTGTCAAACTGTGTTAGTTAGTGTTTGTTCTCCGAAGGCGTTTTTTGAGGAATTTACGAGTCGTATTAGTTCTCAGTCCGTCATAGTGGAACGTCACTACGACTATATCGAGCATAAGCTTGCTGACGCCAACTAAAGTAAATCAAGCACCCGTTGTATTAGTGGTTTAAGTGTAGGAAAATAAACTACTGTTAAGCTCTATGCAGTGTTTCCGTTGCTATCCAGCTTCTTGAATACTGCCAATTTATTTTTACTCACAATTCTTTACATGCGGCTATAGGTCGTCTTCAAACACCGAGTGGCCCAAGTCACTAAACTATAAATTTGCTGAGGACCCCAGGAGTCCCTAAAGTTCATCATGCAGGAGATTACAAGACAGC
>WNGS01042368.1:0-10162 GCA_020271785.1 Procambarus virginalis
AACACTGTATAAACATCAGAGGTCCGCGGTTGTTCAACGTCATCCCAGCGAGCATAAGAAATATTGCTGGAACAACCGTGGTCATCTTCAAGAGGAAACTAGATTGTTTCCTCCAAGGAGTGCCGGACCAACCGGGCTGTGGTGGGTATGTGGGCCTGCGGGCTGTTGCAACAACAGCCTGGTGGATCAAACTCTCACAAGTCGAGCCTGGCCTCGGCTCAGGCTTGGGGAGTAGAAGAACTCCCACAACCCCATCAACCAAGTATCAACAGGTCATTTACTAGGAACCATTTTACAGTGTGTGTAGTTCATATTAATTGTCTGTTTAACCTAGTGAGGCGAATTGTGTTGGGCAGGTGTTTGGCTGTGTGGTCTCCCAGCAGGTGTGTGGCTGTATGGCCTCCCTGCAGGTGTGTGCCTGTGTGGTCTCCCAGCAGGTGTGTGGTGGTGGTCTCCCAGCAGGTGTGTGGCTGTATGGCCTCCCTGCAGGTGTGTGGCTGGGTGGTCTTCCAGCAGGTGTGTGGCTTTGTGGCTGCCACTGGTGTGTGGCTGTGTCGTCTGCCAGCAGGTGTGTGGGTGTGGTCTGCCAGCAGGTGTGTGGCTGAGTGGTCTGCAGCTGGGTGTGGCTGTGTGGTCTGCCAGCAGATATGTGGCTGTGTGTCTCCCTGCATGTGTGCGGCTGTGTGGTCTCCCTGCATGTGTGCGGCTGTGTGGTCTCCCTGCAGGTGTGTGCCTGTGTGGTCTCCCTGCAGGTGTGCGGCTGTGTGGTCTCCCTGCATGTGTGCGGCTGTGTGGTCTCCCTGCAGGTGTGTGCCTGTGGTCTCCCTACAGGTGTGTGCCTGTGTGGTCTCCTGCAGGTGTGCGGCTGTGTGGTCTCCCTGCATGTGTGCGGCTGTGTGGGTCTCCCTGCAGGTGTGTGCCTGTGTGGTCTCCCTGCAGGTGTGTTGCCTGTGTGGTCTCCCAGCAGGTGTGTTGTAGTCTCTTGAAGGTGTGTGGCTGTGTGGTTTTCCAGCAGGTGTGCGGCTGTGTGGTCTCCTTCAGTGTGTGTGGCTGTGTGGTCTCCCTGCAGGTGTGTGCCTGTGTGGTCTCCCAGCAGGTGTGTGGTCTCTCTGAAGGTGTGTGGCTGTGTGGGTTCCCAGCAGGTGGTGGCTGTGTGGTCTCCCAGCAGGGTGTAGTCTCCCTGCAGGTGTGTGGCTGTGTGGTCTCATTGCAGGGTGTGGCTGTGTGTGGTCTCCAGCAGGTGTGTGGCTGTGTGGTCTCCCAGCAGGTGTGTGGCTGTGTGGTCTCCCAGCAGGTGTGTGGCTGGGGTCTCCCAGCAGGGTGTGGCTGTGTGGTCTCCCAGCAGGTGTGTGGCGGTGTGGTCTCCCAGCAGGTGTGTGGCCGTGTGGTCTGCCAGCTGGTGGTGTGACTGTGTGGTCTGCCAGCAGGTGTGTGGCTGTGTGGTCTCCCAGCAGGTATGTGGCTGTGTGGTCTCCCTGCAGGTGTGTGCTGTTGGTCTCCCTGCAGGTGTGTGGCTTGTGTGTCTCCTGCAGATGTGTGGCTGTGTGGTGTCCTTGCAGGTGGGTGGCTTGTGTGGTCTCCCTGCAGGTGTTGGCTGGTGTGGTCTGCCAGCAGGTGTGTGGTCTGCCAGCAGGTGGTGACTGGTCTGCCAGCCAGGTGGTGTGGTCTGCCAGCAGGTGTGTGGCTGGTGCGGTCTCCCAGCAGGTGTGTGGTTGTATGATCTCCATGCAGGTGTGGGGCTGTGCTGTCTGCCAGCAGGGTTGTGGCTGTGTGGTCACCTGCAAGTGTGTGGTCTCCCAGCAGGTGTGTGCTGTGTGTTCTGCCAGCAGGTGTGAGCTGTGTGGGCTGCCTGCAGGTGTGTGGCTGTGTGGTCTACCAGCAGGTGTCTGGTATGCCAGCAGGTGTGTGACTGTGGTCTGCCAGCAGGTGTGTGGCTGTGTGGGCTGCCTGCAGGTGTGTGGCTGTGTGGTCTGCCAGCAGGTGTGTGGCTGTGTGGTCTCCCAGCAGGTATGTGGCTGGGAGACCACACAGCCCACACCTGCTGGCAGACCACACAGCCCCACACTTGCAGGGAAACCACACAGCCAGACACCTGCAGCGAGACCACACAGCTACACACCTGCTGGCAGACCACAAGGTGGTGCTCTACAGGATGAGTGCCAAGAGTGACGGTGCTCTCTAGGATGAGTGCCAAGAGTGACGGTGCTCTACAGGAAGAGTGCCAAGAGTGACGGTGCTCTAAAGAAGAGTGACGGTGCTCTACAGGATGAGTGCCAAGAGTGACGGTGCTCTACAGGATGAGTGCCAAGAGTGACGGTGCTCTACAGGAAGAGTGCCAAGAGTGATGGTGCTCTAAAGGATGAGTGCCAAGAGTGACGGTGCTCTCTAGGATGAGTGCCAAGAGTGATGGTGCTCTACAGGAAGAGTGCCAAGAGTGATGGTGCTCTACAGGATGAGTGCCAAGAGTGATGGTGCCTCTACAGGATGAGTGCCAAGAGTGATGGTGCTCTACAGGAAGAGTGCCAAGAGTGACGGTGCTCTACAGGAAGTGCCAAGAGTGACGGTGCTCTACAGGAGTGTCAAGAGTGATGGTGCTCTACAGGAAGTGTCAAGAGTGACGGTGCTCTACAGGAAGTGCCAAGAGTGACGGTGCTCTACAGAAAGTGCCAAGAGTGACGGTGCTCTACAGGAAGTGCCAAGAGTGACGGTGCTCTACAGGAAGTGTCAAGAGTGACGGTGCTCTACAGGAAGTGCCAAGAGTGACGGTGCTCTACAGGAAGTGCCAAGAGTGACGGTGCTCTACAGGAAGTGCCATGAGTGACGGTGCTCTCTAGGATGAGTGTCAAGAGTGACGGTGCTCTCTAGGATGAGTGTCAAAAGTGACGGTACTCTACAGGAAGTGCCAAGAGTGACAGTGCTCTACAGGATGAGTGCCAAGAGTGACGGTGCTCTCTAGGATGAGTGTCAAGAGTGACGGTGCTCTTCAGGATGAGTGCCAAGAGTGACGGTGCTCTACAGGATGAGTGTCAAGAGTGACGGTGCTCTACAGGATGAGTACCAAGAGTGACGGTGCTCTACAAGATGAGTGCCAAGAGTGACGGTGCTCTACAGGATGAGTGCCAAGAGTGACGGTGCTCTACAGGATGAGTGCCAAGAGTGATGGTGCTCTACAGGATGAGTGCCAAGAGTGATGGTGCTCTACAGGATGAGTGCCAAGAGTGACGGTGCTCTCTAGGATGAGTGTCAAGAGTGACGGTGCTCTACAGGATGAGTACCAAGAGTGACGGTGCTCTACAGGATGAGTGCCAAGAGTGACGGTGCTCTACAGGATGAGTACCAAGAGTGACGGTGCTCTACAGGAAGTACCAAGAGTGATGGTGCTCTACAGGAAGTACCAAGAGTGACGGTGCTCTACAGGAAGTACCAAGAGTGACGGTGCTCTACAGGATGAGTGCCAAGAGTGATGGTGCTCTACAGGAAGAGTGCCAAGAGTGACGGTGCTCTCTAGGATGAGTGTCAAGAGTGACGGTGCTCTACAGGATGAGTGCCAAGAGTGACGGTGCTCTCTAGGATGAGTGTCAAGAGTGACGGTGCTCTACAGGATGAGTGCCAAGAGTGACGGTGCTCTACAGGATGAGTGCCAAGAGTGACGGTGCTCTACAGGATGAGTGCCAAGAGTGACGGTGCTCTACAGGAAGAGTGCCAAGAGTGATGGTGCTCTACAGGATGAGTGCCAAGAGTGACGGTGCTCTACAGGATGAGTGCCAAGAGTGACGGTGCTCTACAGGACGAGTGCCAAGAGTGACGGTGCTCTACAGGAAGAGTGCCAAGAGTGACGGTGCTCTACAGGATGAGTGCGAAGAGTGATGGTTCTCTACAGGATGAGTGCCAAGAGTGACGGTGCTCTACAGGATGAGTGCCAAGAGTGATGGTGCTCTACAGGATGAGTGCCAAGAGTGATGGTGCTCTACAGGATGAGTGCCAAGAGTGACGGTGCTCTACAGGATGAGTGCCAAGAGTGACGGTGCTCTACAGGAAGTACCAAGAGTGATGGTGCTCTACAGGAAGTACCAAGAGTGACGGTGCTCTACAGGAAGTACCAAGAGTGACGGTGCTCTACAGGAAGTACCAAGAGTGACGATGCTCTACAGGAAGTACCAAGAGTGACGGTGCTCTACAGGAAGTACCAAGAGTGACGGTGCTCTACAGGAAGTACCAAGAGTGACGGTGCTCTACAGGATGAGTGCCAAGAGTGACTGTGCCCTCTAGGATGAGTGCCAAGAGTGACGGTGCTCTACAGGATGAGTGCCAAGAGTGACGGTGCTCTACAGGAAGAATGCCAAGAGTGGCGGTGCTCTACAGGAAGAGTGACAAGAGTGACGGTGCTCTACAGGAAGAGTGCCAAGAGTGACGGTGATCTACAGGAAGAGTGCCAAGAGTGACGGTGCTCTACAAGAAGTGCCAAGAGTGACGGTGCTCTACAAGAAGTGCCAAGAGTGACGGTGCTCTAAAGGAAGAGTGCCAAGAGTGGCGGTGCTCTACAGGATGAGTGCTAAGAGTGACGGTGCTCTACAGGATGAGTGCCAAGAGTGACGGTGCTCTACAGGAAGTGCCAAGAGTGATGGTGCTCTACAGGATGAGTGCCAAGAGCGACGGTGCTCTACAGGATGAGTGCCAAGAGTGACGGTGCTCTACAGGAAGAGTGCCAAGAGTGACGGTGCTCTACAGGATGAGTGTCAAGAGTGACGGTGCTCTACAGGAAGAGTGCCAAAAGTGGCGGTGCTCTACAGGATGAGTGCCAATAGTGGCGGTGCTCAACAGGAAGAGTGCCAAGAGTGACGGTGCTCTACAGGAAGAGTGCCAAGAGTGACGGTGCTCTACAGGAAGAGTGCCAAGAGTGACGGTGCTCTACAGGATGAGTGCCAAGAGTGACGGTGCTCTACAGGAAGAGTGCCAAGAGTGACGGTGCTCTACAGGAAGAGTGCCAAGAGTGACGGTGCTCTACAGGATGAGTGTCAAGAGTGACGGTGCTCTCTAGGATGAGTGCCAAGAGTGACGGTGCTCTCTAGGATGAGTGTCAAGTGACGGTGCTCTACAGGAAGAGTGCCAAGAGCGACGGTGCTCTACAGGATGAGTGCCAAGAGTGACGGTGCTCTACAGGATGAGTGCCAAGAGTGACGGTGCTCTACAGGATGAGTTCCAAGAGTGACGGTGCTCTACAGGAAGAGTGCCAAGAGTGACGGTGCTCTACAGGAAGAGTGCCAATAGTGACGGTGCTCTACAGGATGAGTGCCAAGAGTGACGGTGCTCTACAGGAAGAGTGCCAAGAGTGACGGTGCTCTACAGGATGAGTGCCAAGAGTGACGGTGCTCTCTAGGATGAGTGCCAAGAGTGACGGTGCTCTACAGGATGAGTGCCAAGAGTGACGGTGCTCTACAGGATGAGTGTCAAGAGTGACGATGCTCTACAGGATTAGTGCCAAGAGCGACGGTGCTCTTCAGGATGAGTGCCAAGAGTGACGGTGCTCTACAGGATGAGTGTCAAGAGTGACGGTGCTCTACAGGATGAGTACCAAGAGTGACGGTGCTCTCTACGATGAGTGTCAAGAGTGACGGTGCTCTCTAGATGAGTGCCAAGAGTGACGGTGCTCTACAGAAGAGTGCCAAGTGTGACAGGAAGAGTGCAAGAGCGACGGTGCTCTACAGGAAGAGTGCCAAGAGTGACGGTGCTCTACAGGAAGAGTGCCAAGAGTGACGGTGTTCTACAGGAAGTGTCAAGAGTGACGGTGCTCTACAGGAAGAGTGTCCATAGTGACGGTGCTCTACAGGAAGAGTGCCAAGAGTGACGGTGCTCTACAGGATGAGTGCCAAGAGTGACGGTGCTCTACAGGAAGTACCAAGAGTGACGGTGCTCTACAGGAAGTACCAAGAGTGACGGTGCTCTACAGGAAGTACCAAGAGTGACGGTGCTCTACAGGAAGTACCAAGAGTGACGGTGCTCTACAGGAAGTACCAAGAGTGACGGTGCTCTACAGGAAGTACCAAGAGTGACGGTGCTCTATAGGAAGTACCAAGAGTGACGGTGCTCTACAGGAAGTACCAAGAGTGACGGTGCTCTACAGAAAGTACCAAGAGTGACGGTGCTCTACAGGAAGAATGTCAAGAGTGGCGGTGCTCTACAGGAAGAGTGACAAGAGTGACGGTGCTCTACAGGAAGAGTGCCAAGAGTGACGGTGATCTACAGGAAGAGTGCCAAGAGTGACGGTGCTCTACAAGAAGTGCCAAGAGTGACGGTGCTCTACAAGAAGTGCCAAGAGTGACGGTGCTCTACAGGAAGAGTGCCAAGAGTGGCGGTGCTCTACAGGATGAGTGCTAAGAGTGACGGTGCTCTACAGGATGAGTGCCAAGAGTGACGGTGCTCTACAGGAAGTGCCAAGAGTGATGGTGCTCTACAGGATGAGTGCCAAGAGCGACGGTGCTCTACAGGATGAGTGCCAAGAGTGACGGTGCTCTACAGGAAGAGTGCCAAGAGTGACGGTGCTCTACAGGATGAGTGTCAAGAGTGACGGTGCTCTACAGGAAGAGTGCCAAAGTGGCGGTGCTCTACAGGATGAGTGCCAATAGTGGCGGTGCTCAAGGAAGAGTGCCAAGAGTGACGGTGCTCTACAGGAAGTGCCAAGAGTGACGGTGCTCTACAGGAAGAGTGCCAAGAGTGACGGTGCTCTACAGGATGAGTGCCAAGAGTGACGGTGCTCTACAGGAAGAGTGCCAAGAGTGACGGTGCTCTACAGGAAGAGTGCCAAGAGTGACGGTGCTCTACAGGATGAGTGTCAAGAGTGACGGTGCTCTCTAGGATGAGTGCCAAGAGTGACGGTGCTCTCTAGGATGAGTGTCAAGTGACGGTGCTCTACAGGAAGAGTGCCAAGAGCGACGGTGCTCTACAGGATGAGTGCCAAGAGTGACGGTGCTCTACAGGATAGTGCCAAGAGTGACGGTGCTCTACAGGATGAGTTCCAAGAGTGACGGTGCTCTACAGGAAGAGTGCCAAGAGTGACGGTGCTCTACAGGAAGAGTGCCAATAGTGACGGTGCTCTACAGGATGAGTGCCAAGAGTGACGGTGCTCTACAGGAAGAGTGCCAAGAGTGACGGTGCTCTACAGGATGAGTGCCAAGTGACGGTGCTCTCTAGGATGAGTGCCAAGAGTGACGGTGCTCTACAGGATGAGTGCCAAGAGTGACGGTGCTCTACAGGATGAGTTCCAAGAGTGACGGTGCTCTACAGGAAGAGTGCCAAGAGTGACGGTGCTCTACAGGAAGAGTGCCAAGAGTGACGGTGCTCTACAGGATGAGTGTCAAGAGCGACGGTGCTCTACAGGATGAGTGCCAAGAGTGACGGTGCTCTACAGGATGAGTGTCAAGAGTGACGGTGCTCTACAGGATGAGTACCAGAGTGACGGTGCTCTACAGAAGAGTGCCAAGAGTGACGGTGCTCTCTACGATGAGTGTCAAGAGTGACGGTGCTCTACAGGATGAGTGTCAAGAGTGACGGTGCTCTACAGGATGAGTGTCAAGAGTGACGATGCTCTACAGGATTAGTGCCAAGAGCGACGGTGCTCTTCAGGATGAGTGCCAAGAGTGACGGTGCTCTACAGGATGAGTGTCAAGAGTGACGGTGCTCTACAGGATGAGTACCAAGAGTGACGGTGCTCTCTACGATGAGTGTCAAGAGTGACGGTGCTCTCTAGGATGAGTGCCAAGAGTGACGGTGCTCTACAGGAAGAGTGCCAAGAGTGACGGTGCTCTACAGAAAGTGCCAAGAGTGACGGTGCTCTACAGGAAGTGCCAAGAGTGACGGTGTTCTACAGGAAGTGTCAAGAGTGACGGTGCTCTACAGGAAGAGTGTCAATAGTGACGGTGCTCTACAGGAAGAGTGCCAAGAGTGACGGTGCTCTTCAGGATGAGTGCCAAGAGTGACGGTGCTCTACAGGAAGTACCAAGAGTGACGGTGCTCTACAGGAAGTACCAAGAGTGACGGTGCTCTACAGGAAGTACCAAGAGTGACGGTGCTCTACAGGAAGTACCAAGAGTGACGGTGCTCTACAGGTACCAAGAGTGACGGTGCTCTACAGGAAGTACCAAGAGTGACGGTGCTCTACAGGAAGTACCAAGAGTGACGGTGCTCTATAGGAAGTACCAAGAGTGACGGTGCTCTACAGGAAGTACCAAGAGTGACGGTGCTCTACAGAAAGTACCAAGAGTGACGGTACTCTACAGAAGTACCAAGAGTGACGGTGCTCTACAGGAAGTACCAAGAGTGACGGTGCTCTACAGGAAGTACCAAGAGTGACGGTGCTCTACAGGAAGTACCAAGAGTGACGGTGCTCTACAGGATGAGTGCCAAGAGTGACTGTGCCCTCTAGGATGAGTGCCAGAGTGACGGTGCTCTACAGGATGAGTGCCAAGAGTGACGGTGCTCTACAGGATGAGTGCCAAGAGTGACGGTGCTCTACAGGAAGAGTACCAAGAGTGACGGTGCTCTACAGGAAGAGTGCCAAGAGTGACGGTGCTCTACAGGATGAGTGCCAAGAGTGACGGTGCTCTACAGGAAGAGTACCAGAGTGACGGTGCTCTACAGGAAGAGTGCCAAGAATGACGGTGCTACAGGAAGAGTGCCAAGAGTGACGGTGCTCTACAGGATGAGTGCCAAGAATGACGGTGCTCTACAGGAAGTGTCCCAAGTGACGGTGCTCTACAGGATGAGTGTCAAGAGTGACGGTGCTCTACAGGATGAGTGTCAAGAGTGACGGTGCTCTACAGGATGAGTGTCAAGAGTGACGGTGATCTACAGGATGAGTGCCAAGAGTGACGGTGCTCTACAGAAGAGTGCCAAGAGTGACGGTGCTCTCTAGGATGTGTGACGGTGCTGTACAGGATGAGTGCCAAGAGTGACGGTGCTCTACAGGAAGAGTGACGGTGCTCTACAGGATGAGTGCCAAGAGTGACGGTGCTATACAGGATGAGTGACGGTGCTGTACAGGATGAGTGCCAGAGTGACGGTGCTCTACTGCTCTACAAGAAGAGTGCCAAGAGTGACGGAGCTCTACAGGATGAGTGACGGTGCTGTACAGGATGAGTGCCAAGAGTGACTGTGCCCGCTAGGATGAGTGCCAGAGTGACGGTGCTCTACAGGATGAGTGCCAAGAGTGACGGTGCTCTACAGGAAGAGTGCCAAGAGTGATGGTGCTGTACTAGATGAGGTGGGGGGGGGGGGTGTTGTGTGGGTTACAGGGAGGTAAATGTTAGGGGGGGGGTTATGGGGCAGAAGAGGGGGGTTGTCTCTCATTGTTGAAGTATTGACTCACGGGTGACTCACTCCAGGCCACACACCAAAGGGCAAAGATGGGGGGGGGGGGGGAGGAGAGGTGATGTGAAGATGATCAGGGAACATGAGATAGTAGACTCACTGTGAGGGGCAGTAGACTCACTGTGAGGGGCAGTAGACTCACTGTGAGGGGCAGTAGACTCACTGTGAGGGGCAGCTGACTCACTGTGAGGGGCAGCTGACTCACTGTGAGGGCAGCAGACTCACTGTGAGGGGCAGCTGACTCACTGTGAGGGGCAGCAGACTCACTGTGAGGGGCAGCTGACTCACTGTGAGGGGCAGTAGACTCACTGTGAGGGGCAGCAGACTCACTGTGAGGGGCAGCTGACTCACTGTGAGGGGCAGTAGACTCACTGTGAGGGGCAGTAGACTCACTGTGAGGGCAGTAGACTCACTGTGAGGGGCAGCAGACTCACTGTGAGGGGCAGCAGACTCACTGTGAGGGGCAGTAGACTCACTGTGAGGGGCAGTAGACTCACTGTGAGGGGCAGCAGACTCACTGTGAGGGGCAGTAGACTCACTGTGAGGGGCAGCAGACTCACTGTGAGGGGCAGTAGACTCACTGTGAGGGGCAGCAGACTCACTGTGAGGGGCAGCAGACTCACTGTGAGGGCCTAGACTCACTGTGAGGGGCAGTAGACTCACTGTGAGGGGCAGTAGACTCACTGTGAGTTGCAGTAGACTCACTGTGAGGGGCAGTAGACTCACTGTGAGGGCAGTAGACCTCACTGTGGGGGCATTAACTCACTGTGAGGGGCAGTAGACTCACTGTGAGGGGCAG
>WNGS01042372.1:5799-30797 GCA_020271785.1 Procambarus virginalis
TCTCAGGACCAACACGTCCTCCTTTGGCCTCATGAATCAATTCGGGGAATTCTGTCTGCTGCACTCCCCAAGACGAGTGCGGTCCACCCCAAGAGAACTGGTGAGGGGTCACCTGTAACTCACCATCCGGGCTGCCTTCGCCCTCCACTCCACTCGCTCTCTCCGGGTTCCATGAAGAGGTGATCGATTCCCAGGCCGTCGGACGTCTCCTCGTCAGCCCTATCAGATCCACACCCCCGTCCGTCGCACTGCCTCGGAATCACAGCACAAACAGGGAACGCCACCGTGGCGATTCCTTTCTCGTCCCCACAGGCGTCTAACACTCCGCCTTTCTCCTTGTAGTGCTCCAAGCACTCCTCGCCCTTCACGAGGTTCGGGAACACATCCTCCACATGCGTCATTTCCCAAGATGACTTGTGCCTCCATCTTGGGCATCGATGCACAGACCCCCACCACTAGGGTCTGGCAGCCATAATCAGAATCTAGAGTCACCTGGTGTAGGGGCATCCGCACTGGGCCTCCCACAGTGGTCACACTTGCCACCCCCACACTGGTACTCTCGTAACCCTCGGGGAACAGGGTTTGGCTCACCAGGGTAAAATCTGCCCCAGTGTCTCTCAATATCTTCACCGGGATGGGGTCTGCGTCCCCCATCCTTACGGTTCCCTCACACACGAATGGGTGAATTCTTTTCTCCCCATTAAGTACGGGTTCGTCCCGCACCCTCTCGGCCATCTGGTCCTCTACCTCACGAAAGCAACGTTCCCCCGCTGCTTAGGGCGTCTGCTGCAGTCCCCGCGACGTGTCCGAATCCTCCGCAATGTAGCAGCGGATCCTTCTTCTTCGAGGACCTCCCTCGCGCCTTCCAACGTCTCCTCCGTAGCATCCCTCGTCGCAGCAACAGCTCCTGAGCTCTCCGTTTGGGACTTCTTTACCGGCTCCCCAGCACTCTTTGATCCTCTGCTGTCTCCACTCGAGAGGTGGGACTTGGGAGAACTCGGTCCAGTCCTCCATCCGTCCGTCCTTCTATAATTTCTCCCATATCCGGAGTATGCGGGCGGTCGGTGCTGTCCCTCTCGACGTGGTCGTAGGGCTTCTTCCAGCATGTCAGCTCTATCGGCCGCGGCTCTCAGGTCCTTAATGTCCGCCTCCTTTAGTCTAACCCTGATCTCAGGAGAGAGAACGGACATAAATTTCTCCATGATCATAAGCCTCTTGACATCCTCGGCCGACTTCGCTCCTTCAGACTCCAGCCACTTCAGGAACTTTCTCTCCATGTCCCTCGCCGTCTCCGCATAAGATTTTCCGGGAGACCGGGTACATTCCCTGAATCTCTTCCTGTAACATTCTGGCGTTAACTTGAACGAGTGGAGCACGGCCCTCTTTACAGCATTGTAGTTGGTACACTGTTTGAGGTCGAGCATATTGTAGGCTTTACGAGCTTCACCAGTGAGTCTACCCTGAACCAGCTCCCCCCACTCTGCTCTCGGCCACTTCTTCAAGGTAGCGACCCTCTCGAAGTGGTCGAAGAAGCCCTCAGTTTCGTTTGGCACGAAGACTGGCAAATCCCTCTCTCTCACTCGGCGGTCTTCCTGCTGTGGTGGGACAGGTGGAACTAGCCCTAGTTCAGCTCGCTTCAACTCAACCTCCTTGTTAGCCTCAACCTCTTGTTGCTTCATCCTAGCTTCCAGCTCGCGCTCCTCTCGTCTCAGCTGTGCCTCGTGCTCACGCTCTTCCCATCGTAGCTGTGCTTCTCGTTCTTCCCGTTTCCGCTGTGCCTCTCGTTCTGCTTCCTCACGCTTCAGCTGTGCTTCTCGTTCCTCCTTGCGCAGCTGTGACTCGTTCTTCCTTGCGCAGCTGTGCCTCTCGTTCTTCCTTGCGCAGCTGTCTCTCGTTCTTCCTCGCGCAGCTGTGCCTCTTGCTCACGCTCTTCCTTGCGCAGCTGTGCCTCTCGTTCTTCCCTGCGCAGCTGTGCTTCTTGCTCACGCTCTTCCTTGCGCAGCTGTGCTTCCAGCTGCAGCTTCATTATCTCCAGCCTGACGCTGCGCCTGCTGCCGCTGGATCCTCTGCTGCTTCCACCAATGCTCAGGTTTTCTCCCACACTGGCAGGTGTCTTTGGCCGTTCCTCTCCCAAAGCCTCATCTCGTGCCCTGAGCTGTGCTATGATCTCGAGTCTTCTCTCTCCCACTTTGGAAGATCTCAACTTTATCCCAAAGTGGTCGGCGATCGATTGCAGCTGTGCCCTGGTGCACTCCTCCAGCACCTGTTCATCTCTTGTGTCAATGAAACTTGTTACCTTATCATCCTCCATCTTGTGCTATGAGTGATAACCTGCACCTGATACCTAATACCACTAACAATGTACCACAATCGCAACCGTTATCTTGATCTTATCCTGGCGAGGTCGCCAATGTCGGGGTCCCAGGCTGAGCAACGGTATACAAGGACTTTATCCCAGATATCCTGGCAAGGTCGCCAATGTCGGGGTTCCCAGTATAAGAGGTTGAGCAACAGTATACAAGAAATCCTCTCGACGGTTGCTCTGGCGATAACCGTAACTCACCGTAGCCCTGCGGGTCTTCACTCCATCCTCGCGGCGCCACTTTACGCCAGGAGAGTATCCCAGTCGATCCCCAATCGGCCTCTGATCAGGAATGAGTGGTAACACAACTTGCTCTCTTTCAACTGTGTGCCCGCCCCGACAAGGGCTCTAATACTATCTGCAAGGTCGCCAACTGGTGTTTCCTGTGTCCAGTAACACTTCAGTGGTATTGTGGGATTGTGGTAACAATGTCAAGAGCACACTCAATAGATCTGTTATCTGGCCGGTATTTATTTCTATCACTCTATCTCATTCCAAGTAGCCACAAAAAATATGGAGGTGATGATACAAATGCCAAGGTATTTTGTATTTTACTTAAAACTCAAGACATCATATTCTTATATCAACAAGCAAACTGCTAGTACGTGCAAAAGTCGCTCGCTCTCCGCATATAATCAGGAACACACCAAGATGGCAATGCTCCCCCTCACGTCAACGTCAAAATCAGGTGAGCGACCCCCCCCCCCCTCCTCACTGCGTGATCTTTCACTGCACTATTTGTTTGTTGGCGTTATGCACCTCTTTCTTTAAATTCTCAAGAGTCACTGAGTGTCCAACAACACAATATTTGCAACAATGGCCACAGCACGCAAATGATTCACTGCACCGATCTTGAGCTCAATCAAACATTTCTATTTTAATGAACATAATAATTCACTATCATGGCGTAACACACTGTACTTCATATAATGATAACGAATGCAACAAGATATAATACTGGAGTTCTCAGTAATTCCTTTTGTAGACGAATATTCAATTGATCACTGCACACATGAAAAATTATTCAACACACAAGCATGTATATATATAGATGAATCATAGATATCGATAATAGTAATAATATAAATACTGGGCACATAGCCTAACACCAATAACTGCTTCACTTGTATATATATATATATTCTCTCTCTAAGTTATCATAGTAAAGTCACATGAAAGAAATCATCGACACAGTAAATTCTTCTATCAATCCAGGTGCCTGCACACACCACATATATATAAATACCGTGAGTGCTCTATACAGCCTCACTCTGCACAACTGTGCCTTACTGTGACATAGACCTAGGTGAGACTTGCTCACTACATGAAAGATACTCTGGCTAAATATATAGCTGACTAAAAGGGAATTGGGAGGGAAACTAGAATCACCTACTTCCACCTATCCTCCAGTGAGAGTTGAGTTGTAGCTCCTGGTCCAGGCTCTCGCCTCGTGTAGGGAACGCCCCCACACACACACTGATGTGTCCTCCAGGAACCCACTCAACGTCCCAACATAAACGCGTCGTCGCCATGTTCTGTCCTCCGCAGGTCCGTGCTCCTCCTCCACGTTTTGTAGGGTTGGAGTCGGTCTCCCGGCCGACAACTTCTCCTCCCAGCTACGGCTGCCAACTTACTTCTCGGCTGCAGTCGTACGGATTCCCAATTAGTATCTTCTTTCACTGCTTCCCAGTGGATTGGCCCAGCCGCTACGTCGTCACTGTGAAGCTACCAGACGTCCCAGACGATACTGCCTAGACTTCACCTGCACAGCACCCAACTCAGGAGCACTTGATGCTCAATATTCCATCAATTCCCTCTTCGGTCCACACATGGAATGAAGGAAGACCTCTCGGTGTACTTGCAGACTACAGGGGACGCGTAAGTTCCTCGGAGCGGCGTACTACTGTCAGATTGACAGGATCAACCTTCACACATGCGTCCACCATGACGTGTCGTGTCAGACTGATGGCGCCACCGTGGCGCGATGCCCGGACCCCCCTGCCTTCGTGACATCATACTTGCCAAGGGAGGTTTTCATTGGCTCCCTGTGCCACGTCGCTGACGGTGACCAATCTGGTGCCACTGACGTCACACAGTTTTGGGGGCAAAATGGAGGGGCCAGCGCCATATTGGCGTCCTAAAGGGCCTATACCACAGGCCAAAATACTCTTTTTACAAATTTCTCGCCACTGCGAGAACACTACACTCTCCCACATATATCAAACTGATGCCGACGTAGTACGCCGACGCCGACGACGTAGAGAATGCTCGGGTAAAGTGGACATGACTCTTACAGGAGGCGTGGGAGAAATATAAGGGGGGGAAAACCGTCACAACATATATATATAGTAGTAGTAGTAGTAGTAGGCATCCGTCAATCCCGTAGGGTTATGGAGTTGTGCCCTGGGTGTCTCTCCAGGGCACAGGCCTGGGCCGTAATTATGGAGGATCAGCTGTTGCCCATGCAACAGATCCACCCTCTCCACGCCACCGATGTGATCCATGGGAAGGGAAGGCGCCGATACGCTTGGCACCAGTGTCGTCGCAGGAGTTGCCAGAATGTAGCTGTAAACAGCTGCAAACTGCCTTAGGGACTCCGACTCCGGATTTTTCCTCAGGGTTGACTCCCGAAGTCTTTCCCATGAATGGGTTTAGCCACAAGACAGCAGAGGTTTGAATTCGGGGTTTTCCTTCCCCTAGATGGGCTGCCTTTCCAGGCTAACGAGTCCCATCTGCCCGAAGCAACTGGTTTTAAGGCGCCAGAGACCCGCCTTCGCCCCTTCTCCTGTTGGTAGAAGCAGTTCCGCCAGGCCTAGAGGCTAAGCCACACGTGCAGGCCGGGAGCTGGACTTGGTTGTCAGAGGCTATTTGAGACGCATGCCATCAGGGGCACTTTACAGGCTGTGGGACCTTATCTCCACAACCCTTCCCCCCGGCTGTAACAAACCTTGGAACCATATATATATATATATATATATATATATATATATATATATATATATATATATATATATATATATATATATATATATATATATATATATATATATATATATATATATATTTAAAGTTTGTGAGGGTACCACCTCTGGTGCCAATGTGGGGACCCATAGCCTCGGAGAAGAAAATAAAACGTATTCTGAGGAGACCTTGTGGTTTCTCACTGAACACTAATATTTTATTCTCCTACCACCCCCATTCTTTTGTATGTATATATATACACATATATATATATGCTTTATTTGAACTTTGTTACAAAAAAGGAGTTACATATAGGTTACAAAGATGGTTATCATAAGTTGTCGAGTTCCTCCAGCTCCTCAGATGGCGGGCAGGAACCCTGGATGCAGTGCGCATTTCCCCTCTGTATCGCCACGCTGAGGCGCTGGAAAAGAAAGCTGGCAGCTCTAGGGTCCCTTGTTGTTTCAATGAGCCTAGAACCCAATTCCTTCAAAAAACTGGTAGCACTTTTACCCCAGGCGCCGAGTGTCTCAGAAGCAATGGGGACAAAATTGTAGTGGTGATCCAGTTCTCTATACTTACGGGATTTGGCTGCTTCCCACTGGGTGGCAGCGCCACCTGGTTGTGCAACACTGAGTTCAATGTAGGTGTTAGCCAGGGTTGATACGCACGTGTAGTCCCATACCAACTGCTTGCCATTCTTCCAGGGGTTCACTGTGATACCATCCGGGCGGCCAATAAGAGCATCAGAGTTACGGGGCGTTAGGTAACGAGGCTCTCTCTCAGCTGGGCATCCAGCTGTGGTGAGGCTCCTCTTGATGATGTCGTTAACTTCACTGTGCCTCGAGTGCCATCCTCCTGTACTTTGGCAGAGTAGGCCATGGTGGCCGTACCCGTCAGCCACCACCTCGCCGCAAATACACCTATATCTGGTGTGGATTGGGGCAGCAAGGCGGAGGGCCACAGCAATTCGGAGGGCGTGTGGTGTGAGACGCGTGCCAGTTGCCGACATTGGGGTTGCTAACAGGAAATCCCCTGCATGTGGGGCTGCTACTGCTGTGAGGCGAGCAATGTCGTGCTGTGTTGATGCAGCATCCAGGCACTCTGCAGCAACTTTGTCTACAATGGGGCCATCCCAGCTGGATTGCCTGTGGGCTTTTGGGGATGGTGGTTGAGGTGATGGGCCTGCACGAGAGGCCCACTCTGTGGCACAGCATGTAAAATTGGGATCATGTACACCTGCCAGCTGATGTAAGTGGGCAGGTAGAATTTCCTTCACAAGGTCGTCGGATGCTGATAAGGAAGGCTGGAACAGCGATTTGCGTTGCTGTTCGAACTCCAAGGCCCCCAAGTCTTACGGGAAGAGAGGCTTGTTTCCACTGCAGGTCATCAAGAGAGAGGTTAAGGGCTTTTTCTAGCATTGATTTCAGTAACCGGTCATACTCACTTAGTTTTTGGCTACTGTAAGATGGTGAACACCTCGGAAAGTAGGTTAACCTGGGGAGGGACAGACATCTGGTGATGAGGTAGAGTGCATCATGAGCATCAATATCCTCAATCCTCCCATCCATCCTCTTAAGGTCGGCGATTTTCTTATCAAGGACCTCATCGATGGCTTTCAACCCCAGGGGAGCTCCTAGGAGTGTGCTGTCTTCAGGTTTAGTTTTATGGATGTTTGGCAGAAGACCCTCTATTCTCTCTACGATGCCCTGGTTGGAACATATTATTTCACACTTAGAAGGGTTCAGGGTGAGGCCTAAAACTGCACCTTGCTCCTGGATTTTTTTATGTCCTCCAGTAGGGAGTCTTGGGAACCAGCTAGGGTACCATTATCCAAGAACCAGATGTTAAGCTCGCTGGACAGGACCTCTGTGATTTGTTTGATGACTAAGCAGAAAAGGAGAGGAGCAAGAGGGTCACCCTGTTGGACGCCTTCCCGCGAGTCAATTTCAGGTTCGCCAAAAATGTGGTAGGTTAGGTATATATATATATATATATATATATAATATATATATATATATCTATATATATATATATATATATATATATAATATATATATATATATATACATATATATATATATATATATATATATATATAAATATATATATATATATATATATATATATATATATATATATATATATATATATATATATATATATATATATATATATATATATATATATATACATATATATATATATATATATATATATATATATATATATATATATATACATAAATATATATATATATATACATATATATATATATATAATATATATATATATATATATATTTCTCTGGTATTTATAAAGAATATTAGTCCCCTTTGAAGATAATTGTTCAATTCGATGAGGTTAGATCAGGCTATATTAGGTGAAGTATATCTTGGGTTGTTGCACGTGTAAATTATTGTCATGCCTGACTTTTAACAATTTCAATATAATTCTCAGACAAAGTTTAATTGAAAAATGAACTTTGTAGATTTCATTTTTCAGCTTCCTTTCAAAGTGAATTAGAACATAAGAAAATAATGAGAATATTATTTGCTAGAAATATTGATCTAACCTTAAGGACATATTTAATAACATACACATATCTATATATGTATAAGTTATGACTAGGCTGGAAGCCTCATCACAACTCGCTGATTTGCTTACTATTGTAGTGAAGCTTATAGCTGAATTATATATTTATATTACTGTATGTTTTGGGATGTTTGTTGCTTAGTGATATGTATTTTTTTCAATAGAAATAGATACAGAGATTTATGTTTTTGTTATGTGGTAGGTTAGGTAGCACTCTCTTGAGAATAGGTAGATGTATGCATTAAGCAGTTGGAGGTAAACTAATGAATAAGAAGAGAAGATAGTGCCTGTTGAGTTGTCTTCAGGTATATTACTTGTTAATATTTCATTATTCCAATTGTATTACATATGCAAATGTGTTATAGGCATATGAACTGCTGTATTAATATGTAGGCTATGATGTAAGTTGTACGTCCTGTTTGCTGGTTGCATATCTTTTGACTTGCATACTGATTATAAAAAGTATTATGCAACCAATACACCAAGTTAACATGTCTTAGGAATATTAATTTATTTATTGAGAATATATCCAGGTATGGTAAATATAAAGGTTGATGCAAAGTGTGTAGACAAGAGCTGATGTATCACCGGTAAACCTATTAATGTAACTGTAATGTCTGTATGGCAGCCAGATACTATTCTGTATGGAAACATTTCAAGAGTAGAAATACATATAATAACTGCTAAATGTTAAATGACTAATTAGCAATTACTACTGTTAGGTTACATACGTCATAATGAAGGGAAGGGATATGTATATCAGGAGAAAGCGCCAAGCTATTACGACTATATAGCATAGGGAAGGGATCATGATAAAGATTTGGGGGGGGGGAGAAATGGTGCCCAACACTTGGACGGTCGTGGATTGAACGCCGACCTGCAACCGTCGCTCTACCGTCCAGCTCAAGTGGTTGGGTATTATACCATAGTTCGTTAAATGTTCAAGTGACAACGAAAATGACGAGAGCTGTAGGATGGTTCAGCCGGGCAGGGGTTTAAATACCAGTCTGTATCGCTTGTGTTGAATAGTAGATGGAATATCTGGTAAGAAGTGAGAGTTGTTTCTTTAAATTATTCCCAATTATACAATGATTTACTTATAGTTTCCACACCAGTTCAGCGAGTACATGTTTGTTGCTTAATGTCTAGTGCTTTGCTCGCTCCTGATACTCTTGTAGGCACAGGTCATATTAGTGTTTTTATTATGTTTTTCAGTGAGATACTGAAAGGGAAGACGATGCCAAGAAGGATCGTCTTAGTAGCATTTTAGGCCCTGGGCAAATCAATGCACTGAGAATCCATCCCAGATGATGGGCCCAATCTGTCCATTAATATGCAGGAGTTCCATAAGAAAGTTATGCCCAAATGATTCATATTATAAATATACCCGTATTTCTCGGCGCCGAAGTCACTGTTTTTTAACCCTAAAATAAGGCCCGGAAAATTTACCTGTCATGGAGGCCAAAGGTTAGGCTGCTCAAGAGTTAGGATACAATAGAAAGCGTTTAGGTCCTATATGGCAATCAAACCTCCTCTAAATGATCCCAGAATATAGTGTTTAAATTACTTTGTAGAAAATGACAAATAAGTAAATAAATAAACCATAAACAATAACGCAGGATACACAATTGTTTTGTTTTACAACATTTGAAATTTTCAAGTGGTCGAATTGTTCCAGTTTTCTTTAGCTTTGCCCATATCTGCAGAAACAAATGTCCTATTTTGTAATGTCTATTTCAAGTGCAATAAAATTTAATTTCAAATGTTGCATTTTTTAACCATTCTATTTTGAACTTCGATTTGTTATGAGTCAAGAATATGGCTAGTCGCCAGTTGCTGACTGTAAACACATCACGAACACATACGATTTAACTCTAACCATCTGATTAATCTCATAATTGTATAATAAGATATTAAAGTAACCTAACATATAATTGGATAAAGCAAGTAAAATAACATTTGCAAACATTATTTTATATGTTGAGCATTGCACGGGTTCAATTTTTATTTTTCAAAATTTGGCAGCTCAAAATATATACGAAGCTAGGAAATATGGTCAATGAAAAATGGATTTGAATCCCAAGCCTGTCGAAGTAGGTCGAGTTTAAAGTAACCTAACATATAATTGGATAAAGCAAGTAAAATAACATTTGCAAACATTATTTTATATGTTGAGCATTGCACGGGTTAAATTTTTATTTTTCAAAATTTGGCAGCTCAAAATATATGCGAAGCTAGGAAATATGGTCAATGAAAAATGGATTTAAATCCCAAGCCTGTCGAACTAGGTCGAGTAATTATAGAACTCTGCCATGTGTTCTCTCAGCTATAAATATATTGATGGGAATGTCTGCCTGTTCCTGCGAGGTTGAAGGCGAGATCCTAGGGGTTACACCCATTAATCTTTACAGTATTAATGGATATTTTAACGAGAGTGTTAAATAGGGTCAGGTCGACCCCCATTCCATTCTGTAGGATTATCTTCTATTGCCAATGACTTCTGAAACATGGGTTTGATTGTTCATATATACTGTTTTCAAACTTATTTCAGGGTTAACGATGTTGATGTAACAAAGAATTTGCTGAGTCAACATCGAAAACGTTCATTCAACATCAATATCGCTGATTCAACGTTGATAATGCTGATTGCACGTCGATAACATCGATTGAAAGTCGATAACGCTGATTAAACTTCGATAATATTGATTCAATGTCGACAATGCTGATTCACCATCGACAATGCTGATTCACCGTCGATAACGGTGATTCAACGTCGATAATGCTGATTCAACATCGATAACGCTGTTTCAACGTCGATAACGCTGATTCAACGTCGATAACATTGATTCAATGTCGATAACGCTAATTCAATATTCGTAATGCTGAGGGACTCACTGCAGGCACCATTACTAGCGGGCCGCACACAGTTTTGTTGTCGGGACAACTTAAGATTCTGAGAGCCCATCATCTCAAATCATCGCGTTTTTTTGAGGAAGAGCACATATCTACTCAAAGACCCAGAAAATATCTTGTTTTGAAGGAAGCAATACAGATTTCGTCTACAATTGATGGACAAGCAATGTTGTTGATTAGCTGCTGTCCAGCTGACTGGTATTCTGCACAACCCAGTACTCAGGTGACCGAAACTGTCGTACCGTAATCGTTACCCATGTTCAATTATTTTGTTGTTGTTGTTGTGAGGACCGTATCACTGACCAGGTTACTTAAGAGTCCTTCCCTGAAAAGTAAGGAGATACCCTGCGGTTATTGCCACATGGGGGCACCTTAGAAGATGTGCCTGACAGAGAAAGATAGACCAAACTACTCAACTAGGTGTTAGGAATCTATAATTTCATCTGGAGGAATCATTTTACGAACTCCATTGAGGGGAATGAAATTTTTCCAGGCCTAGGAGTGTCTCAGGTATTAGGAAGGGCATTGAATCGGTCCTCACTTCGTGAAGAAGTCATAAGGAAGTCAAAGAGAAAGAGGCAATAGAGTTAGCTTTCAGACAACGAGGAGGGACAGTGGACCGAGGTGCAGCAGGCACTGAAGAAAACTGCTATCGAGGCTACACTAAGTGCTTCTACCAGTTATAATGGACTCAGAGGGGGCAACACTAGTCACACACCAGCCAGTGTCAGGCAATGCTTTTCTGTCAACAACTCAGCCACAAGACGACATTATGAGACATGAGAGGACACTAACAGTAACACACTAGCTAGTGTCAGAAAATGTACCTCTCTTCACAGCCCAGCCACAGGACAACATTATGAGACAGGAGAGAACACCACCAGTCTAACACTAGACGTCGTCAGACTCTGCACATCCTCCAAAATTCAAGTTAATGCAGACAGACCTCTTTCCTACAGCATATGGAGTAGTAACGGCAATGGAAAAGGAACAGCTAGAGCTCAAGCTTTCCATCACAGTCAACCTGAAAGGAGAAATTTTAATGACACCACGAGATCAAAAGACTGCAAATTACTTATAAAAGTAGCAGTCTTGCAAGTGAAACCTCTGTGTGTTTGGAAAAGCTGGACACTTCAGAAAGACGCACACGAATCATGGTTTTAGGATACCTAATCGACTTTCCACTGGATCCAGTACTATAACATAAGCAAATCCTGAATGCGGAACGATGCAGCACAAAAGTAAACAAAGCAGCAACACGTCAGGTTCTGGTGACCGTCATGGGACATGTGCCAGAAACATTTGTGGGGGTATTCTTTTTTTCTTTCACGACTGCAGTGCGTACGTCGCCAATGTACATGTGGCAGACGCTTCACGAAGCTGTCGGAATTAGCAGAATAGAAAATACGAGAGCAACCGTACAGGGCCTGGGAGCAAGGTACAGTTAGAGTCCTTGTAGGTCTCTTCTCAGACTAGCCTCACCTGGTCCCGCTCCACGTTGATCGTTGGAATCTCCTCAATGATATAACACTTTAAGGGACTCCTAGGGTCCTCATCACATATATAGTTTAGTGACTTAGGCAACTCGGTGTTGAAGACACTTAGAGCTGAAGGCTTGAGTAATATTGGCAGTATTCAGAAGTGGTTCAACGGAAACACCGCATAAAGCTTAACAATAGTTTATTTACTAACTTAACCACTAATACACAGGGTGCTTGATTTACTTTAGATTGGCGTCAGCAAAGCTATGGTTCATTAGCGAGACTTTTGACGTCTGGCTAATAGACTCGTGTCCACTCGTGGAGAAATACCTAGCTTAACACAGTTGACAGCCAATCATTAACACGGCAACCTAACTGCCGGTATGCAAAGGGATCACAAGAGTTCCAACCGGATACTCGGTAATGATGATATGCAATAAACACAATGGCAATGTCAATGGGACAGGCAATAACAAGCACAATAATAATCACACAATAACTAAATGTGTGGTGTATGTGAAACTCACATTCACAGGCGAGTGAAATGCCGTGATACCACACAAATAAACATGCATTCACCGTCGATTCACCTATAACCTGCGACAGGTATGAGAAGGTGAGAACTGTGGTTGATGCCTCAGATCAACACAGACACAATAAACAATGACAAGATCTTGTACTTACAGTTAAGATATCTTTCCTTACTCACTCACTCAGACACGTTTATGCAAGAACTCGTAGGTGGCCTGACAGCTGGTTCCGCTCGTAGACACGGAGGGTACTCGCAGTATCTTGAGATGATTTCGTGAGTAGGGCGTGATGTATGCTTAACAGACAGACACACGCACACACACTGGCACTGGTGGTGCGTAAGATCGTGACGTCACGTAGTAGTGAGGGCGGCGGTGGGCACTCGAGGTACTGAGGTACTGAGGTACACGCTCGGGCGAGTGGCGGCTAGCGGCGGCTGTGGTACCATGCAGGTACACTTGTGGTAAAGTCACACACTGGTTACTTAGGCGGCTACACTGTCTTAGTTCACTCTAAGTCACTCGCGACGATCTTTGTCACCAGGGGTTACCTGATACCAGTCTGTTTCACTCTGGAGATTTGTCACTTTAGGCTTCTGAACAATATACTCACTTGTGATTCTGGGCGAGTGTGGTATATCGCAAAGACGCTGAGTTAACTTGACGGTGAGGAACAGACGGTGTTCAGTCTATTGGCCGGTAGACAGAACGACCCATCCTCTCTGTTTGGTCTCTCTCACATGAATGGTTTTGCAAAGGGTGCCGGCATCTCGTGGCACACAACACAAAAGAGTTACAATTTGACCAATAGCATTGCAGCAAATGAGCGGGAACCAATCATATTAGCTCGTTCGATGAGCAGTAGGAGAGATGACGTCATGAACATGTCACGAACACATCATAGCTTTATTTTCTATCACGCCAGTTGACCCCAGAGGTCAGACACTGCTGGCGTCTCCCCTCTCTCACGCTCTCCTCCAGGCATGTACCCACTGACCCTTTGGTGGCAAGTATGCTTAACTTCCTGTATCTACTACCTGCCTGGACATACGGTGGCCTCCGTATTATGAAAGTGTTCCTGGTTAAAGTGGGCATTCTGGAGATACCCAACATGCCAGGTCACTATCCAGGATTAAGAGAGATAGGCTTTGTGCACGAAGATCAGTGCACTGTGCACTGCAATGAGCTATTTAAGTCAGCTGTGGGAGAATCTTGGGAGACATACTCTCACAACATTCAATCTTGGAAACTGGGGAATATACCGACATAGACCATGCTTGCATTAGCGACGCATGACAATGTAATTATTGCTGGGGATTTTAATGCTCATCGTCAAGAGTTAGGCGCGACTGGGCCAGCGAATGCAGATGGGCGCCATTCAGCTGCAGCTCTGCAAGAAGTACCTGAGATTACGCTTCTCAACACTGGGGAACCCAAATACACTCAAGAAAGTTCACTTGATCTTAATTTAATCTTAACAGCACTCAAGCGTCAGGCGAAGTAGGAGGTAGACCTGGTGATCACCAGTGACCACTATGCTACTGTCACAACACTAAACATTAAACGACCTCCTACACAACCTAGGTGGAAATCAACAAAGGCCAACTGGAATATATATACCAAGAGGAACTTGAAAAATGGTATACAACATACACGCCACCTGAGAATTTGAACATACACGAGACCAATCTCCAGGAAGCCATTGCAGCTGCTGCAAACAAAGCAATTGCAATCATAATTCCAGGAAATACAAAACGAAAGAACTATTGGTTCTACAGTAATGAAGTTCTAGAAAAAAAATGACAGTCAACATCTTCAGAAAACTTTTAAAGAAAATCCCCGCACCCGAAGGAAGAACTCTGCTAAGAGCAGTGATATCTGAACGAAGACAAGATGATTTGAGTGGTGTCATACTCTAAATGAACATAGTAGTCTTGGCAAGATATGTAATATACCTTAAGTGTACTGTTATTTTGAGGCCCTTCTCTTTCCCTGTTCCTTTTGCCAATTTGTTTTCCCCACAAATTACCAACCTCTTGCAAGAAAGCATACAGAATACATCGTTTCAAAGCCGAAAGAACCTGACAATTACAGGCCCATTTCATTACTATTATGCATTAGTAAAACTGCAGAACGGATAGTTTTAAATAGGCTACTGTGGAATATTGGAGACCTGCATAAACACATATTTGGCTTCACAAGAGGAGTAGGTACTGCTAACTACATAGAAACATTAATAGGAACAGTTATCTCAGGTCCAGCTATAGTGATCTTCCTTGATCTAGAAAAAGCATTCGAACTTGCAAGACCACAAGCAATTTTACACACCTTAATTAAAAAATGTGTAAAGGGAAATTTTCTACCATGGATTCAAGATTACCTTAGTCACAAGTATGCCAAAGTAAAGTTGCAAGGACAAGTGTCGGACTGCCACTTGCATGAGAATGGGACTCCACAAGGAGTCCTCGGTCCTAGTCATTTTAATATTCCTTTGGAAAACCTCGTTACCGTGACATTTACAGAAGAGGTTAAATTGCTAAGCTATGCTGATGATATAGCATTAGTCGTTACAGGTCGTTCACTTTTAAATAAAAGCACAAGGGGCGTTAAATAAAGTAACATCTGAATGCAACATTTTAAGGCTAAAAATACCTTCACAGTGGCCAGATTCACGAAGCAGTTACGCAAGTACTTACGAACGTGTACATCTTCCTTCATTCTTTGACGGCTTTGGTTACATTTATTAAACAGTTTACAAACATGAAAACTTACCAATCAACTGTTGTTATTGTCTTAACAGCTTCCTGGTGCTTCGGTGCTCATTAACGATTTAACAATTGCAAACAAAGCTGCCAAAGATTGAGAAAAGATGTACAGATTCGTAAGTAAGAAATATTCAACTGGTAAGAAATGTTAAGAAAGAGATAAGGAAGGCAAAAAGAAACTATGAAGTTTATTTAGTAGGACAAACAAAGAAAAATCCTAAAGTTTTTTCAGTTATATCGAATAAAGATTAGAGAAAGGATAGGTCCATTGAAAACTGTGACAGGTCAGATAACTGGTAATGATGAATAGATGTATAGTATATTTAATAAATATTTTATCTCGGTATTTACTAAAGAAGAACTGAACATTATGCCTTCAGCCGAACAAGTCTATGTGGGTGGGGAAGAGAACAGGTTGACTAGTTTTGCAGTTACCAGTGAGGAAACAGGATGAACAGGAAAACAAGAAACTAGCGAGGAGGATGTTATTAAATAAATACTGAAACTCAAGCTAAACAAATCCCCATGGGCAGACGATGTGTTTGCCTGGGTGTTTAAGGAGCTTTAAGAGCCATTGTTTTCCATATTTAATAAATCATTAGTCAGGTAAAGTGCCAGAGTCGTGGAAGGTTGCTAATGTGGTACAATTTTCAAGAAAGGAGAGAAATTACTTGCGTCAAACTATCGGCCAATTAGCTTAACGTCTATTGTGGGAAAGTTACTTGAATCGATAATTGCAAATACCATTCGTCTTCATCTTGAAAAATATAAATTAATAAATGATTTTCAACATGGTTTAACAAATGGCCGTTCATGTTTAACAAATTTACTATCATTTTATTCCAGCATAGTTGAGGCAGTTGATAGTGGTAAAGTTTGTGATGTTCTGTACTTTGCCTTAAGCAAAGCTTTTGACACAATGCCACATGAAAGACTGATTAAAAAGTTAGAGTCTCATAGTATTGGGGTACAATATTAAGTTGGATTAGGACATGGCAATGCCAAAGGAAACAAAGAGTTAGTATAAATGGAGTTAAGTCATACAGGGAAAGTGTTGTAAGTGGAGCACCTCAAGGTTCTGTCCTGGGACCTCTGTTATTCATAATATAAATAAATTAATCAGATTCTGGTTTGAGCAGCAATACTTGCAAATTTGCCGATGATACAAAAATCGGGAGGGAAATAAACATGAAAAAGATTGACTATCACTTGAAGACGATCTAAATAGGGATTTAAAATGGTCAAAAAATTAACTCATGCAGTGTAATGCTGCCAAATGTAAGGTTTTAAGGCTAAGTAATGATGATATAGCTACAAGATATGATCTAGATGGTGTTGAGATTACGAAAGGGATATGGGAGTTAGGTTAAATAAGAATTTAAAACAAAAATTTAATGCATAAATGTTTGTAATAAGGCAAATAGGACACTGGGATTTATTAGTCAAAGTGTTACTAATAAGGCACCTGGTGTTGTTCTTCAGCTATATCTTGCTCTAACTAAGGGAAAGTTAAAACTAACTTGCTCTAACTTGGTCGAACTAGGACTAGGGAAAGGATAAGTCCATTAAAAACTGAGACAAGTCAAATAACGGATAATGGCGAGGAGATGAGTAATATTTTTAATAAATATTTTGTATGTGTATTTACTAAAGAGGAACAAAACTCTATTCCTTCAGTCGAACAAGTCTATGTCGGTGGGGATGAGGACAGATTGACTAGTTTAGCAGTTACCAGGGAGGATGCAAATAAACAAACAGTAAAACTAAAACCAAACAAATCCCAAGGGCCGGATGAAGTGTTTGCCAGGGTGCTTAAAGAATGCAAAGAGGAACTTTCCGAGCAACTGTCTACCATTTTAATCAATCAATAGAGTTAAGCAGAGTGCCAGAGTCATGGAAGGTAGCTAATGTGGCACAAATTTTTAATAAAGGAGACAGAATCACTTGCGTCTAACTATCGGCCACTTAGCCTAACGTCTATTGTGGGAAAGTTACTTGAATCGATTATTGCAAATAAAATTCGTCTTCATCTTGAAAAACGTAAATTAATAAATGAGTTGCAACATGGATTTACAAATGGCCGTTCAAGTTTAACAAATTTGTTATCTTTTAATTCCAGCATAGTTGAGGTAGCTGACAGTGGTAAAGATTGTGATGTTGTGTTGTCGGAAAATCTGACACCATTTAATAATATTACATGCAATTGCAGATAATATTGCTGCTGCATTGTAGACACAAGTTATCCCATAGAAAATGTAGCTTGTAGTGGAGTTTTCTGTCAATAGAAAACGGGATATCATTGCCACATACTATTATTTATTCATCAGCTATTGTGTTGGAATTATTCTTAAATACATTAGTCTCTGGACTTTTGCCATCATAAAAACATCTCATTTTAATTAACTTAATTATCAGTATCAAAATAGAGTAAATGTGACCCTTCTATCAGTTACTGATATCTGGACAAAGTAGGCCAGGCATCAGTAGTAGGGAGTGGTCAGCCATTGTTGTTAAGACCAGAGGCGTGGAGAAAATTCAGCTCCTATAAATTCTCTTGAATGAAGTGTTATGGAAGATCAGAGTAGTGATCTGCCATCATCAACACGCTGTCATCAATCTCAAGGGAAGTGTTTTCCCTTGTTTTGGCCATTAATGTTAGGTAGATATTAATGGGTGAACCGGTGAGAGCGCAAATGATCGACTCAAAAAAGGTAATTAAGCCTTGGTCCTTATCTGAATCATTATACAGTGTTTTCTCTGATATACCTGTCATATATTAGGATTCTGGCTTTAAAGCAAGCGCCCTTTGACAGGTCAAGAAGAGGAAGCAAGCTTGGTATATCAGTTACTGGGTGTTGGAAGCAGCCTCAAATGAGGATAATTTGGTATCTACATCCCAGTTACACCTAGTGGACTAAGGCCTGCTGTACAATAAGATAAGGAACCTCCTCAATGTATACTAATATATGTAGTTTAATACTGTAGTTTGATTGGCTGCATATATATAAATTCAATATAAACCCCACCTAATGTGTATGGATCGATTTGTGAGATTATTGCAGAAATATAGACCACTTAACATCATACCAATTGCTATCGAAATATATAAATTAATGTAAATATAAATTCATATAAATTAAATGTAAATCTCACAGGTCGGTTCCCACTTTATTTGGTCCTTCGAACCAGATTATTTGGTCCTTTGAACCGAGATTATTTGTTTATCTTCAAGCTGGGTGACAGATTATTTGGTCATCTTAGTACCGGATGAACCAGTTAACCAATGGATTCATTAAATACACTGGTACTAGTGCAGTGTGATTTGTACAGCAACAATACTTAGCCAGTCAATGATCGGCGGCGTAGCCTCCCTCGAGCGAGCTCAGGAGCCCTCCTCAGTTCAGTCCAGCTTCATCAGCGGTTTAATGGTCACCCACAGATTTGGTGGGGGTGTTATTCCGTGAAATGACAGTGCATATATTGAAGCCAGCCAAATTAGTGGCTGTGTCGTCGGGAGATTGTTCACAGATTTCATGGTGTTAATTTCGCGAGAGATTATCCACGAATTTTGTGGAGTTAATTTCGCGAGGTCACTAATAATATTTAATACTTGTAAGTAATATTAGAAGTTTCATAGAGGCTAATTAGAGGTTATCATCAATAATTGTGTACATTATTTCTCCAAAATAGAGAATTATTTAATATATATTGCACTAGTTTCACAATACAATGTTTACCAATTGCCAACCCACAACAGGGTTGGATATACATTGACTAGTATTTATAGATAACCTAGTCCCATATTACCATTGACTAGTTGAACTATTTATTGTTCATCCTAGTCCCATTATTACCATAGTCTAGTTGTACTATATTGAATAACCTAGCACCATTAATGAATGGTACAGACCCCTATTTTGGGTGTAATTTTTATCAACTCGAGTTAGTTGTGTATATATAATAATTTACTAATGATCATTACACCTTTGAGTGATTAATTAGTGTCTATACCATCCTAGAGTGATTTTGAGGAGCTAACCTAAAGGTACTTCCAGTGACACTGGTTTATCACTCAAATCATTAGTATGTATGATTGTATATATATAATGTGTATTAATTTTAAGTGCTAACCTCTAAAAGAGGTAGGATTATAGCCTAGTGATTGCAGAATTTTACCCTAGGCTACCATTAGTACTAGTTCAGCATTATGAGCAGCCCAAGTACAAGCTTCACAAGGCTTAACCAACTAGCCAGTACGGATAATGCAGGGAGAATGAAAAGAACCCTTGCAGGTCTTAAAGGCCACTTAACAAGACAGATAAAAAATTGTGAAGATTTGTCACAACAATCTCCAGTTGATTATGCTGACCTGGAAAGCTATTATCAAGCAGCTGCAGGTAAATTTGAGCAAATCAAATGCCAAATAGCAACATATGTGGCTGAACTTGCCAACACCAATTTATCAGAAACAGAAATAGACGACATTATGGTTGATCTAGCGAGTTATGAAGATCAGACTCAGGCCACGTTACAGCCTTACGTCAAATTAATTGCCCAGAACAAGGCAACAACAACAACAACAACAGTTGCATTTAATGCGAGTCAAGCAGAAGCTCGACTCCCTCCAATTAATTTACCCACTTTCTCAGGAAAAGACGAGGAAGATTGGGATGAATTTTGGAACAAATTCGTTGACCTTGTGGACTCAAAACAATCTTTACCAAAGAGTAGTAAATTCTCTTATTTGGAAGGCCAATTATCAGGTGAGGCTAAAACAGTAGTATCCCATCTGAGATTAACTAATGACGGCTATGATCTGGCAGTAAAACTCCTCAAGGATAATTATGCTGATCCAGAAGTAAGAACATCACATTTAGTTCATGAGCTGTTGCATTTACCCCCACCGGAGGCTTCAGCTGATTCACTCCAAGTCTTCAAGCTGGAGGTAGAATCATTGATCATGCCCTCAGCCTGACAGCAGATACAAACGGGGCAGAGTGGGTCTTGAAAATAATTGTCCAGGAGAAAATACCAAGGGACATATTGAGACAAATGAGTGCTCATTACAATAAAAGTATCTTATCTATGAATGAAATATCTGAGGGTTTAAGGTCAGTAGTTCATCAATTACGAACACATGACAAATTAAAACCACCAAGTAAACTCTCAGAAACCAATAATAGTAAACCACAGAGTACCAAAGGTACTCCAAATCAATCTAGACAATATAATTCAACACCAAAGTGGAATAGTGGCAGTGTGGGCGTATATGCAGTGGGACCCTCCAAGCCTATAGTTACTGTGTCACCCAAGAACGTGACACCAAAGGGCACTGGAAGCTATGGAACATGTTTCTTCTGCAATGAGAAACATTCAATGTACCACTGCCCTAATTTTCCTGATAGTGACGCCCGTGTTGAGCGACTCAAAGATTTGCAACATTGCACGAGGTGCCTCAGGAAACATAACATCAACGACTGTGATACCGAATTACTCACCTGTAATAGGTGTAACAAGGGTCAGCACCATGCAGCATTGTGCAGAGACACCAAAACAACGTCTCCAAACCCCAAGGTGGAAGATAGCATTCCCACCACAGTACAGTACTGCAAGGTGCAACAAACAAAGAGTGTCCAATCGGCAAAGTCTAAAGGTAATACAACTTTGCCTACTGCCCAAATTACCATCCAGAATAAGAGGGCCAAGGTCCATACCCGTGGGTTGTTTGACCAAGGGTCCTAGAGAACATATGTCACTAAAAGGTTGGCAGATGAACTACAATTATGACCTGTAGCCCAGACGACATTCAACATCTCAGGGTTTATAACAGATGCAGGACCTCAAGTCTACCAGGTGGTACAACCATCAGTATGTTTAGACAGGTACGTCTGTCAAGTACAAGCCATTGTGGTGGACAAAATACCAGTAGACCTACAAGTTCAAGGTCTGAGAGCAACAGCCAAATTCCTGAGAAATAGAGGAATAAAATTGGCAGATAATATTAAGTCTGATCACCTCACTGACTTCGATCTCCTTCTAGGGACAGACTACTACCATCGATTCATTGGTAGCCCTACTAAATATCAGGGCATAACCATGCTAAATTCTGCAGGAGGTAAATTACTCTCAGGCCCAGTATTAAGCCTGAGGAGACCTATGGCTGCAGATAAACAATACCAGTAAAAATCTAAATTTGTCAGCTGATTATATTTCTCCAGTAGCATTATACTAAGGAGATTACAGCTGACTATAGTAACAGAGGTTGATGTTAATATCATCATTTAAAGCTGAAGATCAATCATCACTGATGAAAATCAGTGAACAGTAGCCTAAACAGCTACAAGTCACAGCGACCAATGTCACTGAACCCACTGCAGTCTCAGAACCATACTTAGCTTTAATGATGGGCTATTCAATCCTCTGAATCAATTAACTAAATTAAACCCCAATAAATCTGACGACTGATTTTGATACATTTATTATTTAATCAAGATTAATTCCATGGGCCTCAGTGTTTATATATCAGTGACCAGTTACCTGAACAAGCTTCATGTTATATCTAATGTCACTGATCTCACTGCAGTCCCTGAATCATACTTGACTGTAGTACTTGATCACATTCAGTCTTCTGGGTTAAATAATATGTAATTAGGCTATAATTTTAACCTTTCAAGAGTTAACGGGGAAATGAAATCGCATTAGACTTCTAACCCCTGCAACTCGAGTACGGGACATCCGTCCTGCACGTACAGACGCACAAATGTGTGATTACTAACTACTAACTTCAAATTAATCTAATAATTCGAAGGAGGAGTATCGGTGTCTGTCTGTTCTAAATAGGACTTCGACCCGTGAGCAGCCCCCTGGGGAATTATGTCTGAAAATCCGACACCATTTAATAATATTACATGCAATTGCAGATAATATTGCTGCTGCGTTGTAGACGCAAGTTATCCCATAGAAAATGTAGCTTGTAGTAGAATGTTCCATCAATAGAAAATGGGATATCATTGCCACATACTATTATAAATTCACCAGCTATTGTGTTGGAATTATTCTTAAATACATTAGTCTTTGGACTTTTAATGTAATAAAAACATCTCATTTTAATTAACTTAATTATCAGTATCAAAATAGAGTAAATGTGACCCTTCGATCAGTTACTGATATCAGGACAAAGTAGGCCAGGCATCAGTAGTAGGGAGTGGTCAGCCATTGTTGTTAAGACCAGAGTCGTGGAGAAAATTCAGAACATAAGAACATAAGAACAAAGGTAACTGCAGAAGGCCTATTGGCCCATACGAGGCAGCTCTTATTTATAACCACCCAATCCCACTCATATACGTGTCCAACCCTCGCTTGTAACAATCGAGGGATCCCACCTCCACTACGTTACGCGGTAATTGGTTCCACAAATCAACAACCCTGTTACCGAACCAGTATTTACCCAAATCTTTCCTAAATCTAAACTTATCCAATTATACCTGTGGTGTCTGTGTATAGGTGAGATAGTCTTGGTAGTAAGGTTGATGTAAAGTCATTCCTGGTTACTGACTTTAATAATTACAGACGATTACATGATAGAGTAGCTCCCAAGCTGGTAGCGTCCTGTATGCTGTTTACCTTCTCTAGTGGCGTCCAGCCGCCGCACATAGAAAACGGATGGTACCATTTTCTGTGAAACATGACATCCCTCTTTTCTTAAAAAGAATGAATACAGGAGTCTACCATGCTTGTAGCACAAAGCAAAGTTATTGACACAAAGTAAGTTATTAACATATCAAGAGATATTGCATACATTTAACATTAATTAAACACACAAAGAATTTAAACAATCTTACCACAAGGATTTCAATGTAAAAATACCTATGCAATGTTAAACAAACATGAAAGAAACTGTAATACAAAGTTACAAAATATTGAATGAGAGATCTGCATTATTCAAACAATATTAAATTAGTTCAGCATAACAAGTAAATACTTTGCATTACATAGGAACACAATTAATCATCATATCGTGTAGGGCGTTTAACATGTCGTTTTGGACGAGAGTCCTTAAGTACAAAAATATCCCTCGATGAATTGTTTATCGAGTTATAACTCATTTTTTCTTTTTCTTGCACGACTTTGCACTTCATCATTTTCTACACTATTTGGAATCACTTTGAAATAAGCCATATTACGTGTATACTATGATCTCTATTACTCGCTGTTACCATAGTTCCTTTCACACTAATCACTTATATGGTTTTGTATCATACGGCATATCTAACTTTCCCTCTTTTCTTTTTTAACGAGAACAGTATCTCAACCTTTATGAATTGTTCCTTTGCACGTTGATCATGAGCAATTTTCATTTTGCCCTTGGCTAGTGCATCCTTCTGAGCGAGACGTTTATCCGTTACCTGGCTGGCATGACAGGTAGTGCGATTCTCATAGGACGTCCAAATAAAGTTCGCCAGGCGACTTGCCCAGTGTTCCATGCGGTGTTGCACGGTAGTTCCTGAGAAAAGCATACATAGCTGTTTCCAGGATCGTCCTTCGGCATGAGCACAGCGTACAGCTTTCATGAGAGGTTGCATGAATCTCTCTACTTCTCCATTTGCTTGAGGATGTAGTGGCATCACACGGCGGTGTTTGAATCCAATATGCTCAGCAAAGTTGACGAAGTCTTGTCCATTAAATGGCGGTCCATTGTCCGTCTTGACAACTTCAGGAATGCCAAAGTTTGAAAGATCTTGTCGAGTTCGGGATGACAGCCTTTGCAGATGTGGAAGTGATGATTTCTACTTCTGGATAACGTGAGTGATCATCAATGACTACCATCAAGTACTCTCCAGTTGGTAGCGGTCCACAGAAGTCCATCGATACTTCCATCCATGGTGCAGCAGGTAGTGGTGAAGGTGTAGAGAGTGTTGGTCTTGAAGTATCCACTGCAGCTTGGGGGACACAGGCATCATGCATGTCCTTAGCTTGACGATCAATGCCAGGAAACCAACCTTTTCTCGTAGCAGCTGTTTGGTCCTTACAAGACCTTGGTGTCCTTGATGTGCAAGCTTCAGAGCACGTTGCTGGAGAACAGCTGGAATAACGATACGAGTACCTCGCAGCACGGTGTCGCGGTGTTGCGTAACACTTAATTCTGTCTGGATGCGTTCAAGTGCTTTGAATGCATCTTGGTCAACCTGAGGGTGGGATGCGTGGAAACTTTTTCTTAGTCAATGCATCCACTGTTGCTGCAGAGTGGGGTCCTCTAGGGTTGCAGTACGGATTTCATCAAGAGTGAGAGCCTTAGGGACTGCATCACAGGTTACAGAGTGTACATATTCCTCGGCAACTTGCTGATTTGGAGGGTGAAAAATGTTGCAGGATGTCGATGATGTAATCAGCG
>WNGS01042372.1:31797-47532 GCA_020271785.1 Procambarus virginalis
GTGAATATAGCAGGTAGAGGACGGGTTGTCACGATTAATTATATTTCAGTGTTTGGGGTTAGGGGCTGGAACCTAAACCAGTTCAAGTGTCACTTTAGGACAATTGGTAAGTAGGGTAATGAATGGGGCAGTACTCCAGAATGAGAAATGGCATAAAAGCCTGTGTAAACAATATAACAATTTACTCAACAAATGTATTGTCTATTGCACAGCTCCACACTTTACGTTAAACTAAGAGTAACACTTTATAATCTGTCAAACACCACTGTTGCAGTAGGTCTCTGACAGGTGTATTGAGACACAAGGCCTCCACCTACTGGACAGGTCATCAACAACAATGATCTAACCTGCAACAGTTCGTATACATTCATGCTATATCAACACCAAACATAACATGAAATGGCACAATAATGTCACAAAGACAACAATCAAAGATTCGACACCCACAAGTAACTACATTACTTTAGCGAGTCTCGCTAGGACATTCAACAACAACAACAACAACAACAACAGTTGCTTCAGCCATCAATGTCTCCTAGACATTCAATCGATTACATTAATGCACGTCACTTGGACGGCCCTCAAAGATAATTAACAATTAATACGCAATAATTTACGTTAATAGCACACTGCCCCACAGTGGTCAATCAAAGAGTTATTCTAATGACACACTGCCCACAGTGGCCAATCAAATAGTTACTCTAATGACACACTGCCCACAGTGGTCAATCAAAGATTTACACTAATGACACACTGCCCACAGTGGTCAATCAAAGAGTTACTCTAATGACACACTGCCCACAGTGGTCAATCAAAGAGTTACTCTAATGACACACTGCCCACAGTGGTCAATCAAAGAGTTACTCTAATGACACACTGCCCACAGTGGTCAATCAAAGAGTTACTCTAATGACACACTGCCCACAGTGGTCAATCAAAGAGTTACTCTAATGACACACTGCCCACAGTGGTCAATCAAAGATTTACACTAATGACACTGCCCACAGTGGTCAATCAAAGATTTACACTAATGACACTGCCCACAGTGGTCAGTCAAAGAGTTACTCTAATGACACACTGCCCCACAGTGGTCAATCAAAGAGTTACACTAATGACACACTGCCCCACAGTGGTCAATCAAAGAGTTATTCTAATGACACACTGCCCACAGTGGCCAATCAAATAGTTACTCTAATGACACACTGCCCACAGTGGTCAATCAAAGATTTACACTAATGACACACTGCCCACAGTGGTCAATCAAAGAGTTACTCTAATGACACACTGCCCACAGTGGTGAATCAAAGAGTTACTCTAATGACACACTGCCCACAGTGGTCAATCAAAGAGTTACTCTAATGACACTGCCCACAGTGGTCAATCAAAGAGTTACTCTAATGACACACTGCCCACAGTGGTCAATCAAAGATTTACACTAATGACACTGCCCACAGTGGTCAATCAAAGATTTACACTAATGACACTGCCCACAGTGGTCAGTCAAAGAGTTACTCTAATGACACACTGCCCCACAGTGGTCAATCAAAGAGTTACACTAATGACACACTGCCCCACAGTGGTCAATCAAAGAGTTACACTAATACACTGTCACACTGACAATTAGCAATCACTTCAATTCGTTAGGAGTCTCACCTGGGCTGCCATACGGAGTGGACGTGTCGTTTGCCCGCTCCGGCAGTTTTGGGATAGTTGCCGTTTTCGTTGGCAGGTGGTGTGGGTGTCTCTACCCTCCCTGCTGTTCCTGGTGGTGAGGACGTAGCATGTTTTGCGATGGCCAGCCCTATTCCAGCTGTCGTGCGGTTAAACTCTATCGGATTGGAGTTTACTGGCCGTGCTGGTTACCCACTAGTGGACTTGGTATTGGGTGCCATGCTCTGAGTCCTAGTTCAGGATGTATATGGTGTTGAGCTGGTCACTGCTCACCGTGTCATCATCAAGTTTGTGGGTGAGGCAGTGTACCGTGATTTTCTACGGAGGTACGAGGGGCGTACTTTGCAGCAGCAGGAAGGTACCGGGCCTGTGACCATTTCGGACCATAGTGGTGCTGTGATGTATATCAGTGTACATGGCGCCCCCATGGAGTTTCCTGAGACTCTCCTCCGGCGATTCTTCCAGAGGTACGGCTCCGTCATCAGTGTGTGGATGAACTCGCTTTCGTCTGGCACGTATTCGTGGGTGAAGACCAACATTCGGACTCTCGGGATGCGACTGAGGTCGGACATTCTGTCATCTGTCCAGCTGTTAGGGTACTACGTGCGAGTATTTTATGCCCGACAACCCCGTACTTGTTTCCAGTGTGGAGTGCTGGGGCATCAGGCTGCCGGGTGTACTGCTGATCCAGTCGCTCCCATGAATTTGTTCCGAGAAGAGGATTTCCCGCCGCTTCCTCTGGAGGAGGACTCCGGGAGTGAGGAGGTGAGTGTTCCGTTCACTGCTGAGGGTCCTCCAGCATCGCCCGTTGTGGCGCCGGTTGTTGCCGGCCCTCCTCCGGCTGTTGAGGTGCCATCGGATGTTACTCCTGCTCCTGTATCTGGCCCTGCTGCTCCCGTGGGTCTTCCTGGTACTCCCTGTGGGGCGTCGTCATCTGCTTCCTCGTCTTCGGCTGCTGGACCTGGCCCTGCAGCCTCACCTCGGGTCCCTACTGTGCTAGGTGCTGGGGTGGCTGAGGAGCCTCCTGCTGTGTGTGGTCCGATTCCCCCTGTGGCAGAGGCTGCTGCCATTCTGCGTCGGCCATTCTGCATTTGTCTGGCTAGTGGTGCCCGTGTTTCTGGGTCTGCTTCCGGCTCTGACGATATCCGGCTGGAGCCCAAGCGTTCCAGGCGATCGTCTACTGCCTGGGCCGATGTTGGGGACTTCAGTGACTGTGGATCTTCCGGTGTGGATACGGTTGCGTCGTTGTCTCCGCGGGTGGTGGTGGCGAAGGTTGATGTGCCTGCCGGTGCTGATACCCGTGTCTCGGGTGTGCTTTCTGTTCTTTCCCCTCCAGGGGGCTCTCCGCAGTGGGGTGTGGTGGCTTCCGCTGCCAGGGATGGTGCGGATGCTGGCGCTGGGCATGGCTTGGTGGTGATTTTACGTAAGGATGCGCGCCGCCCTAGTTCCCTGCAGTCGTCTGGTGGTGCCCCTGTGGTGGTGCCCTCTGGACGGCCCTCTCCTGCGGAGTTGCGTCTTGAGGCTATGGAGCTCATGATTGCCGAGATCCTGCTGTCTGAAAGGCTGGAGAGCTTTCTTGATGGGCGGGTTCCCGGTATATGGCGTATGGTGGCGGAAACTCGCCTCCGGGGTGACACCGTCTGGGTTCCCTGTTTGCGGGTGTTTGTTGCCGGGGTTCCAGATACCATGGTGCCCCCGGTGGACGGTCAAGACTCTTGGAGGAGGTGGCTGCTTTGATAGGCGTTCAGAGCACGGTTCCCCCGGGCCTTGTTCTCGGGCAAGTATGTCAGCTGATTTCATGTTCCTGCAGTGTTGTGTGCCCATATGGCCTTTTGTTTGCCCTGTTGTATTCTGTGCATGTGCCTCTCTCTTCTTTGTTGCGAGGCCGGTGTTTTGGTGAGTGCGTTTTTGTTAATGTATGTGCTTTTGTGTTTTTATTTTGCCATATATGTTCTATTTTTGCATTGCTTGACTGTGTTGTGCAATTTCCTTCTTCTATTTCATGATGTCCCTTATGATGTGTTTTGTTTTCGGTCCTTCAGGCCAGTGCTTGTTTGTTGTTTGCGTGTATTCCTATGTTTGTTTTCTTGATTGCATGGATTGATTGTTTCGTATTATTGTGTATTTTGGTCTCTCTATTTGTTTGTTGTGTGGCAGTTGGTTGGTGTGAGTGTTTGCATTTATGTCTTGTTTCTGTGATTGTACCTTGCACTGGTGTTTTAATATTGCATTACGTGTTGTGCTTGTTTGTTATTTTTGTTTTGTCTGTTGTTTATTGTGTTTTTTTTTTGTTATGTTTTATGTTATACATCTTGATGTTTGTTTTATTGTATACTGTTATGTTCTAACCTGTTACTGTGCTTGCTTGTTTTGTCAATGTTTTCTCTTTTGATGTATGCGCTTGCATTTCTCGTGTTTGAACTTTGTTGTCTTGTGCTGTCGGCCCTTCTGGCCTGTGGTTTTTTATTTTGGTTTGTTTTGTTATGTTTTCGATTGTGCCTTTATTGTTTTTATTGTATTTAAATTGCATGTGTCACATGTAAAAAAAAAAATAAATCAGTTCATTATATTATTGTTTACCACATCAGATGAAACAATCAATTAACAACTCAATATACTGTCAAACTGTATATAATGACTTTACTAATTACATTACTGACTTCACTAGATACGTTTGATGGCTTGAATAATTAACCTGATAATAAATAATTATCTCGTGTCCCTAATAATTAAATTAAATTATCTCGTGTCCTTAAATAATTATCTCGTGTCCCCAGACAGAGCACTAACAAGGAAGGTCACAATACACCACAATGCAATACACCTCCATACACAAATGAGAAACAACAGTTGTCACATGGACAAAATAATCCAAGGAGTAATTAATCAACGACTTACTCCACTTACTGGATCTCTGTAAAAGTATAGAACCAAAGTGTCACACGGACATTAATTAAATCAATACAACACAATGCAATCTACGGTAACAGCCTAATATGAAAGTGTTTATACATCACTTGTACTCACACACTACGCAGACACCTGTCACTCTCACTAGTGACAGGTCAAGGAAGGTTAAGAGCTTTCACCATACAGATTAACACTCCGACACTCTCCTTCGACTACGACACAGAGGTCTCGTTGCGAGCACACTCTGATAAATCCGAAATTGAGTGGTTTACTGTTCCACCAAATGATTGTGCACAATTTCAAGAGCCCGGTGCAAAGATGAATTGTTAGTACTTACATACAGTTCTCGCACCCTGACACGCTTCTATCACACCACCGGTGCTGCTGGAGATGATGATCGACGGGACAGGGTGACTGGAGACTTATAGCGAGGGAACCTGGCATTGAATCTGTCAATGCGAAATAAAGTTCAACCTCCAGCTATCAGATGATAAATCGAGGTGATAGAGGATCCACAAATCACGAGCTTGATCGAGTACTTAGACTAGACCCAGACCTCCAGCTTAGATGCACCAAACTCTCACAGTCTAATCACGAAGGTATAATTGAACCCCTCCTTGATCACTCAACTCATAATGTCGGAGTACCCCCCCCCCTGATACTGTGTCCCGTTTTCTACACTGGTGACACACTGCTCCACAGAGCTTCTCATGGCCCACGTTTTCTATTCGGGTGATACGTGGGGTGTACATACACACACACTCTGCCTCAGCCCGCCCTAAGGATAAGAGTGAGGGGTAAGAGATACTACACTCCCTCACTGCACCCGCCCCGCGAAGGGGGCATGAGGTCAGTTTCAAAAAAGTTGTTCAATGTCAACCATATTTTTTCACTAGTTGTATATGAAAAGCGCTGCAATTGTTCCAAGTTTCAGTACTGCAGATTAAATAGAAAGGGAGAAATATTTTTTGTTGTTGTTTTTCAAAGAATTTTACACATTTTCAAGATTAAATAAAACAACACACCTTTCAGATATAACCATTCTGTGACACTTTTCTGACACATTAGCATATAATAAAGGATCTCTAGTTGGGGATTTTTCAAAACATCTTTAGTTTTCGTAATACAAATAGTCAAAGTTCCCCCCCCAAAAAAAAATAATTATGCAAATATGTCATGTTTATTGCTATTATAAAATCAATAAATGAACTTAGGAAAAAAAGAGAACTTGAAAGTTTAGAGACATAGACTTTACATATAAGGTGTAAGTTTCATGTAAATTGAATACAAAATGTAAAAGTTATTCAAACGTTTTATGTTAGTTGAAAATACATAAGAAAATCATAAAGACTAACTTCTAAAATCTGTGGCTGAGGTTGACATTAATCAGTTTTCTCTAAAATTGGCACCCTTACAGATAGGAATATGTGCAGTCAGGTGTATAAGTTTCATGCAAATCTTCCGATAAAAAAGCAAAAAAAAAAAAAAAAAAAAAAATACCTTAAATTTTTTTATAATAAAACTAATTATAATAGTTTTTTAATGTATGCTATTGTGATAGCAAAGAGTCATAGATATGATTTCAGTTGACACTTGTGTTTGATATTCGTTTTTGACCATTTTGGAATAATTTTGACACCTACTTCAATATATTTTTTCTCCCTTCCTATTTATGCTACAATGCTGAGACTTGGGCCAGATGAAACTCTTTTCATGTACAACCCGTCAAAAAAGTTTGATTGAAATCGAACCAGTTTTCATTAATTGCATATTTTGGCCAAATTTGGAGGTCATGCCCCCACACTCTCGCTATCTTCAAAGCTATACACACTTCGGGGATATGCCACACATGATTGTCCCACAGATGATAGGATAATCACTCCAAATCACCTTAATACTTAATAATACACCTAACTTAATACACAAGCCTATGTGATATACAGTCTTCCCACAAACTGTTTAACCAATAATTCCTTCCTAAATGTTGCACATGACCCACTGACAGGCACTCTTATCACTGCCATTCCTTGGTATGATGCACGTGGTCCCAGCGTCTCCGGAACCGTCGTTTGGTGTCGTTAATCCTTCTTCCAGTACTGTACATAAACGGCTGTTCCACGGAAGTTCACCAATGAGACGGTACTTGGCTTGTTTCGCGGATACAGAAAGTACTGTACTTCTAGACATACAATTGACTGGCTGACCCTGAGCGCATAGGGAGAGCAAGGTCCTCCTCCGGTGTCTGAAGTCCGAATGCCAGTACATACTACCCAGGCAAACGCCTGGACACCGTGATGTCATTCTATGTTAGCTAATTAGAGCCATAGGCCTCTCCCGCTAAATTCATGCTCTCTCCTGATTCGACTCGGCAGCACCCGCTCCTCGTGACGTGGCGGCTAGTACCACCCGCTTCAAAGACACTGTCCCGCTGTCTTAGAGGAGTTTTGGGGGGATTCTGGCCAGGCCTCGCAACGGTTTGGTGAGGGGAGTCCTCCTTGTCACCCTCACTACCACTCTATAGTCAAAATTACCCCACTGGTTAGGTGGTACCCTACTCCTGGCAACTGAGTCCTACATTCTTCATGACAGCCGACTCAGGTGACGAAGGTCACAACTGTTGACCTCATTGCACTCCTCACGTTGTACCGAGTGCTTTGATCTCAAACTTGGGCAACTCTGGATACCAAATAACAGAGTTGCCTCCTGCAGGCACCCATGTTTGCCATGCAAACAATGAGTTAGGGCTCTGAGAGAACACTTTCTCACACTAACAAGCAACAACATGCTATGGCGTCCCTCAAGTAAATATAATATGCTATGATTCCCATAAGTAACAACAGTATGTTATTGTGTCCCATAAGTAATACCAACGTGCTATAGTGTCCCACAAGAAAAAAACAGGCTGTGGTGTATCACAAATAATAGTAATGCTTTATGGTGCTTCACAAGTAACTGCAATATGCTATGGTGTCTAACAAGTAACAATATCGTTCTATGGTGTCTAATAAGATACTGGAAACTGATATGGTATTATTCTTCCTCTTTCTTCTGCTGGGCCATGAAGGAAGCCGTTCTCGCTTGAAAGAGAGCTGTGGCGATCTCTGTCTGGAACTCGTAGGTGCGGGGCTCGGTCAGTCACCTCCTGGTGCTCTTGCGGCCCAAGCTCTGCTTCAGGAGGCTAGCTTCATTCTTTCTCTTGTTGGGGTGCTTCTTCTCCCGGGCCAGATCACGGCGGTCTCCGGGTTTGGAGTCCCTCTGCCTTCTTTTACCAACGTCAAGGCAAACTCTATAGCTGGAGCCACGAGGGCAGTTCATTGTTGCCTTAAATCTCGTTCTGACAGTTCTTGCGACGGCGCTGGAACCAATCGTAATGGCGTTTGCCTTTCTATTGGAGACTTTCGGCACCGTGGAGAGAAGGGACCTGCTGCATGGATGACAGCTTCTTCCCCGTATCAACCTACCTTGGCTTTGCGCCCTGCAGAGGCCACTCTAGACTGACAACCAGAGCGCAACTGCATAGTCTCCTGAGACTGATGGAGGCCTGCTACTAACAAGTAACAATATCGTCTTATGGTATCCATAATATTTAAACAGTCTTATGTTGTGCAACAAATAACAAAAAGTCTTATGATGGCTGATAAATAACTACAACATCCAGTGGCGTCCAAAAAGCACACAAGAGCGTCTTGTTGTATCCAAAAAGTAACGTCTTATGGTGTCCAGCAAGTGACTACACTATCTTATGGTGTCCAGAAAGTGGCACACTATCTTATGGTGTCCAGCAAGTGACTACACTATCTTATGGTGTCCAGAAAGTGGCACACTATCTTGTGGTGTCCAGCAAGTGACAACACTATCTTATGGTGTCCAGCAAGTGAGACACTATCTTATGGTGTCCAGCAAGTGACAACACTATCTTATGGTGTCCAGCAAGTGACTACACTATCTTATGGTGTCCAGAAAGTGGCACACTATCTTATGGTGTCCAGCAAGTGACAACACTATCTTATGGTGTCCAGCAAGTGACAACACTATCTTATGGCGTCCAGCAAGTGAAAACACTATATTATGGTGTCCAGCTCGTGAAAACACTATATTATGGTGTTCAACAAGTAACACCAAACTTCCAAAAGTTTCCAAAATGTAATAGCAATGTCCTGTTGTCTCCAACAACCAACATCAACGTGCAATACGGGCCAACAAATAACAAGAAGATGGTGTGGTGTACATCAAGAAAAACTACATACTAACACTTTCGCGTTCCCCGTGAATAGTCCCACTATACCCCCTAAGTGATCCCGACGTGTGGGCCTACGGCGCGTCAGCAAAAAAATGTTTATAATCTTTTCAGGGTGGTGAGCTTAATTTTCGCGGTATGTATTTAAATTTGGTATCATTGTGTTCGTGAGAGAATGCTCTAGAGTAATATATACATAAATTGTCACCAAATCCAACATGAGAACCACACCGAATAAGAAAATGTGGCGTTCGTTAGCCGTGAGCGTCAAACCGGGCATCAATGTTTACGATGTTTTTATGTTTGCCAACCCCCTAATTGTTATTCGTGGTTTATTTTGGTATCATTGTGACCGCAATAAAATTCCCTACACGGACATATGAATAGGAACAATAAATAATGGTGTCGCCCCGCACGCAGGAATGTGGGAAGTTGGCTGAGGGTTACACGCTCCAGCGCGCCCAGCTACAACCACAACTGAAAAGTTTATACTCTGCACATGTTTGTGACCCTCATTTTCGATGTACGTGTTTTATTTTTGTATCACTGTGTAGCTAATGAAATGTTCTATAAGAGCATATGCATAACATTTCACCAAAGCTAACATTACGCCACCACCAACCAAAGAACTGCGCCCTTTGTTTGGCGTTAACGCTAAACTCTGCTAAACTCTCCCGATATGTTTCTACTCTCATTGTGTTTATCAAGTCCAAACTTGTTGCATATGGTTTTGTTTGGTATCACTGTCATCGCAATAAAATTTCCTACACAGACATATCCATAAAAGTGAGTCACATGGGCGTGCCTCACCCCCAAACACCCCCAAACGCGTCGATGCCTCACCCGCCCATACACCCATTTCCACACCCGCTACACCCAATACACCCGCCAAACAAAAATATATTTCCAATGGAAGTTTTTGTGCTACATTGTTCATTTTGGTATCAAAATACTCGCAATAAGATGCACTATGTAGACATACCAATCTGAACACTAAGAACCGGAATATATATAGAAGTACCCACAGCAAAGTATGAAGAAGTAATAACTTCACAATGATGAATACAAAGTGTTTGTACTTACCCACGATGTGATGATGGAAGGTCAATAAGTTGAGCAATTGGTTATCCACTCCACCTGCTTCAGGAAAATGTCCCTGAAGTTGCTCAACAGATGTTACGTTAGGTGGAGTGGATGGTTGCAGAGGCGCTATTTCTTTGCTTTCCAAAATACCCTCTTGCGATGGTATTTTGTGTAGCATGGTGTGGCACATAGAGCAACTCCACATGTCTTGCACTGATACATAGAGTCTTTCCTAATTCCTGACTTCATGCAAACACGACACCGTTTCCGTTTAGCAATTTTCACTATAGCATGGGTCAACCTCTTGTTTAGCCTATCCTCTGAATCAACAATACGGGGATTCTTCACAGGTGGAGGACTAGGTTCAGGTTCAGGTGTTTCAGTTTCAGGTTCTGTGTCTGATGAGGATGAGTCTTGTGCTGGGCGTGCAGGACGATGAAATAAAGGACGCCTCACTCCAGATGGGCCAGGTGTTGCCAAATCGTCAGAAGGAACTTGGTAATCATCAGCATGTGGGATAGGGCTTTCAGTGTCAGGCCACTCATCCAGGTCCCACCTCAACAGGGCCCATATTGCCACCTCATGAAACTGGAGTAGGGTCAATTTCTTGGCATCATTTGTGTACATCTTGTACAACACATAGGCATTGTGTATAGCCATCTGAAGGAAATAAAATGTGATCTTCTTAGTCCACTTATGTGATTTCCTGGTGAACCTGTAATATTTGACCATTTGGTCGAAGTGATCAACACCTTTCATGTTGGTGTTGTAGTCGCAAATGGCTGTTGGTTTGTTCACTGTTACAATCTGAACTGTTGATGATCCGTCACGTTTCTTCACTCTCTTCCTTCTTTGTACTTCTTGTGTGTCAGCATTATGACAGTTTGTGATCAATGACACCACTCTTTTGTCTTTCCATAGGATAATGAAAGTGTTGTCCTTGCGCCTGAAAATAGTTTCATCAACAGCGAATTTACTTTTTGCAAGTTGTTGCAGATCTTTTGGGGCGCCACGCTGCAATCTCAGTGTTCCACAAGTGTACACACCATTTTCCCTTAGCAATTCAGTGAGATGGACAGAGTTATAGTAATTGTCCATGTAAAGATGATAGCCCTTGTTCAATAAGGGTTGCATAAGGCCCATCACTGTCTCCACTGTTGTCTTGCCAACTCCACTATACACTTCAAAATCAATAATATATCCAGTCCTTGCCTCAGCAAGCATGTACAACTTTACCCCATACTTATCAGGTTTATTTGGGTTGTAAACCTTGAAGGATAAACGACCACGCCACGACATTGTACCTTCATCCAAACTGAGTGATTTATTGGGAACGTAGTATGTGCCAAATTTGTTGGTAAAATAAGTAATGATGGTGCTCAGTTTTATCATGCGGTTCTTGTTGTTTGGGGGAATTGCAAGCTGGTTATAAGTATGAAAAAACTGGCCAATATGTTGATATCGTTTTGCAGTCATGAAAATATTGAAGGTCCTCATATGCCACAACCGGGTTGTTTGCCAGTACATTCTCATTGTCGGGAGTCGTGCAATACCCATCAACATTGACAAACCCAAATACCTGGCCATTTCCTTCACTGATACCTCTTTCCACAACCTCATGGTGCGCCTGGAAGCATTCTGAATAAATTGTCTGGCATACCTGTTTGTTTCCACTGTGAGAAATTGAATGAGGGCACGAGTCAAAAATAATTGTATAAATTGCAGGGCGGTGATTGGCACTGGGACAGTTAGGCCTGGTGTGGCAGTGAAACTGTCTACAATTGGTGGTGTATTGTCAGTAGACCAGGCATCATCGGGAATAGGCTGTTGAAGACGTCCTGCACATCTCCTCATGGGTGGCTTGGGGCGGCCCTCATCCGGCGCCTCATCCTCACTCCCCTCGCTACTCTCCTCAGTCGAAGAGTCATCAAACTCATCAGACGTCACTGTCCCCTCATTATCACTACTATAATCACTCTCACGTTCTTCCCCTTCAACATCTGCCTCCACATCTGACAAACGATCCAACAAATCAGGAAATTTACTGGGGGTAAGCTTCACATTCCTGAACGCTTGGTACAGCTCACTCAACTTATCCTCTTTGGTGGTTTTTCTATCTTTCTTGGGCGTAGAAGTGCTCTGTCCTTTACCACGATCCATGTTTTCAAGTAGTAATGGGTTTGCAAGACACGGGAACGAAGAAAGACGCCTAAACGGGCCAGAGAGGTGCACAGGTTCTGGACGCGGGAGTGCAGTGATCCGGTCACGCCAGATTTAAACAAAGGACTAGGCCGACCGCATGGCGTGACCCAGAATGCCATGCGGCCTATGGAGGATTGTGGGAAAACAATGGCGCTCATTTAAAAAAAATGAAGATCGGATAGTAACTTTTTTTTTTACAAATTTTTATATCAAGCGACGCATATATGCGTCGTTGGAACCTATTCAGTAGAAAAATGAGTGACGAACTTTTCAGTCAGTGGAACGCGAAAGTGCTAAGGTGTCCAACGAGCAACAGCATTCGTCCTATGGTGTCCAAGAAGTATCATCAATATGCTGTGGTGTCCAAGAAGTATCATCAACATGCTGTGGTGTCCAAGAAGTATCATCAACATGCTGTGGTGTCCAAGAAGCAATTCCACAGCACAACACAGCAGCTGCAATGTCTGTGGATTCATGGATTCATTCAGCTGCTAACCATTTATTTTGATAAAAGGAAGCCATCGACCAACAGAAATGCACTTACAATACATCAGGCTTGGATACCCATGTGCAAGGGGAAATAGGCTATCAGGTTCCAGAAGCTGAAAACAAATGTGTTCACTGTGGAGGGACAGAATAATGTTCCAGTAATCCGACAGACCACTGCGGTCTGAGAACACAGCGCACAGTTAGCTAATGTTCCATACCATAAAAGATTTCAACTTTGATTTAACAGAGCAAAAGACGTCGTTAATCTCATTGGGCATGTTCTTACTGAAGCGAGCATACGAGACATATATACTGATACCCCGCAAAAGTAAAACCGAAACGAGAAACCAGTAACACTTAGCGACCAGCCAGAGACTTAGGGCACGCACAGAAATATAGTACCGAAACAATAGTCTTAATGTGTCTAACGAGTAACAACACTGTGCTATGGTGGCCAGCAAGTAATAACATACTATGGTGTTGAAAAAGAAGCCACAATGATCTGTGTCCAACAAGTGACATCAACGTCCAATTATGTCCAACAAGCAATAACAACGTCTCATGGTGTCAGACAAATAATAACAACGTCTTATGGTGTCCAAAAAGTAACAACCACATCCTATGGTGTCCAAAAAGTAACAACCACGTCCTATGGTGTCCAAAAAGTAACAACCACATCCTATGGTGTCCGAAAGTATCAAAACGTGCTGTGGTGTCCAACAAGTAACACCAACGTCCTATAATAATAATAATAATAATCACACTTCTTATGAGTGGGATTGGGTGGTTATAAATAGGAGCTGCCTCGTATGGGCCAATAGGCCTTCTGCTGTTACCTTTGTTCTTATGTTCTTATGTTCTTATGGTGACCAACAAATAACAACATCACCCTTTCTTGTCCAAAAGAAACAACATCGTCCGATGGTGTCCAACAAGTAACAACATAATCCGATCGCGTCCAACAAGTATCAGTAACGTCCTATGGTGTCCAACAAGTAACAACAACGTAGTGTAGTGACCAACAAGTAAGAACAACGTACTATGGTGACCAACAAGTAAAAAAAACGTATTATGGTTTCCAACAAGTAACAACAACTGTTATGATCTCAGCCCGCAGGAGAAACGAGTCTCCCTCCTTGAGAGTTATTCAGCAAGCCTGACCTAACTGGAAGGTCCAGGAATTATAGAGGCGATAACACAGATGTAAAATAGTTTGTTGAATTTATATAAAAGTTTGAGATTATGGGCAATGAACTAAAAAACAGATAAATGACTTGTTAGGAGATGTGGACAAGTTACTGGAGGCGTGAGGCTCGCTTGTGAAGGGCGATGACCTCACTTGAGGCCAGACATCGCAGGGGAGAAGCCGCGCTTTGACGAGCTCCCGCCAGGAGGGAACCCCTAGTGATATTATCTCCAAGAGAAGAGAAGGTGCAGACGTTCCAGCTGTTGAATCGAGCTGAAGACGTTGCGGTCTCAAGTCCTGGACGGCGAGGAGAGAGTATTAAGCCGCCCAGTGACAGTTTTGTGGGCTGTGACGAGCGCCCTGGTCAGACGTTGTCAGAGGGAGAAGCGCCCTCGACCAGATAATCTGTGGTTTGTCCTTTGGGGAAGAAGTTGATGAGGACTTCGAAGCCAGCACAGGAGGAGTAGTTGGTGAGACTCCAAGGCAGCGGAGGAGAGGATCTCGAGCTGTGAGGAGAAGCAGTGAGGAGGAGTGTCACGTGCTTCTGCAGAGGTGGTGAAGTGCCACAGTTATTCGAGGAAACTTTATGGTGCAGCAGCCAGGAGAGCTGTGGATGATCCTAATAGGAGTAGGGAAGCACCATAATTGTTCAAGGAATCTTCATGGTAGCAGCCTGGAGGAGCTGCAGAGGATCCTGGTGTTTAAGCCCGGAAGAACCTGAAGTTGTCAGGGTAGTGAAATAGTTCTAAATGATCACTTGTATGGAGGTGAGAGTGTTTGTCATTAGCGTGAACGACGCAGTGAGAGGTGAGTGATCGTTTGCTATTTATGTGCCAAGAAGTGTATATTGAAGTTTAGAGCTACAGACGTAGGCAGGAGTACCTACCGATATATATATGTATTCTAAGACTGATAGAATGGTCGATTGATTCGTTGTGTGGCACGGATCATTTATACTGATATATATATATGTATGTTATTGCATTCAAATGCTGATTTGCCTTATATGTGTTTATAGGTATATATATATGTATACATTCTCTTGATGGTAGTGTAACATTATATTGTAAGACGTAATCTACTTGAGGAGGTTGATAATATTAGGTAATACCAAGAGATAGGATACCACTTAGCAAGCTGAGGATAGAGTTCTGATGGTGTTGGAGTGCAACCTGATTATAATAGTACAGAGTATAGGATTCATCATTATTATATGTATGCGTGTATTGTATATGTACTTCGTCCAGTAAATGTATCCAAATTTGCTGGTGTTTGCACTTGTCCCAGTGAGGCTTCCCAGGAAATAGTAAAGAAGGAGAGAGAGAGCAAGAAACAGGAACCACTGCTGTGGACAGGGTAAGACAGAAGTCTGGTAAGACAAAGGGGATTGAGGAGGTCATATTCCATAAGGAGAGAGGGGGGAGTCACAGCGGCTCGAGTGGGTGTGTGCACGTGACAACAAGGCTGCGTGTTGGAGCCGCATCCCCTAAACGTGTGACGTTGAGCCCCTCTCCAAGAGCCAGAAGTGCCTAGTGTGATCTCCTAGTGAAATATGAGCATTTGTCGAGTTGTGGGTTGGGTGGTCCGTCAGCGGTAACACCACCAAATCCACCACCGCAAAACAACATCCTATGGTTGCCAGCAAGTAACAACAAAGTCCTATGGTGTCTAACAAGTAACAACATCGCATTATGGTGTGTAACAAGTAACAACAACATATTATGGTGTCCCAACAAGTAATATCGACGTCTTATGGTATCCAACAAGAAACAACAACATCCTCTGTGTCCTAAAGTAACAACCACATCCTATGGTGTCCAACATGTAACAACAACATCCTATGGTGTCCAACATGTAAAAAGAACGTCCTATTATGACCAACAAATAGCATCACATAAAATTCGAACATTTAACAAGTAATTTATATATAAAATGAGCGTCACGGATAAAGGATTTT
>WNGS01042372.1:76971-139393 GCA_020271785.1 Procambarus virginalis
AAGAGGCATGCAGGGCACCAAGAGGCATGCAGGGCCCCAAGAGGCATGCAGGCACCAAGAGGCATGCAGGGCACCAAGAGGCATGCAGGGCACCAAGAGGCATGCAGGGCACCAAGAGGCATGCAGGGCACCAAGAGGCATGCAGGGCCCCAAGAGGCATGCAGGGCACCAAGAGGCATGCAGGGCACCAAGAGGCATGCAGGGCACCAAGAGGCATGCAGGGCACCCATAGGCCAAGAGGCATGCAGGCCCCAAGAGGCATGCAGGGCACCAAGAGGCATGCAGGGCACCAAGAGAATGCAGGGCACCAAGAGGCATGCAGGGCCCAAGAGGCATGCAGGGCACCAAGAGGCATGCAGGGCCCCAAGAGGCATGCAGGGCCCCAAGAGGCATGCAGGGCCCCAAGAGGCATGCAGGGCACCAAGAGGCATGCAGGGCCCCAAGAGGCATGCAGGGCCCCAAGAGGCATGCAGGGCCCCAATAGGCATGCAGGGCACCAAGAGGCATGCAGGGCCCCAAGAGGCATGCAGGGCCCCAAGAGGCATGCAGGGCACCAAGAGGCATACAGGGCACCAAGAGGCATGCAGGGCACCAAGAGGCATGCAGGGCCCCAAGAGGCATGCAGGGCACCAAAGGCATGCAGGGCACCAAGAGGCATGCAGGGCACCAAGAGGCATGCAGGGCACCAAGAGGCATGCAGGGCCCAAGAGGCATGCAGGGCACCAAGAGGCATGCAGGGCACCAAGAGGCATGCAGGGCACCAAGAGGCATGCAGGGCACCAAGAGGAATGCAGGGCACCACGAAGCATGCAGGGCACCAAGAGGCATGCAGGGCACCAAGAGGCATGCAGGGCACCAAGAGGCATGCAGGTCACCAAGAGGCATGCAGGGCACCAAGAGGAATGCAGGGCACCACGAAGCATGCAGGGCACCAAGAGGCATGCAGGGCACCAAGAGGCATGCAGGCCCCAAGAGGCATGCAGGGCCCCACGAAGCATGCAGGGCCCCAAGAGGCATGCAGGGCACCAAGAGGAATGCAGGGCAACAAGAGGCATGCAGGGCACCAAGAGGAATGCAGGGCACCAAGAGGCATGCAGGGCACCAAGAGGCATGCAGGACACCACGAGGCATGCAGGGCACCAAGAGGAATGCAGGGCACCAAGAGGCATCCAGGGCACCAAGAGGCATGCAGGGCACCAAGAGGAATGCAGGGCACCAAGAGGCATGCAAGGCACCAAGAGGAATGCAGGGCACCAAGAGGAATGCAGGGCATCAAGAGGCATGAAGGACACCAAGAGGCATGCAGGGCCCAAGAGGAATGCAGGGCACCAAGAGGCATCCCGCCAGACACACACCGAAACTTCGACGTTGGTACAACGTTGGAACAAGTTTTAAAACCTCCTAACCAGTTATAACAACCATGCAGGGCACCAAGAGGCATGCAGGGCCCCAAGAGGAATGCAGGGCACCACGAGGCATGCAGGGCACCATGAGGCATGCAGGACACCAAGAGGCATGCAGGGCCCCAAGAGGAATGCAGGGCACCAAGAGGCATGCAGAGCACCACGAGGCATGCAGGACACCAAGAGGCATGCAGGGCCCCAAGAGGCATGCAGGGCCCCAAGAGGCATGCAGGGCACCAAGAGGCATGCAGTGCACCAAGAGGCATGCAGGGCACCAAGAGGCATGCAGGACACCAAGAGGCATGCAGGGCACCAAGAGGCACGCAGGGCACCAAGAGGCATGCAGGGCATCAAGAGGCATGCAGGGCACCAAGAGGCATGCAGGGCACCAAGAGGAATGCAGGGCACCACGAGGCATGCAGGGCACGAAGAGGAATGCAAGGCACCACGAGGCATGCAGGGCACCAAGAGGCATGCAGGACACCAAGAGGCATGCAGGGCACCAAGAGGCATGCAGGGCACCAAGAGGCATGCAGGGCACCAAGAGGAATGCAGGGCACCACGAGGCATGCAGGGCACGAAGAGGAATGCAGGGCACCAAGAGGCATGCAGGGCACCAAGAGGCATGCAGGGCACCAAGAGGCATGCAGGGCCCCAAGAGGCATGCAGGGCACCAAGAGGCATGCAGGGCACGAAGAGGCATGCAGGGCACCAAGAGGCATGCAGGACACCAAGAGGCATGCAGGGCACCAAGAGGCATGCAGGGCACCAAGAGGCATGCAGGGCACCAAGAGGCATGCAGCGCACCAAGAGGCATGCAGGGCACCAAGAGGAATGCAGGGCACCTCGAGGCATGCAGGGCACGAAGAGGAATGCAAGGCACCACGAGGCATGCAGGGCACCAAGAGGCATGCAGGGCACCAAGAACAATGCAAGGCACCACGAGGCATGCAGGGCACCAAGAGGCATGCAGGGCACCAAGAGGCATGCAGGGCACCAAGAGGCATGCAGGGCACCAAGAGGCATGCAAGGCACCAAGAGGCATGCAGGGCACCAAGAGGCATGCAGGACACCAAGAGGAATGCAGGGCACGAAGAGGCATGCAGGACACCAAGAGGCATGCAAGGCACCAAGAGGCATGCACGGCACCAAGAGGCATGCAGGACTCCAAGAGGAATGCAAGGCACCACGAGGCATGCAGGACACCAAGAGGAATGCAAGGCACCACGAGGCATGCAGGGCACCACGAGGCATGCCGGGCACCAAGAGGTATGCAGGGCACCAAGAGGCATGCAGGGCACCAAGAGGCATGCAGGGCACCAAGAGGAATGCAGGGCACCACGAAGCATGCAGGGCACCAAGAGGCATGCAGGGCACCAAGAGGCATGCAGGGCACCAAGAGGCATGCAGGTCACCAAGAGGCATGCAGGGCACCAAGAGGAATGCAGGGCATCACGAAGCATGCAGGGCACCAAGAGGCATGCAGGGCACCAAGAGGCATGCAGGGCCCCAAGAGGCATGCAGGGCCCCACGAAGCATGCAGGGCCCCAAGAGGCATGCAGGGCACCAAGAGGAATGCAGGGCAACAAGAGGCATGCAGGGCACCAAGAGGAATGCAGGCCACCAAGAGGCATGCAGGGCACCAAGAGGCATGCAGGACACCACGAGGCATGCAGGGCACCAAGAGGAATGCAGGGCACCAAGAGGCATCCAGGGCACCAAGAGGCATGCAGGGCACCAAGAGGAATGCAGGGCACCAAGAGGCATGCAGGGCACCAAGAGGAATGCAGGGCACCAAGAGGAATGCAGGGCATCAAGAGGCATGAAGGACACCAAGAGGCATGCAGGGCCCCAAGAGGAATGCAGGGCACCAAGAGGCATCCCGCCAGACACACACCGAAACTACGACGCTGGTACAACGTTGGAACAAGTTTTAAAACCTCTAACCAGTTATAAAAACCATGCAGGGCACCAAGAGGCATGCAGGGCCCCAAGAGGAATGCAGGGCATCACGAGGCATGCAGGGCACCATGAGGCATGCAGGACACCAAGAGGCATGCAGGGCCCCAAGAGGTATGCAAGGCACCAAGAGGCATGCAGTGCACCAAGAGGCATGCAGGGCACCAAGAGGCATGCAGGGCACCAAGAGGCATGCAGGGCACCAAGAGGCATGCAGGGCACCAAGAGGCATGCAGGGCTCTGAGAGGCATGGGGAAACCATTCATGTGAGGGTTGTCTAGATAGAGTGTATCTTAGAACGTATAAGTTTTTATATTGTTAAATATAGAAGTTTTTGATAAACTTTATATAGGAGATATTTTTACATAGGTTATGTTCGTGGTTTATTGAAAAATCCCACAGTAAAGCTAAAGGCATCCCTTGCAATAAAACTGAGAGACGCCCTTGGAATCCTGATAAGAAAATAGTTTCGACATCTCGATATAACCTTCTATTAATTAAACTGACCCAAAATGTAATTGATACAAGACATAAAATCCTTATCAATTACCCCAATAAAATTAGGGAGAGAGTCAGTAAGAATAGAATAGAAGATGATGTAAATCCGGGAGGTGTTTATGTATCTCTACCTTGTGGAGATTGCAACTAAGTCTATGTGGTTAGATTGGAATGTAAGAACACAAGAAAGCGTGTAGAATCAAGTCTGGTAACAGTTCTGTATCAAACAATAGTTGGGAAAAGGATCACAATATTGACGTTAAGAAGATATTCACATAGATATTGATATTATATGTGAAAATACCTATATAACTAATAATATTTGATCTAGAAAGGTAGTGGAAGGAGTTATAATAAATACTATGAATACTTTCATTGGGAACAAAATTTTAACTTTGGAGAAAAGCTTAACAAGAAAAATTATTCATGTGAATTATAAATAAATCTGAATAAATGAAAGCAGTCCCGTTAGCCGCGTTCCTTGAGGTGGAGAGGGTTACGAGGGAAAGCATCCAGATGGACACCTGTATTAATAACAACTCTAGTCCTCAGAATACCAAGACGAAAGCAAGGACAGTTGATCATAACTCCATAGTCGACATTACCGAAGGTACATTGCCAGGCGGGATTAAGAGGTGACATGGTCAGGTCAAGTAAGCTGTGAGGATGGGACCCCTGGGTAGAACCCTCCTTAGACGTTGGGTCGTGTAATTCTCGTCTTAATCACACTCTCAGACCTTGATGAAGCACTCAATAAAGTGAGTTGCTTTATGCGCTTCATTTTAGTCCCCCACTTCTAGAGCCTCACTTCCAGTGCCTCACTTCCAGTGCCTCACTTCTAGAGCCTCACTTCCAGTGCCTCACTTCTAGAGCCTCACTTCCAGTGCCTCACTTCCAGTGCCTCACTTCTAGAGCCTCACTTCCAGTGCCTCACTTCCAGTGCCTCACTTCTAGAGCCTCACTTCCAGTGTCTCACTTCTAGAGCCTCACTTCCAGTGCCTCATTTCTAGAGCCTCACTTCCAGTGCCTCACTTCTATAGTGCCACACTTCCAGTACCTCACTTTCAGTGCCTCACTTCCCGAACCTCACTTCCAGTGCCTCACTTCCAGTGCCTCACTTCTAGTGTCTCACTTCCAGGGCAACACTTCTAGTGCCTCACTTCCGTACCTACCATCTAGTGCCTCACTTCTACTGCCTCACTTCCAGTGCCTCACTTCTACTGCCTCACTTCCAGGGCAACACTTCTAGTGCCTCACTTCCCGTACCTACCATCTAGTGCCTCACTTCTAGTACCTCACTTCCAGTGCCTCACTTCCAGTACCTCACTTTCAGTGCCTCACTTTCAGTACCTCACTTCCAGTGCCTCACTTCTAGTGCCTCACTTCTAGTGTCTCACTTCCAGTGCCTCACTTCCAGTGTCTCACTTCCAGTGCCTCACTTCCAGTGCCTCACTTCTAGTGCCTCACTTTAGTGTCTCACTTCCAGTGCCTCACTTCCAGTGCCTCACTTCTATAGTGCCACACTTCCAGTACCTCACTTCCAGTGCCTCACTTCTAGTGTCTCACTTCCAGTACCTCACTTCCAGTGCCTCACTTCCCGAACCTCACTTCCAGGGCCTCACTTCTAGTGTCTCACTTCCAGTGCCTCACTTCCAGGGCCTCACTTCTAGTGTCTCACTTCCAGTGCCTCACTTCCAGTGCCTCACTTCCAGTGCCTCACTTCCAGTGCCTCACTTCCAGTGCCTCACTTCCAGTGCCTCACTTCCAGTGCCTCACTTCTAGTGTCTCACTTCCAGTGCCTCACTTCCAGTGCCTCACTTCCACTGTCTCACTTCCAGTGCCTCACTTCCAGTGCCTCACTTCCAGTGCCTCACTTCCAGTGCCTCACTTCCAGTGCCTCACTTCCAGTGCCTCACTTCCGAACCTCACTTCCAGGCCTCACTTCTAGTGTCTCACTTCCAGGGCCTCACTTCCAGTGCCTCACTTCCCGAACCTCACTTCCAGTGCCTCACTTCTAGTGTCTCACTTCCAGTGCCTCACTTCCAGTGCCTCACTTCCAGTGCCTCACTTCCAGTGCCTCACTTCCAGTGCCTCACTTCTAGTGTCTCACTTCCAGTGCCTCACTTCCAGTGCCTCACTTCCAGTGTCTCACTTCCATTGCTTCACTTCCAGTGCCTCACTTCCAGTGCCTCACTTCCAGTGCTTCACTTCCAGTGCCTCACTTCCAGTGCCTCACTTCCAGTGCCTCACTTCCCGAACCTCACTTCCAGGGCCTCACTTCTAGTGTCTCACTTCCAGGGCCTCACTTCCAGTGCCTCACTTCCAGAACCTCACTTCCAGGGCCTCACTTCTAGTGCCTCACTTCCAGTGCCTCATTTCCAGTGCCTCACTTCCCGAACCTCACTTCCAGGGCTTCACTTCTAGTGTCTCACTTCCAGTACCTCACTTCTAGTGCCTCACTTCTAGAGCCTCACTTCCAGGGCCTCACTTCCAGTGTCTCACTTCCAGTACCTCACTTCCAGTGCCTCACTTCCCGAACCTCACTTCTAGTGCCTCACTTCTAGTGCCTCACTTCCAGTGCCTCACTTCTAGTGTCTCACTTCCAGTGCCTCACTTCCAGTGCCTCACTTCCAGTGCCTCACTTCTAGTGCCTCACTTCCAGTGCCTCACTTCTAGTGCCTCACTTCCAGTGTCTCACTTCCAGTGCCTCACTTCCAGGGCCTCACTTCCAGTGCCTCACTTCCAGTGCCTCACTTCCAGTGCCTCACTTCCAGTGCCTCACTTCCAGTGCCTCACTTCTAGTGTCTCACTTCCAGTACCTCACTTCCAGTGCCTCACTTCCAGTGCCTCACTTCCAGTGCCTCACTTCCCGAACCTCACTTCCAGTGCCTCACTTCCAGTGCCTCACTTCCAGTGCCTCACTTCCAGTGCCTCACTTCCAGTGCCTCACTTCCAGTGCCTCACTTCTAGTGTCTCACTTCCAGTACCTCACTTCCAGTGCCTCACTTCCAGTACCTCACTTCCAGTGCCTCACTTCCTGTGCCTCACTTCCAGGCCTCACTTCCAGTGTCTCACTTCCTGTACCTCACTTCCAGTGACTCACTTCCAGTGCCTCACTTCCAGTGCCTCACTTCGAGTGCCTCACTTTGAGTGCCTCACTTCCAGTGCCTCACTTCGAGTGCCTCACTTCTAGTGTCTCACTTCGAGTGCCTCACTTCGAGTGCCTCACTTCGAGTGCCTCACTTCGAGTGCCTCACTTCTAGTGCCTCACTTCTAGTGCCTCACTTGCAGTGCCTCACTTCTAGTGCCTCACTTGCAGTGCCTCACTTCCGAACCTCACTTCCAGTGCCTCACTTCCAGTGTCTCACTTCCAGTGCCTCACTTCCAGTGCCTCACTTCTAGTGCCTCACTTCCAGTGCCTCACTTCTAGTGCCTCACTTCCAGTGCCTCACTTCCAGTGCCTCACTTCCAGTGCCTCACTTCCCGTGCCTCACTTCCAGTGCCTCACTTCTAGTGCCTCACTTCGAGTGCCTCACTTCCAGTGCCTCACTTCGAGTGCCTCACTTCTAGTGTCTCACTTCCAGTGCCTCACTTCGAGTGCCTCACTTCCAGTGCCTCACTTCCAGTGCCTCACTTCTAGTGCCTCACTTCTAGTGCCTCACTTCCAGTGCCTCACTTCTAGTGCCTCACTTCCAGTGCCTCACTTCTAGTGCCTCACTTCCAGTGCCTCACTTCTAGTGCCTCACTTGCAGTGCCTCACTTCTAGTGCCTCACTTCTAGTGCCTCACTTCTATTGCCTCACTTGCAGTGCCTCACTTCTAGTGCCTCACTTGCAGTGCCTCACTTCTAGTGCCTCACTTCTAGTGCCTCACTTGCTGTGCCTCACTTCCAGTGCCACACTTCTAGTGCCTCACTTGCAGTGCCTCACTTCTAGTGCCTCACTTCTAGTGCCTCACTTCCAGTGCCTCACTTCTAGTGCCTCACTTCTGGTGCCTCACTTCCAGTGCCTCACTTCTAGTGCCTCACTTCCAGTGCCTCACTTCTAGTGCCTCACTTCTAGTGCCTCACTTCCAGTGCCTCACTTCCAGTGCCTCACTTCGAGTGCCTCACTTGCAGTGCCTCACTTCTAGTGCCTCAATTCTAGTGTCTCACTTCTAGTGCCTCACTTCCAGTACCTCACTTCTAGTGCCTCACTTGCAGTGCTTCACTTCCAGTGCCTCACTTCTAGTACCTCATTTCTTGTAACTCATTTTAGTACCTCACTTCTAGTGCCTCACTTCCAGTACCTCACTTCTAGTGCCTCACTTCCAGTGACTCACTTCTAGTGCCTAACTTCCAGTACCTCACTTCTAGCGCCTCACTTGCAGTGCTTCACTTCCAGTGCCTCACTTCTAGTACCTCATTTCTTGTAACTCATTTTTAGTACGTCACTTCTAGTGCCTCACTTCCAGTACCTCACTTGCAGTGCCTCACTTCCTAGGCCTCACTGGGAATAAAAAGTATTTGAGCAACCATAACAATTGGTATCGTGAGTGTCTGACATCTTACCACTGGTGCCGGCCTGGTAATGTGCCGCCAGGCGGAAGAAGGCTTCTGATGTTGGTGTAACGAACAAGTCACTGTCGTGTGCCTGGCAGAAGGCGCGGGCGTCGTCGAAGGTGTAGAGAGCGTTCACCTGCAGCAGCTCCCCGAGGTCCTCCAGGCCACCCACTAACCCAAAACAGCCGCTACTTGGCACTGCAAAGTACACCACAACAAATTAATTGTCTGTCTTAAGCAGCAATCTTTTGTTGGCAGTGTGTCCATGAGCTGAACAACAATATTAATTGTAATTCATACATTTTTCATGAACTAAATATTTTATTCAACATATTATTATAATTATTGTATTATTATTATTATTATTATTATTATTATTATTATTATTTATTATTATTATTATTATTATTATTATTATTATTATTGTTATTATTATTGTAATAATAATAATAATAATATTATTATTATTATTATTATTATTATTATTATTATTATTATTATTATTATTATTATTATTAAATCCACAGGAGCCTTGATAATGGACCGAGCCTATGCGCTGGGTGTTCCCAGGCGCTCTAGTCGACTGCACCACGACATGGTAAAAAAACTATGGTCTAAAGGCCAAGGTCAACAGGTTCTTTTGACCTTGTCGTGGTGCAGTCGACTTGAGCGTGTTGGGAACACCCAGCGCATAGGTTCGAACCTGCATCAAGGCTCCAGTGGATTTGATCATTGATATATCACGGCAATGTGATTTCTCAGTGTATAATTATTATTATTATTACACACTGAAATCCCATAAGGTGACGAATCAATGAGAAAATCAGTAGGAGCCGTGTGGAGGACTCGAACCTATGTTTTAGTTACTCCCAAGCACACGCTTTAGACCACTACATCAAGACATGGTCAAAAGTATAGAACCTCGGAATTCAATTGAATTCTCTAGGTGTCCTGAGGCTTCCACCTGAAGCCTAATCAGAGGTTTCACGCAATGCCCCCGTGTCACAGTCTAGCAGCTCTACCTCCAACGCTGCTCTTCAAGTGCACAAAGAAGTCACATTAATGAGATGACTCAATGAGAACATCCGCTGAAGCCACGAGAAGGCTTCGAACCTGTTTCCGGGTACTTAAGTGCAAATTTCAGGTGGTAGTCTCATGACTGCTAGAGGATTCAGTTGAAACCGAGGTTTCATTGCTTTTATCATGTCGGGGTTTAATGGTTTAAGGTGTTTACTTAGGAGTACCCAGAGCATAGTTTCGAATCCTTCTCACAGCTTCTACTGATTTTCTGCTGCTTCTTCTACGTCTTATTATTATTATTATTATATTATTATTATTATTATTATTATTATTATTATTATTATTATTATTATTATTATTATTATTATTATTATTATTATATCATTATTATTATTATATTATTATTATAATCATTATTATTATTTTCGTGAGATATTGGATTAACAAATGTTCAAACTTTAAGCCGGTAAATAGGATGCGGACGTTGAGTATTTAACCTGCTGAGTGCTGCAAGCGACGCTGAGCAACAATAATGAAAGAAAAGAAAAATTCATGTTTATATATAACAAAATTATAAAAAAAAGGATCAAAATCCTTTATCCGTGACGCTAATTTTATATATAAATTACTTGTTTAATATTCGAATTTTATGTGATGCTATTTGTTGGTCATAATAGGACGTTGTTTTTACTTGTTGGACACTATAGTTGGACATAGGATTTGTTGTTACTTGTTGGACTCCATAGGATGTTGTTGTTACTTGTTGGACACCATATGTTGGCACTTCCAGTGCCTCACTTCCAGTGCCTCACTTCCAGTGCTCACTTCCAGTGCCTCACTTCTAGTTCTCACTTCCAGTGCCTCACTTCCAGTGCCTCACTTCCAGTGTCTCACTTCCAGTGCCTCACTTCCAGTGCCTCACTTCTAGTGTCTCACTTCCAGTGCCTCACTTCCAGTGCCTCACTTCCAGTGTCTCACTTCCAACATGTAGTTACATGTTGGACACCATAGGATGTTGTTGTTACATGTTCGACACCATAAAACGTTATTGTTACTTTAGGACACAGAGGATGTTGTTGTTTCTTGTTGGATACCATAAGATGTCGATATTACTTGTTGGGACACCATAATATGTTGTTGTTACTTGTTAGACACCATAGAACTTTGTTGTTACTTGTTGGAATCCATAGGACTTTGTTGTTACTTGTTGGACACCATAATATCTTGTTGTTACTTGTTGGTCACCATAGGATGTTGTTGTTACTTGTTGGACACCATAATATGTTGTTGTTACTTGTTGGTCACCATAGGACGTTGTTGTTACTTTTGAACACCTTAGGACGTTGTTGTTACTTGTTGGACACCATAATACGTTGTTGTTACTTGTTGGACACCATAGGGTGTGGTTGTTACTTGTTGGACACCATACTACGTTGTTGTTACTTGTTGGACACCATAGGACGTTGTTGTTACTTGTTGGACACCATACTACGTTGTTGTTACTTGTTGGTCACCATAGTACGTTGTTGGACACCATAGGACGATATTGATACTTGTTAGACACGATCGGATTATGTTGTTACTTGTTGGACACCATCGGACGATGTTGTTTCTTTTGGACAAGAAAGGGTGATGTTATTATTTGTCTGACACCATGAGACGTTGTTATTACTTGTTGGACATAATGGACGTTGATGTCACTTGTTGGACACAGAACGTTTTGGCTTCTTTTTCAACACCATAGTTGTTATTACTTGCTGGGCACCATAGCACAGTGTTGTTACTCGTTAGACACATTAAGACTATTGTTTTGGTACTATATTTCTGTGCGTGCCCTAAGTCTCTGGCTGGCCGCTAAGTGTTACTGGTTTCTCGTTTCGGTTTTACTTTTGCGGGGTATCAGTATATATGTCTTGTATTTTTTTTTTTTTTTTTTTTTTTGAGATATATACAAGAGTTGTTACATTCTTGTACAGCCACTAGTACGCGTAGCGTTTCGGGCAGGTCCCTGGAATAAGATCCCCACCGAGAAGAATCGTTTTTTCATCCAAGTACTCATTTTACTGTTGCGTTAAACAGAGGCTACAGTTAAGGAATTGCGCCCAGTAAATCCTCCCCGGCCAGGATACGAACCCATGACATAGTGCTCGCGGAACGCCAGGCGAGTGTCTTACCACTACACCACGGAGACTGCTCGCTTCAGTAAGAATATGCCCAATGTGATTAACGACGTCTTTTGCTCTGTTAAATCAAAGTTGAAATCTTATTTGGTATGGAACATTAGCTAACTGTGCGCTGTGTTCTCAGACCGCAGTGGTCTGTCGGATTACTGGAACATTATTCTGTCCCTCCACAGTGAAGACATTTGTTTTCATCCTCTGGAACCTGATAGTCTATTTCCCCTTGCACATAAGTATCCAAGCCTGATGTATTGTAAGTGCATTTCTGTTTGGTCGATGGCTTCCTTTTATCAAAATAAATGGTTAGCAGCTGAATGAATCCATGATCCCAGACGTTGCAGCTGCTGTGTTGGTGCTGTGGAATTGCTTCTTGGACACCACAGCATGTTGATGATACTTCTTGGACACCACAGCATGTGATGATACTTCTTGGACACCATAGGACGAATGCTGTTGCTTGTTGGACACCTTAGTATGTAGTTTTTTCTTGATGTATGTTACCAGATCGTTCATCACGGCTCGTAACCCGTACAGCAGCAAGACTTGTAGTCTAGGGACATGACAAAATTGCTGTAATATATAGCGGGTCACCAGTGTAATCACATGATTGGCACAAGCAATAATAAAGTATTTGTCCCTTAGGACTGAAAAAATATACATATGAATTTATAATATTTTCAAGATAAATCTATAATATGTACTTACAGATGATACTATATTTCACTTATTACAACAAACAATATTACTGTCACTCCCAGAACAAATAACTACTAATGACAGAACAAAAACCCAGACTTAACTCCTATATGATCCTCTCCTCCGAGTCCAGGCCAGCGACTGACTAACTCTCGCTGCGACTCTACCCATAATTCTCTCCCCCTCTGCCTCATCAANTGTTATAGTACTGGATCAAGTGGAAAATCGATTAGGTATCCCAAAACCATGATTCATGTGCGTCTTTCTGAAGTGTCCAGCTTTTCCAAACACACAGAGGTTCCCTTGCAAGACTGCTACTTTTTAAGTATTTTGCAGTCTTTTGATCTCTTGGGTCATTAAAATTTCTCCTTTCAGGTTGACTGTGATGGAAAGTTTGAGCTCTAGCTGTTCCTTTTTCATTGCCATTACTACTCCATATGCTGTAGGAAAGTGGTCTGTCTGCATTAACTTGAATTTGGAGGATGTGCAGAGTCTGACGATGTCTAGTGTGAGACTGGTGGTGTTCTCTCCTGTCTCATAATGTGTCCTGTGGCTGGGCTGTGAAAGAGTACAATTTCTGACACTAGCTAGTGTGTTATGTTAGTGTCTCTCATGTCTCATAATGTCGTCTTGTGGTGAGTTGTTGACAGAAAAGCATTGCCTGACACTGGCTGGTGTGTGACTAGTGTTGCCCCCTCTGAGTCCATTATGACGGGTGTCTTGCTGGTAGAAGCATTAGTGTAGCCTCGATAGCAGTTTTCTTCAGTGCCTGCTGCACCTCGGTCCACTGTCTCCTCGTTGTCTGAAAGCTAACTCCATTGCCTCTTTCCTTTGACTTCCTTATGACGTCTTCACGAAGTGAGGACCGATTCACTGCCCTTCCTAATACCTGAGACACTCCTAGGCCTGGAAAAATTTAATCCCCTCAATGGAGGTCGTAAATGATTCCTCCAGATGAAATCATGGATTCCTAACACCTAGTTGAGTAGTTTGGTCTATCTTTCCCTGTCAGGCACACTTCTAAGGTGACCCCATGTGGCAGGAACGTATCGGACGTTGAATCAGCGTTATCGACGTTGAATCAGCGTTATCGACGTTGAATCACCGTTATCGACGTTGAATCACCGTTATCGACGTTGAATCAGCGTTATCGACGTTGAATCACCGTTATCGACGTTGAATCAGCGTTATCGACGTTGAATCAATGTTATCGACGTTGAATCAGCGTTATCGACGTTGAATCAGCGTTATCGATTTGAATCAGCATTATCGACGTTGAATCACCGTTATCGACGTGAATCAGCATTGTCGATGGTGAATCAGCATTGTCGACATTGAATCAATATTATCGAAGTTTAATCAGCGTTATCGACTTTCAATCAACGTTATCGACGTGCAATCAGCATTATCAATGTTGAATCAGTGATATTGATGTTGAATGAACGTTTTCGATGTTGACTCAGCGAATTCTTTGTTACATCAACATCGTTAACAACCCTGAAATAAGTTTGAAAACAGTATATATGAACAATCAAACCCATGTTTTAGAAGTCATTGGCAATAGAAGATAATCCTACAGAATGGAATGGGGGTCGACCTGACCCTATTTAACACTCTCGTTAAAATATCCATTAATACTGTAAAGATTAAGGGTGTAACCGCTAGGATCTCGCCTTCAACCTCGCAGGAACAGGCAGACATTCTCATCAATATATATATAGCTGAGAGAACACATGGCAGAGTTCTATAATTACTCGACCTCGTTCGACAGGCTTGGGATTCAAATCCATTTTTCATTGACCATATTTCCTAGCTTCGTATATATTTTGAGCTGCCAAATTTTGAAAAATAAAAATTGAACCCGTGCAATGCTCAACATATAAAATTATGTTTGCAAATGTTATTTTACTTGCTTTATCCAATCATATGTTAGGTTACTTTAATATCTTATTATACTATTATGAGATTAATCAGATGGTTAGAGTTAAATCGTATGTGCTCGTGTTGTGTTTACAGTCAGCAACTGGCGACTAGCCATATTCTTGACTCATAACAAATCGAAGTTCAAAATAGAATGGTTAAAAAATGCAACATTTGAAATTAAATTTTATTGCACTTGAAATAGACATTACAAAATAGGACATTGTTTCTGCAGATATGGGCAAAGCTAAAGAAAACTGGAACAATTCGACCACTTGAAAATTTCAAATGTTGTAAAACAAAACAATTCTGTATCCTGCGTTATTGTTTATGGTTTATTTATTTACTTATATGTCATTTTCTACAAAGTAATTTAAACATTATATTCGGGGATCATTTAGAGGAGCTTTGATTGCCATATAGGACCTAAACGCTTTCTATTGCATCCTAACCCTTGAGCAGCCTAACCTTTGGCCTCCATGACAGGTAAATTTTCCGGGCCTTATTTTAGGGTTAAAAAACAGTGACTTCGGCGCCGAGAAATACGGGTATATTTATAATATGAATCATTTCGGCATAACTTTCTTATGGAACTCCTGCATATTAATGGACAGATTGAGCCCATCATCTGGGATGGATTCCCAGTGCCCAGGGCCTAAAATACTACTAAGACGATCCTGCTTGGCCTCGTCTTCCCCTTCAGTATCTCACTGAAAAACATAATAAAAACACTAATATGATCTGTGCCTACAAGAGTATCAGGAGCGAGCAAAGCACTAGACATTAAGCAACAAACATGTACTCGGTGAACTGGTGTGGAAACTATAAGTAAATCATTGTATAATTGGGAATAATTTAAAGAAACAACTCTCACTTCCTACCAGATATTCCATCTACTATTCAACACAAGCGATACAGACTGGTATTTAAACCCCTGCCCGGCTGAACCATCCTACAGCTCTCGTCATTATCGTTGTCACTTGAACATTTAACGAACTATGGTATAATACCCAACCACTTGGGCTGGACGGTAGAGCGACGGTTGCAGGTCGGCGTTCAATCCACGACCGTCCAAGTGTTGGGCACCATTCCTCCCCCCCCCCCCAAATCTTTTATCATGATCCCTTCCCTATGCTATATAATCGTAATAGCTTGGCGCTTTCTCCTGATATTTTCCTTCCCTTCATTATGACGTATGAAACCTAACACTAGTAATTGCTAATTAGTCATTTAACATTTAGCAGTTATTACATATATTTCTACTCTTGAAATGTTTCCATACAGAGTAGTATCTGGCTGCCATACCTCTACCTGCTACCTCCAACCTCCAACTGCTTAATGCATACATCTACCTATTCTCAAGAGAGTGCTACCTAACCTACCACATAACAAAAACAAAAATCTCTGTATCTATTTCTATTGAAAAAAATACATATCACTAAGCAACAAACATCCCAAAAAATACAGTAATATAAATAAATAGTTCACCTATAAGCCTCACTACAATGGTAAGCAAATCAGTGAGTTGTGATGAGGCTTCCAGCCTAGTCATAACTTATACATATATAGATATGTGTATGTTATTAACTATGTCCTTAAGGTTAGATCAATATTTCTAGCAAATAATATTCTCATTATTTTCTTATGTTCTTATTCACTTTGAAAGGAAGCTGAAAAATTAAATCTACAAAGTTCATTTTTTAATTAAACTTTGTCTGAGAATTATATGGAAATTGTTAAAAGTCAGGCATGACAATAATTTACACGTGCAACAACCCAAGATATACTTCACCTAATATAGCCTGATCTAACCTCATCGAATTGAACAATTATCTTCAAAGGGGGACTAATATTCTTTATAAAAACCAGAGAAATATATATATATATATATATATATATATATATATATATATATATATATATATATATATATATATATGTATATATATATATATATATATATATATATATATATATATATATATATATATAATATATAATATATATATATAAGGGAGTACCACCTCTGGCTGGAAGAAGGGGGACCCATAGCCTCGGAGGAAATCACACATAATGCATTGGATAATATATATATATAAATATATATATATATATATATACATATATATATATATATAATATATATATATATATATATATATATATACGGGACGTATATATATATATATATATATATATGTCGTACCTAGTAGCCAGAACGCACTTCTCAGCCTACTATGCAAGGCCCGATTTGCCTAATAAGCCAAGTTTTCATGAATTAATATATTTTCTCTAATTTTTTTCTTATGAAATGATAAAGCAACCCATTTCATGATGTATGAGGTCAATTTATTTTTATTGGAGTTAAAATTAACGTAGTTATATGACCGAACCTAACCAACCCTACCTAACCTAACCTAACCTATCTTTATAGGTTAGGTTAGGTTAGGTAGCCGAAAAAGTTAGGTTAGGTTAGGTTAGGTAGGTTAGGTAGTCGAAAAACAATTAATTCATGAAAACTTGGCTTATTAGGCAAATCGGGCCTTGCATAGTAGGCTAAGAAGTGCGTTCTGGCTACTAGGTACGACATATATATATATATATATATATATATATATATATATATATATATATATATATATATATATATATATATATATATATATATATACATATATTTGTGACGGTTTTCCCCCCCTTATATTTATCCCACGCCTCCTGTAAGAGTCATGTCCACTTTACCCTAACGTGCTCTACATCGCGGGCATAAGTTCGATATATGTGGGAGAGTGTAGTGTTCTCGCAGTGGCGAGAAATTTGTAAAAGAAGAGTATTTTGGCCTGTGGTATAGGCCCTTTAGGACGCCAATATGGCACTGGCCCCTCCGTTTTGCCGCCAAAACTGTGTGACGTCAGTGGCACCAGATTGGTCACCGTCAGTGACGTGGCACAGGGAGCCAATGAAAACCTCTTTTGGCAAGTATGATATCACGAAGGCAGGGGGGTCCGGGCATTGCGCCACGGTGGCGCCATCAGTCTGACACGACACATCAAGGTGGACGGATGTGTGAAGTTTGATCCTGTCAATCTGACAGTAGTACGCCGCTCCCGTGGAACTTACGCATCACTCGTAGTCTGCAAGTACACCGAGAGGTCTTCCTTCATTCCATGTGTGGACCGAAGAGGGAATTGACGGAATATTGAGCATCAAGTGCTCCTGAGTCGGGTGCTGTGCAGGTGAAGTCTAGGCAGTATCGTCTGTGACGTCTGGTAGCTTCACAGTGACGACGTAGCGGCTGGGCCAATCCACTGGGAAGCAGTGAAAAAAGATACTAATTGGGAATCCGTACGACTGCAGCCGAGAAGTAGGTTGGCAGCCGTAGCTGGGAGGAGAAGTTGTCGGCCAGGAGACCGACTCCAACCCTACAAGACGTGGAGGAGGAGCACGGACCTGCGGAGGACAGAACACGGCGACGACGCGTTTATGTTGGGACGTTGAGTGGGTTCCTGGAGGACACATCAGTGTGTGTTTGGGGGCGTTCCCTACAAGAGGCGAGAGTCTGGACCAGGAGCTACAACTCAACTCTCACCGGAGGATAGGTGGAAGTAGGTGATTCTAGTTTCCCTCCCAATTCCCCTTTAGTCAGCTATATATTTAGCCAGAGTATCTTTCATGTAGTGAGCAAGTCTCACCTAGGTCTATGTCACAGTAAGGCACAGTTGTGCAGAGTGAGGCTGTATAGAGCACTCACGGTATTTATATATATGTGGTGTGTGCAGGCACCTGGATTGACAGAAGAATTTACTGTGTCAATGATTTCTTTCATGTGACTTTACTATGATAACTTAGAGAGAGAGAATATATATATATATATATATATAGAAGTGAACCAGTTATTGGTGTTAGGCTATGTGCCCAGTATTTATATTATTACTATTATTGATATCTATGATTCATCTATATATATATACATGCTTGTGTGTTGAATAATTTTTCATGTGTGCAGTGATCAATTGAATATTCGCCTACAAAAGGAATTACTGAGAACTACAGTATTATATCTTTTTGCATTCGTTATCATTATATGAAGTACAGTGTGTTACGCCATGATAGTGAATTATTATGTTCATTAAAATAGAAATGTTTGATTGAGCTCAAGATCGGTGCAGTGAATCATTTGCGTGCTGTGGCCATTGTTGCAAATATTGTGTTGTTGGACACTCAGTGACTCTTGAGAACTTAAAGAAACAGGTGCATAACGCCAACAAACAAATAGTGCAGTGAGAGGTCACGTAGTGAGGAGGGGGGGGGGCACTCAGCTGATTTTGATGTTGACGTGAGGGGGAGCATTGCCATCTTGGTGTGTTCCTGATTATATGTGGAGAGCGAGCGAATTTTGCACGTACTAGCTGTTTGCTTGTTGATATAAGAATATGATGTCTTGAGTTTTAAGTAAAATACAAAATACCTTGGCATTTGTATCATCCCCTCCATATTTCTTGTGGCTATATAATACTTGGAATGAGATAGAGTGTTAGAAATAAATACCTGCCTGATAACAGATCTATTGAGTGTGCTCTTGCCATTGTTACCACAATCCCACAATACCACTGAAGTGTTACTGGACACAGGAAACACCAGTTGGCGACCTTGCAGATAGTATTAGAGCCCTTGTCGGGGCGGGCACACAATTGAAAGAGAGCAAGTTGTGTTTCCACTCATTCCTGATCAAAGGCCGATTGGGGATCGACTGGGATACTCTCCTGGCGTACAGTGGTGCCGCGAGGATGGAGTGAAGACCCGCAGGGCTACGGTGAGTTACGGTTATTGCCATGTGCGACTGTCGAGAGGATTTCTTGTATACTGTTGCTCACCCTCTTAAACTGGGAACCCCGACATTGGCGACCTTGCCAGGATATCCGGATAAAGTCCTTGTATACCGTTGCTCACCCTGGAACCCCGACAATATATATATATATATATATATATATTATATATATATATATAATATATATATATATATATATATATATATATATATATATATATATAGTATATTTTGGTAGCAGTCTTTCCTGTAGACATATGTTATTAAATATGACCGAAACAGTAAGATTAATAATTCTAACACGAATTTTCTCAATTTTCCTTATGTTTCTTTTTACTGATGACGGTAAATTAAAAATCAATTCTCCAAAATTCATTCTTTATTTCTAGTCTGACGTGACACTTGAGCGCGTTTCGTAAAGCTTATTACATTTTCAAAGACTTTTAGTGTATCTACACAACTTATGCTTTATGAAACAAACATTGGCTCTTATACCTGCATTTGGGTGAGGTGATGTAATACATTAGTGGGGTGAAACACAGAACATGGAAAACGGGGTATAGATTTGTAGAAGTAGAAGTCGGGTCCCAATAGAACTGCAGAAGGCCGATTGGCCCATATTTCTTGATGTTTCTATATTGGAGCGGAGTCTTGAAGTGGGTAGAATATAGTTGTACGTTAATTGGCTGTTGATTGCTGGTGTTGACTTCTTGATGTGTAGTGCCTCGCAGATGTCAAGCCGCCTGTTGTCACTGTATCTATCGATGATTTCTGTGTTGTTTGTTAAGATTTCTCTGGTGATGGTTTGGTTGTGGGAAGAGAGTATATGTTCCTTAATGGAGCCCTGTTGCTTATGCATTGTTAAACGCCTGGAAAGAGATGTTGTTGTCTTGCCTATATACTGAGTTTTTTGGGGCTTACAGTCCCCAAGAGGACATTTGAAGGCATAGACGACGTTTGTCTCTTTCAAAGCGTTCTGCTTTGTGTCTGGAGAGTTTCTCATGAGTAGGTTGGCAGTTTTCTTGGTTTTATAGTAAATCGTTAGTTGTATCTTCTGATTTTTGTCTGTAGGGATAACATTTCTATTAACAATATCTTTCAGGACCCTTTCCTCCGTTTTATGAGCTGTGGAGAAGAAGTTCCTGTAAAATAGTCTAATTGGGGGTATAGGTGTTGTATTAGTTGTCTCTTCAGAGGTTGCATGGCGTTTTACTTTCCTTCTTATGATGTCTTCAATGAAACCATTGGAGAAGCCGTTGTTGACTAGGACCTGCCTTACCCTACAGAGTTCTTCGTCGACTTGCTTCCATTCTGAGCTGTGGCTGAGAGCACGGTCGACATAAGCGTTAACAACACTCCTCTTGTACCTATCTGGGCAGTCACTGTTGGCATTTAGGCACAATCCTATGTTTGTTTCCTTAGTGTAGACTGCAGTGGGAAACCTCCGCTCCTTTCCATGACTGTTACATCTAGAAAGGGCAGCTTCCCATCCTTCTCCATCTCGTAAGTGAAACGTAACACAGAATTCTGCTCAAACGCCTCTTTCAGCTCCTGCAGATGTCTGACATCAGGTACCTGTGTAAAAATGTCGTCAACATACCTGCAGTATATGGCCGGTTTCAAGTTCAAGTCGACTAAGACTTTTTCTTCGATAGTACCCATGTAGAAGTTTGCAAACAGGACGCCTAGGGGAGAACCCATAGCGACCCCATCTACTTGCTTATACATGTGCACATCCGGGCTCAAGAAGGGTGCCTCCTTAGTACAAGCTTGGAGTAGTTTCCTCAGGATATTTTCTGGCACGTCATGTATGGGTTCAAGTCACTTTTGGTGTGTGAGTTTTCATTCATATATATATATATATATATATATATATATATATATATATATATATATATATATATATATATATATATATAAATACACAATAAAGCATAAGAAAAAAAAAAGGAAGGGGGTGGTAGGAGAAAAGCACACAGAAACTGTATTGGAGGGGACCCACATTCCCTCCAATGCGTTATGTGTGATTTCCTCCGAGGCTATGGGTCCCCCTTCTTCCAGCCAGAGGTGGTACTCCCTTCCATGTTTTGTATATAAAAAAAAAAAAAAAAAAAAAAAATATATATATATATATATATATATATATATATATATATATATATATATATATATATATATATATATATATATATATATATATATATATATATATATTCTCACAACGACATTTCAAGTCACTGACCAAAACATCCATTATGTGAGTCCTGCTTCACGTCACCATGAGATACTTCCGCCAGATCAGTGTACTTCTTAGTGTTACCACAGTACTGATAGTCACACCACCATTAGGTACTTCCGCAGGAGATCAGTGTACTTCTTGGTGTTATCGCAGTACTGATACACATATTACTATACACTGACTGACAAACTGTCCTCATACATGACAGTGTTGACAACCTGTCCTCATACATGATAGTGTTGACAACCTGTCCTCATACATGACAGTGTTGACAAACTGTCCTCATACATGACAGTGTTGACAACCTGTCCTCATACATGACAGTGTTGACAAACTGTCCTCATACATGACAGTGTTGACAACCTGTCCTCATACATGACAGTGTTGACAACCTGTCCTCATACATGACAGTGTTGAGAAAATCAAGACAATTGTGAGGGAGTTTGCACACATTGTCAAGAACTGTCCACAAACCTAGCAAGAACAGTGCAGACTGTATCAACAATGCACTCAGTCCCGGCTGAGTGACTTGAAACCTCTGCTATAAGTAGGAGAAACTACTCAGATTTTCAACGCCTTCCTTGCTGGTATAATGTACTGCCAGTCGATATTAGTCACTTAATCAGTGGTCGTGACGTTAAAGACCGTGACCTATTATGGCTATAATTCATGGAACAAAGGTGTCAATACTGTTGGATTTACTTCCCAGAATTTGCAAAGGTGAAATTTTACCTTGCAGTGTGTTACCTATCTGGTACAGCAAAGCTCGTATATAGGTCAGCACGGGAAATATATGTAGGGGACAGCCCCATGCAGGTAATTGATATACCAGAATGCAACCATGTAGATTCAAACACTAATGGATAACAAAAAACACAAATAAATAAAAGAAAATATATATAAATTCCTCAGTAAACAGTATAACACAATTATTTTCATACTTGACGTATGGCTTATATAATTAATGTCTCCTCAGATAAAAATATCACCTACGCTAGAACAAAGAACCATTGTAAGACTTAACTTAAAAGTAGAATATATGATATCAGTTCAGTCGTTCGCCAGCTACTGACTGCTCTGGGTTACATCAAGCGCTGCCTGGCAATTCCTCGTTACCACAAAGCAATTACATTCTCCAATTATACACATTAACGCTGAAAGTAACCATTCCCAAACATACACAATCATACTAAAATAATGTTTCATACTTGCAAATAATATAACTAAAAGTATAAACATTCTTAATAATATGAAATAAGAGGTTTATTTCTAAAAGAAGGCGACATCTGGCCACCCAACCGCCGCTCCAACAGGTATCAGACAGGAACCATTCCTGTCCCCCCCCCCCACAAGCAAGCCAAAACCCCAATTATGTTACCATATCATATCTTAATTAATATAATACAAGAGCCAACACACATATATATTTATATAATTCACATTATTTATCCTGTGAAATTCCATACTCTGATATGGATTCGTAACACAGTGATCGTTAACAAAATGAGATCAACAGGAATAACGGGAAAATTAGGGTGTTGGATTTTTTTTTTTTTTTTTTTTTGTCAAAGATAATGCAAGGAATAACAGTCAATCAAATCATACCATGTGCAAGTGCAGAAAAAAGTTCTGTACCCCAGGACACAATCCTGGCACCACTGTATCAAAGGGCACAATCCTGGCACCACTGTACCCCAGGGCACAATGCTGGTACCTCTGTACCTCAGGGCACAATCCTGGCACCACTTTATCCCAGGCCACAATCCTGGAACCACTGTACCCCAGGGCACAATCGTGGCTCCACTGTACCCTAGGGCACAATCCTGGCAGCACTGTACCCCAGGGCACAATCCTCCACTGTACCCAAGGGCACAATCGTGGCACCACTGTACCCCAGGACACAATCCTGGCAGAAATATACCCCAGGGCACAATCCTCCACTGTACCCCAGGGCACAATCGTGGCACCACTGTACCCAAGGGCACGATCCTGGCACCACTGTACCCCAGGGCACAGTCCTGGCACCACTGTACCCCAGGGCACAATCCTGGCACCACTGTACCAAAGGGCACAATCGTGGTACCACTGTACCCCAGGGCACAATCAAGGCACCACTGTACCCCAGGGCACAGTCCTGGCAACACTGTACCCCAGGGCACAATCCTGGCACCACTGTCCCACAGGGCACAGTTCTGGCACCACTGTACCCCAGGGCACAATCTTGGCACCACTGTACCACAGGGCACAGTCCTGGCACCACTGTACCACAGGGCACAATCCTGGCACCACTGTACCCCAGGGGACAATCCTGGCACCACTGTACCCCAGGGCACAATTGTGGTACCACTGTACCCCAGGGCACAATCCTGGCACCACTGTACCCCAGGGCACAATTGTGGTACCACTGTACCCCAGGGCACAATCAAGGCACCACTGTACCCCAGGGCACAGTCCTGGCACCACTGTACCCCAGGGCACAATCGTGGCACCACTGTACCCCAGGGCACAGTCCTGGCAGCACTGTACCCCAGGGCACTATCCTGGCACCAATGTACACCAGGGCACAATCGTGGCACCACTGTACCCCAGGGCTCAATCATGTCACCACTGTACCCCAGGGCACAATCTTGCTTGCACTATACCCCAGGGCTCAATCGTGCCACCACTGTACCCCAGGGCTCAATCGTGGCACCACTGCACCCCCAGGGCACATTCGTGGCACCACTTTACCCCAGGGGCACACTCCTGGCAGCACTGTACACCAGGGCACAATCTTGGCACTACCGCTTGTTTCACTCTTATATGCAATATAGACAAGAAATCTAGTCACAGTTTCGTGTCATCCCTTTTGGATGATGCAAATAGTATGAAAATTACTTTTGTTGAAGACACTGATAAACTGGAAGATGATATTAATAAAGTCTTCCACTGGAGAGTGGAAATATTTAACAACTTAAATGAAACACAGGATACAGGACACAATCCGACCTACTCGAAGGAAACGATCATGTAAAATATCTCAGAATTTTACATGACGACCTGACGTTTAGTGAGCATAACCTAGCAACTATAGGGGCAGTCAGGAAAATGATAGGATTGATTATGAGAATCTTCAAATCTAGGGATCCCACAACAGTGTTAATATTATTGAAATTACAAGTGCTGTCTTGCTTTAAGTAGTGTTCGCTACTCAAGATTTTCAAGTATTGCCCGAGAGATTCCTGAAATAGATGGAATGCAGGAAACATACCCACGCGAAGACACGATAAAGTACCTAAACCGTTGGGACCGTCTTAAAGCTCTCATAATGTGATCTCTCGAAAGGAGACGAGAGAGGTATCAAAAATAAAAACATGGAAGATACTGTAGGGGCCAGGTCCCAAACATGCAAAGTAGAATAACAACATATTGGAACAAACAATATGGAAGGAAATGCAGAATAGAACCAATGAGGAGTACAGGTGTCATAAGCACAGTCAGAGAGCACCATATGATCATTAGACGTTCACCGCTGTTCAACACCTTCCCTGCAAGCATAAGAAATATTGCGGAACAACGGTGGACTTTTTCGAGAAGCAATAGTGTACGTTTTTGCAAAAAGTGTCGGAACAGCCAGGTTGTTGTGGATCTGTGGGCCTGCGGACCGCTCCAAGCAACAGCCTCTTAAACCAAGCTATCGCAACCGGAGCCTTCTCATAGCCGGAGTTGGGGAGAAAAACTCCAGATACCCTCTTCAGGTAAACTTCAGGTAAACTGTGCACACATATGAAGAGTTATGTCATAACAATTCCAAGTTTTACATTTCATCAACAGCTTTCAGCCTCCTGAGCATGAAGACTGGAGGAAATGGAGTACTAGGACCGGAGGGAACACAGTGAAGTAGAGAGATGAGGAGCGGGTGTAGGGAGACGAAGTCTTTGTTTACCTGGATGGGTATCGTGGGGTCTCAGAGGTGAACCTTTCCTTACCCTCGTATATTGAGGCCAACAAAGACCTCAAAAGCCTTATCTTTAATCAAAGTGACTTTATTGTTTACACAGTTGTGTGAACATTAAACATAACTTATTTACTGATATCCAACAGTGGTTGGAACAGTGTGGTGAGTGACAAGGGCGACTATGACAGCAAACAATGGCACCATCAGCGCCATCGGAACAATCGGCACCATTGGAACCATCGGCACCATTGGAACCATCAGCACCTTCGAAACCAATGAAACCATCAGAACCATCGGCACAATTGGCACCATCGGAACCATCGGAACCATCAGCACCATCGACACCTTTGGAAACATCAGCACCATTGGAACCATCGGCACCATCAGAACCATCGACACCATCGGAAACATCGGCACCATGGGAAACATCAGAACCATTGGCACCATCAGAACCATCGACACCATCAGCACCATCGACACCATCAGCACCATCGACACCATCAGCACCCACAATACCATCAGCACCATCGGCACCAGCAGCACCATCGGCACCAGCAGCACCATTGCCACCATCAGCACCATCAGCACCATCGACACCATCGGAACCATCAGCACCATCGACACTATCAGCACCATCAGAACCATCGACACCATCATCACCATCAGCCCCATGAGCACCATCAGCACCATCAGCCCCATGAGCACCATCGGCACCATCAGCACCATCAGCCCCATGAGCACCATCAGCACCATCAGCACCATCAGCACCATTAGCACCATCGGCACCATTAGCACCATCGGCACCATCAGCACCATCGGCATCATTACCACCATCAGCACCATCAGCCCCGTGAGCACCATCAGCACCATCAGCACCATTAGCACCATCGGCACCATTAGCACCATCGGCACCATTGGCACCATCAGCACCATCGGCACCATCAGCACCATTAGCACCATCAGCACCATCGGCACCATCAGCACCATCGGCACCATCAGCACCATCAGCACCATCGGCACCATCAGCACCATCAGCACCATCAGCACCATTAGCACCATCGGCACCATTAGCACCATCGGCACCATTAGCACCATCGGCACCATTAGCACCATCGGCACCATTAGCACCATCGGCACCATCGGCACCATCAGCACCATCGGCACCATCAGCACCATCGGCACCATCAGCACCATCAGCACCATCGGCACCATCAGCACCATCAGCACCATCAGCACCATTAGCACCATCGGCACCATCAGCACCATCGGCACCATCAGCAATATCAGCACCATCGGCACCATCAGCACCATCAGCACCATCAGCACCATTAGCACCATCAGCACCATTAGCACCATCGGCACCATTAGCACCATCGGCACCATTAGCACCATCGGCACCATCAGCACCATTAGCACCATCGGCACCATTAGCACCATCGGCACCATTAGCACCATCGGCACCATCGGCACCATCAGCACCATCGGCACCATCAGCACCATCAGCACCATCGGCACCATCAGCACCATCAGCACCATCAGCACCATTAGCACCATCGCACCATCAGCACCATCGGCACCATCAGCAATATCAGCACCATCGGCACCATCAGCACCATCAGCACCATCAGCACCATTATCAGCACCATCGGCACCATCAGCACCATCGCACCATCAGCACCATCAGCACCATCGGCACCATCAGCACCATCAGCACCATCAGCACCATTAGCACCATCGCACCATTAGCACCATCGGCACCATTAGCACCATCGGCACCATTAGCACCATCGGCACCATTAGCACCATCGGCACCATCGGCACCATCAGCACCATCGGCACCATCAGCACCATCGGCACCATCAGCACCATCAGCACCATCGGCACCATCAGCACCATCAGCACCATCAGCACCATTAGCACCATCGCACCATCAGCACCATCGGCACCATCAGCAATCAGCACACCATCGGCACCATCAGCACCATCAGCACCATCAGCACCATTAGCACCATCAGCACCATTAGCACATCGGCACCATTAGCACCATCGGCACCATTAGCACCATCGCACCATCAGCACCATTAGCACCATCGGCACCATTAGCACCATCGGCACCATTAGCACCATCCACCATCGGCACCATCAGCACCACCACGCACCATCAGCACCATCAGCACCATCGGCACCATCAGCACCATCAGCACCATCAGCACCATTAGCACCATCGGCACCATCAGCACCATCGGCACCATCAGCAATATCAGCACCATCGGCACCATCAGCACCATCAGCACCATCAGCACCATTAGCACCATCAGCACCATTAGCACCATCAGCACCATAGCACCATCGGCACCATTAGCACCATCGGCACCATCAGCACCATTAGCACCATCGGCACCATTAGCACCATCGGCACCATTAGCACCATCGCACCATCGGCACCATCAGCACCCATCGGCACCATCAGCACCATCAGCACACCATCAGCACCATCGCACCATCAGCACCATCAGCACCATCGGCACCATCAGCACCATCAGCACCATCGGCACCATCAGCACCATCAGCACCATCAGCACCATCGCACCATCGCACATCAGCACCATCAGCACCATCGGCACCATCAGCACCATCAGCACCATCGGCACCATCAGCACCATCAGCACCATCAGCACCATCGGCACCATCAGCACCATCAGCACCATCAGCACCATCGGCACCATTAGCACCATCGGCACCATCAGCCCCATGAGCACCATCAGCACTATCGACACCATCAGGACCATCGGCACCATCAGCACCATCAGCACCATCGGCACCATCAGCACCATCGGCACCATCAGCACCATCAGCACCATCGGCACCATTAGCATCATTGGCACCATCAGCACCATCAGCACCATCGGCACCATCAGCATCATCAGCACCATCAGCACCATTGGCACCATTAGCATCATTGGCACCATCAGCACCATCAGCACCATCGGCACCATCAGCACCATCAGCACCATCAGCACATCGGCACCATTAGCATCATTGGCACCATCAGCACCATCAGCACCATCGGCACCATCACCACCATCGGCACCATCAGCACCATCAGCACCATCGGTACCATCAGCACCATCAGCCCCATTGGCACCATTAGCATCATTGGCACCATCAGCACCATCAGCACCATCGGCACCATCAGCACCATCAGCACCATCGGCACCATCAGCACCATCAGCACCATTGGCACCATTAGCATCATTGGCACCATCAGCACCATCGGCACCATCAGCACCATCAGCACCATCAGCACCATCGGCACCATCAGCACCATCAGCACCATCGGCACCATCAGCACCATCAGCACCATCAGCACCATCAGCACCATCGGTACCATCAGCACCATCAGCACCATCGGCACCATTAGCATCATTGGCACCATCAGCACCATCAGCACCATCGGCACCATCAGCACCATCAGCACCATCAGCACCATCAGCACCATCGGCACCATTAGCATCATTGGCACCATCAGCACCATCAGCACCATCGGCACCATCAGCACCATCAGCACCATCAGCACCATCGGCACCATCAGCACCATCAGCACCATCAGCACCGTCGGCACCATCGGCACCATCAGCACCATCGGCACCATCAGCACCATCAGCACCATCGGCACCATCAGCACCATCAGCACCATTGGCACCATTAGCATCATTGGCACCATCAGCACCATCGGCACCATCAGCACCATCAGCACCATCAGCACCATCGGCACCATCAGCACCATCAGCACCATCGGCACCATTAGCACCATCAGCACCATCAGCACCATCAGCACCATCAGCACCATCGGTACCATCAGCACCATCGGCACCATCGGCACCATCAGCACCATCGGCACCATCAGCACCATCAGCACCATCGGCACCATCAGCACCATCAGCACCATCAGCACCGTCGGCACCATCGGCACCATCAGCACCATCGGCACCATCAGCACCATCAGCACCATCAGCACCATCGGCACCATCAGCACCATCAGCACCGTCGGCACCATCGGCACCATCAGCACCATCAGCACCATCGGCACCATCAGCACCATCAGCACCATCAGCACCATCGGTACCATCAGCACCATCGGCACCATCGGCACCATCAGCACCATCAGCACCATCGGCACCGTCGGCACCATCGGCACCATCAGCACCATCGGCACCATCAGCACCATCAGCACCATCAGCACCATCAGCACCATCGGCACCATCGGCACCATCGGCACCATCAGCACCATCGGCACCATCGGCACCATCAGCACCATCGGCACAATCGGCACCATCGGCACCATCAGCACCATCAGCACCATCAGCACCATCAGCACCATCAGCACCATCGGCACCATCGGCACCATCAGCACCATCGGCACAATCGGCACCATCAGCACCATCAGCACCATCAGCACCATCAGCACCATCGGCACCATCGGCACCATCAGCACCATCGGCACAATCGGCACCATCGGCACCATCAGCACCTTCGGAACTGGTCTGAGAGTATCAGGGGTGTGGGGGGGGGGGAGGGGGGAATTTGAGTTTCTGCAGTTGTTTATGTTTGGTTGTCTGTAGTCTGAATTATTCATTATGTTGTAACTTGTACTGCTGCTCGTGTAACAGCAGCGGTGTGTAGGTCTTGTAAGTCACACTGCTGCTCGTGTAACAGCAGCTGTGTGTAGGTCTTGTAACTCACACTGCTGCTCGTGTAACAGCAACAGTGTGTGAAGGTCTTGTAACTCACACTGCTGCTCGTGTAACAGCAGCTGTTTATAGGTCTTGTAAGTCACACTGCTGCTCTTGTAACAGCAGCTGTGTGTAGGTCTTGTAAGTCACACTGCTGCTCTTGTAACAGCAGCGGTGTGTAGGTCTTGTAAGTCACACTGCTGCTCGTGTAACAGCAGCGGTGTGTAGGTCTTGTAAGTCACACTGCTGCTCTTGTAACAGCAGCGGTGTGTAGGTCTTGTAAGTCACACTGCTGCTCGTGTAACAGCAGCTGTGTGTAGGTCTTGTAAGTCACACTGCTGCTCGTGTAACAGCAGCTGTGTGTAGGTCTTGTAAGTCACACTGCTGCTCGTGTAACAGCAGCTGTGTGTAGGTCTTGTAAGTCACACTGCTGCTCGTGTAACAGCAGCAGTGTGTAGGTCTTGTAACTCACACTGCTGCTCGTGTAGCAGCTGTGTGTAGGTCTTGTAACTCACACTGCTGCTCGTGTAACAGCAGCGGTGTGTAGGTCTTGTAAGTCACACTGCTGCTCGTGTAACAGCAGCGGTGTGTAGGTCTTGTAAGTCACACTGCTGCTCGTGTAACAGCAGCAGTGTGTAGGTCTTGTAACTCACACTGCTGCTCGTGTAACAGCAGCTGTGTGTAGGTCTTGTAACTCACACTGCTGCTCTTGTAACAGCAGCGGTGTGTAGGTCTTGTAACTCACACTGCTGCTCTTGTAACAGCAGCGGTGTGTAGGTCTTGTAACTCACACTGCTGCTCTTGTAACAGCAGCGGTGTGTAGGTCTTGTAAGTCACACTGCTGCTCGTGTAACAGCAGCGGTGTGTAGGTCTTGTAACTCACACTGCTGCTCGTGTAACAGCAGCGTGTGTAGGTCTTGTAAGTCACACTGCTGCTCGTGTAACGCAGCGGTGTGTAGGTCTTGTAAGTCACACTGCTGCTCGTGTAANAAGAATCTCGGCCCAAAAGGTCCTTGTGGACGACACCAACTCAAAGAGTAGGTATTACAGGCTCGCAATTATTCACCTTAGAGGAATACCGTAACCAAGTTAGGGAGTTGGGATTCGAAGGGAATAAAGTAGCAGAGCAAGCTATGAAACTCTGGACTGATCAGCAGGACAGAGAAAGCAAACTGTGGACTGATCAGCAGAGAGAGAAAACAAACGCTGGACTGATCAGCAGACCGAGAAAGTACTGAACGCATAGCTCGCATGCAGTTGCAAGCAAGGCAGGATGACCAGACAAGTGGTCGTTCAACAGAGACTAACGTTGAACAAGGTAAGACTGTCAAACTACCTAAACTAGCTAACTTTGATGAGAGGGACGACTCGATGGATGCATACATCAAGCGTTTCGAAGGTCACGCCGCTGATTGCGGGTGGGAAAGATCAAAGTGGGCACTCGCTCTTAGTGCATTGTTAAAGGGTAGGGCACTAACTATCTACCACAGTCTGGGTCCGCACCAGCGCGGAGATTACGAGGCATTGACAACAGCGCTGCTGAACGGTTTTGGCATCACTGCAGACCGAATGCTAGAGAATTTCCGTAGGCTCAATTGCAAAAGGTGAGACATATGTGCTCATGTTACAGCGGTTAGAATCGAGTCTAAACCGTTACTGTGAACTCATGGAGACTGCTCCTGGGAGCATGGAGTTCTATCAACTGATGATTCGTGAACAGTTCTTAGAAGCATGCGAATCGTCTCTGCGTGTCAAGCTCAAAGCAAGAAATTGTGTCAAATCTGTCTATGGCCAAGCAAGCTGATCTGTGGGCTGGGGCCAGGAGACAGGTGAAAGGGGTGAAGCCGCACGAGAAGCATCATGCTACAGGTATTGGCGAAGGAGCTAAGCTAAGACTGGTGTGTCGGGGGAGCAGGGAAACTCCTCCAACAAGCATGTGCACAAGTGCTACACCTGTGGTAAGCCAGGTCATCGTGCAGCTGATTGCAAGGTAAAACCGAAATCAGGTTACATAGCAGGTGTGAGCTCAAGTGGTAAGAAACATCCCAACGTTGGAAAGGATCCACTAGCTTGGACCCTTGAGGTGGTGGACGAAAATGTTAACGGAAAATCGGCGAAAATCTTCCGTGACAAAGGCGCCACTACTCACATTGTAAGAAAAAGCTTAGTAAAGCCAGGATCTGAGACAGGTAGACATATCTATGTCACATTCCCAAATGGCTATGCTAAAGAGATATTGGAGTTGTATGTGTGGGTCGACACACCTTACATCAAAGGGAAAATCCGCGTCGTTCAATAGGAACGTGCTATATACGGATTATTATTGGGAAATGTTCCGGGAATCTCTGATTGCCCGAGTCCATCCTCGAAGAAAACGGGGGAGCGTGAGGACGCAGCTGAGTGTGGCCGCCCTCAGCCAGCTGATGCCAAGGGCGACTCGCCCGGGGATGACGTCACATGGAGTGACCACACCCTCACCCAGCTGAAGAATAAGGGAGAGAAGGCAAGCTGTGATGTAATGGAGCAAGGAGCAAAACCTCTGGTTGAAGGGACAGCAAGTCCATTAACAGGTAACTCGCTCGTGGCAGCTGTCACTTCGAGGTCACAGAGCAACAAGCTGACTCGCCCAGAAAAACCTTTGAAATTACGAGACATTCAGGGAGTGTCTGCAAAGGAGTTTATTGATGCCCAAGGGAGCGACCCAACACTAGCCCAGATACGTAAGTATGCTGAGGAGAAAAGGGTTTTCCAACACCAAGAACGCAAGTACTGGTACTTGCACCATAATGGGAAACTGGTGCACAGAGTTGAGACGCCCCACGACACTTCGGACCAACTCGTTGTTCCACAGGAGCATAGACTGGCTGTGTTCCGTTTAGGTCACGAAGCTCTGATGGGAGGTCATATGGGTCACACAAAGACCAGTGCGCGGAGTCAAGCTGTGTTGTACTGGCCAGGAATTACTGGGGAAATACAGCGTTACACTCGCTCGTGTGACACCTGTCAGCGCACCACTGATCGAGGACGGGTGAAGCCCAGGAAGCTTCAGCCCTTCCCCATCATTGATCAGCCGTTCAAGCTGGTCAGCATTGATCTGGTTGGTCCGATCATACCGAGTGCAACGGACGGCAGTAAGTACATCCTGACCATGGTCGATCACGCAACAAGGTACCCAGAAGCAGCTGCCCTGAAGAACATAGAGACGTCAACGGTAGCGGAAGCCTTGGTATTTTTTTCAGTCGCCTTGGTATACCTGAGTGGATCCATAGCGACCGAGGGACACAGTTTACCAGCGAGATGATGGACCAAGTCAGACGTCTGCTCACAGCGAGAGCATCCCTCACCACGCCATATCATGCTATGGGAAACGGTTTGGTAGAATGCTTCAATGGCACTCTCAAGAAGATGTTGAAGAGAATGTGCATCGAACAGCCTTGGGAGTGGCCCAGGTATATCAACCCTTTGTTGTTTGCCTACAGGGAGGTGCCACAGGCTAGCACAGGGTTCTCACCCTTCGAGCTGTTGTATGGTCGCACAGTTAAAGGCCCTCTGCAGGTACTGAGGAACCTGTGGGAAGGCGATGACTGTACCCCTGAAACCAAGACGACGTACGAGTACGTCATCGATCTACGGGAACGGCTGGAGAACACCTGTCAGCTGGCCCGAGAACAGCTAGCAAAAGCAAAGGAGTCCGAGAAGCAAACATACGACAAAAAAGCAAAAGAACGCAAGTTCAGTGTAGGTGACAAGGTACTTTTGTTACTTCCCACCAGCAGGAACAAGATCTTGCTGCAGTGGAAGGGCCCATTCACGGTAGTGGAGTGCTCGTACTCGTTAAACTATGTGCTCGACGTCGATGGTGCCAGGAAGAAGTACCACGTCAACATGCTCAAACGCTACGAGGACCCTCCTGTAGATGTATCAACAAAGCCGAAGAAGCATGTAAGATGTAAGAACAGGAGAGGACCACTGGCTCGACATCGACAGAGCCGATCGACAACCCACTGCTCTCAGCAGTAGGTGCTGACTGGTTGAGTAGGTCAGGGGTGATTAACGAGACGTCGAACGAGGGAGACATGAGCGAGGAAATGCAACGCGAATCACCGGACACTGGTTCCCAGTGTGTCTCTGATGTTTCAGGCATGACACAGGTGGAGAGAGGCAGTGGGCAGACTAGCGCCACTCAGGATTTCGAGGCGTTGAGCCGACCCAGACCTGGAGCTACGTCCGACCACAGTGCCTGCTCAAGACCTGAACAGATAGCCACACGTGGCCCGGTGACTGAAGAAATTCCTCACTTATCAGAAGAAAATAGTCTAGACGAGGACCCGCTTCCGTCTAGCTGTATAGAAACGGGGTCCGCTCGACCCGGCTGCACCATGTGCACCCGTGCACATGCCGTCAGCGGTGTGAGGTTTGAACGAGCACCACGCTGTGATGCTCGATCTTTGTTGTGGGGTGATGTGGGAGTATGTCTTCCAAGATGCTCCCACAGCTGACTTGAATAGCTCATTGCAGTGCACAGTGCACTGATCTTCGTGCACAAAGCCTATCTCTCTTAATCCTGGATAGTGACCTGGCATGTTGGGTATCTCCAGAATGCCCACTTAACCAGGAACACTTTCATAATACGGAGGCCGCCGTATGTCCAGGCAGGTAGTAGATACAGGGAGTTAAGCATACTTGCCACCAAAGGGTCAGTGGGTACATGCCTGGAGGAGAGCGTGAGAGAGGGGAGACGCCAGCAGCGTCTGACCTCTGGGGTCAATTGGCGCAATAGAAAATAACAGCTATGATGTGTTCGTGACACGTTCATGACGTCATCTCTCCTACTGCTCATCGAACGAGCTAATATGATTGGTTCCCGCTCATTTGCTGCAATGCTATTGGTCAAATTGTAACTCTTTTGTGTTGTGTACCACGAGATGCCGGCACCCTTTGCAAAACCATTCACGTGAGAGAGACCAAACAGAGAGGATGGGTCGTTCTGTCTACCGCCCAATAGACTGAACACCGTCTATTCCTCACCGTCAAGTTAACTGAGCATCTTTGCGATATACCACACTCGCCCAGAATCACGAGTGAGTATATTGTTCAAAAGCCTAAAGTGACAAATCTCCAGAGTGAAACAGACTGGTATCAGGTAATCCCTGGTGACAAAGATCGTCGTGAGTGACTTAGAGTGAACTAAGGCAGTGCCGCTGCCTAAGTAACCTGTGTGTGACTTTACCACAAGTGTACCTGCATGGTACCACAGCCGTCGCCAGCCACCACTCGCCCGAGCGTGTACCTCAGTACCTCAAGCGCCCACCGCCACCCTAACTACTACGTGACGTCACCACCTTACGCACCGCCAGTGCCAGTGTGTGTGCGTGTGTCTGTCTGTTAAGCATACAGCATGCCCTACTCACGAAATCATCTCAAGATACTGCGAGTACCCTTCGTGTCTACGAGCAAAACCAGCTGTCAGGCCACCTACGAGTTCTTATTTATTTATATATATACAAGAAGGAACATTGGGTTTGTGATAATACATTGAATAGTACAGTATTAACAATCTTGTAAAGCCACTAGTTCGTGCAGCGTTTCGGGCAGGTCCATAATCTAACAGATAATTTTAAGTAGGTAATTTTTATCAGAATTAATAAATGATAACAAATACATTGCAAGAGAAAAATGAGATGAGAGAGCTTAGGAAATATATTAAAGCACATTGATATATTAAAGCTCTGTCTGATTACATTAACAGCTTGATTGGTAATTTAAACAAGATTAATAGACACTATACAGCAGATTGACAGCACATATAAAAAGACAGCAATGATCATAAATTCATTCATAAATTCAATGATCATTCTTGCATAAACGTGTCTGAGTGAGTGAGTAAGGAAAGGTACCTTATCTGTAAGTACAAGATCTTGTCATTGTTTATTGTGTCTGTGTTGATCTGAGGTATCAACCACAGTTCTCACCTCATACCTGTCGCAGGTTATAGGTGAATCGACGGTGAATGCGTGGTTATCTGTGTGGTATCACGGCATTTCACTCGTCTGTAAATGTGAGTTTCACAAACACCACACATTTAGTTATTGTGTGATTATTATTGTGCATGTTATTGCCTGTCCCATTGACAGTGCCAGTGTGTTTATTGCATATCATCATTACCGAGTATCCGGTTGGAACTCTTGTGATCCCTTTGCATACCGGCAGTTAGGTTGCCGTGTTAATGATTGGCTGTCAACTGTGTTAAGTTAGGTGTTTCTCCACGAGTGGACACGAGTCGATTAGCCAGACGTCAAGAGTCTCGCTAATGAACCATAGCTTTGCTGACGCCAATCTAAAGTAAATCAAGCACCCCGTGTATTAGTGGTTAAGTTAGTAAATAAACTATTGATAAGCTTTATGCGGTGTTTCCGTTGAACCACTTCTGAATACTGCCAATATTACTCAAGCCTTCAGCTCTAAGTGTCTTCAACACCGAGTTGCTCAAGTCACTAAACTATAAATGTGATGAGGACCCTAGGAGTCCCTTAAAGTGTTACATCATTGAGGAGATTCCAACGATCAACGTGGAGCGGGACCAGGTGAGGCTAGTCTGAGAAGAGACCCACAAGGACTCTAACTCGACCTTGCTCCCAGGCCCTGTACGGTTGCTCTCGTATTTTCTATTCTGCTAATTCCGACAGCTTCGTGAAGCATCTGCCACATGTACATTGGTGACGTACGCATTGCAGTCGTGAGAGCAAAAAAGAAAACCCCCACAAATTTTTCTGGTACATGTCCCATGACGGTCACCAGAACCTGACGTGTTGCTGTTTTGTTTACTTTTGTGCTGCATCGTTCCGCATTCAGGATTTGCTTATGTTATAGTACTGGATCAAGTGGAAAATCGATTAGGTATCCCAAAACCATGATTCATGTGCGTCCTTCTGAAGTGTCCAGCTTTTCCAAACACACAGAGGTTTCCCTTGCAAGACTGCTACTTTTATAAGTAATTTGCAGTCTTTTGATCTCTTGGTGTCATTAAAATTTCTCCTTTCAGGTTGACTGTGATGGAAAGTTTGAGCTCTAGCTGTTCCTTTTTCATTGCCATTACTACTCCATATGCTGTAGGAAAGTGGTCTGTCTGCATTAACTTGAATTTTAGAGGATGTGCAGAGTCTGACGATGTCTAGTGTGAGACTGGTGGTGTTCTCTCCTGTCTCATAATGTTGTCCTGTGGCTGGGCTGTGAAAAGAGGTACATTTTCTGACACTAGCTAGTGTGTTACTGTTAGTGTCCTCTCATGTCTCATAATGTCGTCTTGTGGCTGAGTTGTTGACAGAAAAGCATTGCCTGACACTGGCTGGTGTGTGACTAGTGTTGCCCCCTCTGAGTCCATTATGACGGGTGTCTTGCTGGTAGAAGCACTTAGTGTAGCCTCGATAGCAGTTTTCTTCAGTGCCTGCTGCACCTCGGTCCACTGTCCCTCCTCGTTGTCTGAAAGCTAACTCCATTGCCTCTTTCCCTTTGACTTCCTTATGACGTCTTCACGAAGTGAGGACCGATTCACTGCCCTTCCTAATACCTGAGACACTCCTAGGCCTGGAAAAATTTAATTCCCCTCAATGGAGGTCGTAAAATGATTCCTCCAGATGAAATCATGGATTCCTAACACCTAGTTGAGTAGTTTGGTCTATCTTTCCCTGTCAGGCACACCTTCTAAGGTGACCCCATGTGGCAGTAACCGTTATCGACGTTGAGTCAGCGTTATCGACGTTGAATCAGCGTTATCGACGTTGAATCAGCGTTATCGACGTTGAATCAGCGTTATCGACGTTGAATCACCGTTATCGACGTTGAATCAGCGTTATCGACGTTGAATCAGCGTTATCGACGTTGAATCAGCGTTATCGACGTTGAATCACCGTTATCGACGTTGAATCAGCGTTATCGACGTTGAATCACCGTTATCGACGTTGAATCAGCGTTATCGACGTTGAATCAATGTTATTGACGTTGAATCAGCGTTATCGACGTTGAATCAGCGTTATCGATGTTGAATCAGCATTATCGACGTTGAATCACCGTTATCGACGTTGAATCAGCATTGTCGATGGTGAATCAGCATTGTCGACATTGAATCAATATTATCGAAGTTTAATCAGCGTTATCGACTTTCAATCAACGTTATCGACGTGCAATCAGCATTATCAATGTTGAATCAGCGATATTGATGTTGAATGAACGTTTTCGATGTTGACTCAGCGAATTCTTTGTTACATCAACATCGTTAACAACCCTGAAATAAGTTTGAAAACAGTATATATGAACAATCAAACCCATGTTTTAGAAGTCATTGGCAATAGAAGATAATCCTACAGAATGGAATGGGGGTCGACCTGACCCTATTTAACACTCTCGTTAAAATATCCATTAATACTGTAAAGATTAATGGGTGTAACCGCTAGGATCTCGCCTTCAACCTCGCAGGAACAGGCAGACATTCTCATCAAATATATATAGCTGAGAGAACACATGGCAGAGTTCTATAATTACTCGACCTCGTTCGACAGGCTTGGGATTCAAATCCATTTTTCATTGACCATATTTCCTAGCTTCGTATATATTTTGAGCTGCCAAATTTTGAAAAATAAAAATTGAACCCGTGCAATGCTCAACATATAAAATAATGTTTGCAAATGTTATTTTACTTGCTTTATCCAATCATATGTTAGGTTACTTTAATATCTTATTATACTATTATGAGATTAATCAGATGGTTAGAGTTAAATCGTATGTGTTCGTGTTGTGTTTACAGTCAGCAACTGGCGACTAGCCATATTCTTGACTCATAACAAATCGAAGTTAAAAATAGAATGGTTAAAAAATGCAACATTTGAAATTAAATTTTATTGCACTTGAAATAGACATTACAAAATAGGACATTTGTTTCTGCAGATATGGGCAAAGCTAAAGAAAACTGGAACAATTCGACCACTTGAAAATTTCAAATGTTGTAAAACAAAACAATTCTGTATCCTGCGTTATTGTTTATGGTTTATTTATTTACTTATATGTCATTTTCTACAAAGTAATTTAAACATTATATTCGGGGATCATTTAGAGGAGCTTTGATTGCCATATAGGACCTAAACGCTTTCTATTGCATCCTAACCCTTGAGCAGCCTAACCTTTGGCCTCCATGACAGGTAAATTTTCCGGGCCTTATTTTAGGGTTAAAAAACAGTGACTTCGGCGCCGAGAAATACGGGTATATTTATAATATGAATCATTTCGGCATAACTTTCTTATGGAACTCCTGCATATTAATGGACAGATTGGGCCCATCATCTGGGATGGATTCCCAGTGCCCAGGGCCTAAAATGCTACTAAGACGATCCTGCTTGGCCTCGTCTTCCCTTCAGTATCTCACTGAAAAACATAATAAAAACACTAATATGATCTGTGCCTACAAGAGTATCAGGAGCGAGCAAAGCACTAGACATTAAGCAACAAACATGTACTCGGTGAACTGGTGTGGAAACTATAAGTAAATCATTGTATAATTGGGAATAATTTAAAGAAACAACTCTCACTTCCTACCAGATATTCCATCTACTATTCAACACAAGCGATACAGACTGGTATTTAAACCCCTGCCCGGCTGAACCATCCTACAGCTCTCGTCATTATCGTTGTCACTTGAACATTTAACGAACTATGGTATAATACCCAACCACTTGGGCTGGACGGTAGAGCGACGGTTGCAGGTCGGCGTTCAATCCACGACCGTCCAAGTGTTGGGCACCATTCCACCCCCCCCCCAAATCTTTATCATGATCCCTTCCCTATGCTATATAGTCGTAATAGCTTGGCGCTTTCTCCTGATATTTCCCTTCCCTTCATTATGACGTATGAAACCTAACACTAGTAATTGCTAATTAGTCATTTAACATTTAGCAGTTATTACATATATTTCTACTCTTGAAATGTTCCATACAGAGTAGTATCTGGCTGCCATACNTAAATAATAGTATGTGGCAATGATATCCCGTTTTCTATTGACAGAAAATTCCACTACAAGCAACATTTTCTATGGGATAACTTGTGTCTACAATGCAGCAGCAATATTATCTGCAATTGCATGTAATATTATTAAATGGTGTCGGATTTTCCGACAACACAACATCACAATCTTTACCACTGTCAACTGCCTCAACTATGCTGGAATAAAAAGATAACAAATTTGTAAACTTGAACGGCCATTTGTAAATCCATGTTGCGACTCATTTATTAATTTATGTTTTTCAAGATGAAGACGAATTTTATTTGCAATTATCGATTCAAGTAACTTTCCCACAATAGACGTTAGGCTAAGTGGCCGATAGTTAGACGCAAGTGATCTATCTCCTTTCTTAAAAATTGGTGCCACATTAGCTACCTTCCATGACTCTGGCACTCTGCTTAACTCTATTGATTTATTAAATATGGTAGACAGTCGCTCGGAAAGTTCCTCTTTGCATTCTTTAAGCACCCTGGCGTACACTTCATCCGGCCCTTGGAATTTGTTTGGTTTTAGTTTTACTATTTGTTTATTTGCATCCTCCCTGGTAACTGCTAAACTAATCAATCTGTCCTCATCCCCACCGACATAGACTTGTTCGGCTGAAGGAATAGAGTTTTGTTCCTCTTTTGTAAATACACATACAAAATATTTATTAAAAATACTACTCATCTCCTCGCCATTATCTGTTATTTGACCTGTCTCAGTTTTTAATGGACCTATCCTTTCCCTAGTCTTAGTTCGACCAAGTTAGAGCAAGTTTTAACTTTTCCTTAGTTAGAGCAAGATATAGCTGAAGAACAACACCAGGTGCCTTATTAGTAACGCTTTTCATATGATTAATAAATCCCAGTGTCCTATTTGCCTTATTACAAACATTTATGCATTAAATTTTTGTTTTAAATTCTTATTTAACCTAACTCCCATATCCCTTTCGCAATCTCAACACCATCTAGATCGTATCTTGTAGCTATATCATCATTACTTAGCCTTAAAACCTTACATTTGGCAGCATTACACTGCATGAGTAAATTTTTTGACCATTTTAAATCCCTATTTAGATCGTCTTCAAGTGATAGTCAATCTTTTTCGTGTTTATTTCCCTACCGATTTTTGTATCATCGGCAAATTTTCAAGTATTGCTGCTCAAACCAGAATCTGAATCGTTTATTTATATTATGAATAACAGAGGTCCCAGGACAGAACCTTGAGGCGTTCCACTTACAACACTTTCCCTGTATGACTTAACTCCATTTATACTAACTCTTTGTTTCCTTTGGCATTGCCATGTCCTAATCCAACTTAATATTGTAGCCCAATACTATGAGACTCTAACTTTTTAATCAGTCTTTCATGTGGCACTGTGTCAAAAGCTTTGCTTAAGGCAAAGTACAGAACATCACAAACTTTACCACTATCAACTGCCTCAACTATGCTGGAATAAAATGATAGTAAATTTGTTAAACATGAACGGCCATTTGTTAAACCATGTTGAAAATCATTTATTAATTTATATTTTTCAAGATGAATATGAATGGTATTTGCAATTATCGATTCAAGTAACTTTCCCACAATAGACGTTAAGCTAATTGGCCTATAGTTTGACGCAAGTAATTTCTCTCCTTTCTTGAAAATTGTACAACATTAGTAACCTTCCACGACTCTGGCACTTTACCTGAATAATGATTTATTAAATATGGAAAACAATGGCTCTTAAAGCTCCTTAAACACCCAGGCAAACACATCGTCTGCCATGGGGATTTGTTTAGCTTGAGTTTCAGAATTTATTTAATAACATCCTCCTCGCTAGTTTCTTTTTTTCCTGTTCATCCTGTTTCCTCACTGGTAACTGCTAAACAAGTCAACCTGTTCTCTTCCCCACCCACATAGACTTGTTCGGCTGAAGGCATAATGTTCAGTTCTTCTTTAGTAAATACCGAGATAAAATATTTATTAAAAATACTATACATCTCTTCATCATTACCAGTTATCTGACCTGTCTCAGTTTTCAATGGACCTATCCTTTCTCTAATCTTTATTCGATATAACTGTAAAAAACTTTAGGATTTGTCTTTGTTTGTCCTACTAAATAAACTTCATAGTTTCTTTTTGCCTTCCTTATCTCTTTCTTAACATTTCTTACCAGTTGAATATTTCTTACTTACGAATCTGTACATCTTTTCTCAATCTTTGGCGGCTTTGTTTACAATTGTTAAACCGTTAATGAGCACCGAAGCACCAGGAAGCTGTTAAGACAATAACAACAGTTGATTAGTAAGTTTTCATGTTTGTAAACTGTTTAATAAATGTAACCAAAGCCGTCAAAGAATGAAGAGAGATGTACACGTTCGTAAGTACTTGCGTAACTGCTTCGTGAATCTGGCCACTGTGAAGGTATTTTTAGCCTTAAAATGTTGCATTCAGATGTTACTTTATTTAATGCCCCTTGTGCTTTTATTTAAAAGTGAACGACCTGTAACGACTAATGCTATATCATCAGCATAGCTTAGCAATTTAACCTCTTCTGCAAATGTCATGGTAACGAGGTTTTCCATAAGAATATTAAAATGACTAGGACCGAGGACTCCTTATGGAGTCCCATTCTCATGCAAGTGGCAGTCCGACACTTGTCCTTGCAACTTTACTTTGGCATACTTGTGACTAAGGTAATCTTGAATCCATGGTAGAATATTTCCCTTTACACCTTTTTTAACTAAGGTGAGTAAAATTGCTTGTGGTCTTGCAAGTTCGAATGCTTTTTCTAGATCAAGGAAGATCACTATAGCTGGACCTGAGATAACTGTTCCTAGTAATGTTACTATGTAGTAAGCAGTACCTACTCCTCTTGTGAAGCCAAATATGTGTTTACACAGGTCTCCAATATTCCACAGTAGCCTATTTAAAACCATCTATTCTGCAGTTTTACTAATGCATAATGGTAATGAAATGGGCCTGTAATTGTCAGGTTCTTTCGGCTTTGGAATGATGTATTCTGTATGCTTTCTTGCAAGAGGTTGGTAATTTGTGGGGAAAACAAATTGGCAAAAGAAACAGGGAAAGAGAAGGGCCTCAAAATAACAGTACACTTAAGGTATATTACATATCTTGCCAAGACTATGTCGGGGTTCACGGTTCGGGTTAAAGCAATGGTAGACTAGATCTCCTCTCGAGGTGGTTGCTCTGACAATAACCCTTACTCACCGTCGTTCTACGGGTCTTCCCTCGATCCTCTAGGCTCCACTGCACGCCCAGGAGAGTACCCCAGTCGATCTCACAACCGGCCTTAAGGTCGTAGAGTGAGTGGAGACACAGATTGTTCCCTCAATTTGTGTGCCCGCCCCGGCAAAGAACTATCACACAGCCTTCAAGGTCGCCAACTGGTGTTTTTAGGTGTCCAGTAACACCACAGTGGTGTTGTGTAATTGTGGTAATTGTGGTAAGAGCAATTTCGACTAGTTTGGTCTCAGGCTAGTAACTATTTCTGTCACTCTTTTACTTCCTTTACTCAGTCACAAGATATATGGAGGGGATGATATAAACGCCGACGAGTTTTGGTATTTTACTTAAAAACAACGAGAAACATATATGCATCAATAAACATATCAGGATCAATTACATAAACTGCCCCCTCCTCGGCAAATAATCTAGAAAGCACTAATATGGTAACGCGCTCCCTCATTAACGTCACTTGTCAAAGTCAGCTGATCCCGGGCCCTAGCACCCGTGAGAGAGAATAGTACTTTTTTTATCTGGCGTCGCGCACCTCGTTTCTTTAACTTTTCACAAAACTTTTCTATCATTCACATGACATTCTTATGATTCTACTAGGACGCGATACACCACTTCACTGGTCTCACAATCAATATCTTATTCTCACTGCACTCAGAGTGACTTTTCACCGTACCAAAAGATACACTATTCTTAATAATATTTACTGTAAATGCACTTACTTGATCACTGAACTGTTCTTTAAATCTATACTTCCTCTTAAAGAGATATCACTGGCAATCACTTCACATATATGAGATTATTCAGTACACAGGCATATACATTGATAAATCATTAGTCAATACACATGCATATATATATATATTGTGACGATAATCTCTTATCAGAGATTTAGCCTGCTATTTCTACGACTCGCTCCTGTCCTCATCAATATACAAGATACGTTTTGTAGTGGCTAAACGTATTATAAGATAGCCACACGTACCAGCAACTCCCTCCTCCCCCCCACTCCAGCACCTGCTGCACCTGGTCGACGCGCCGAACCCTTCAACTGCCTAACTAGCGACTTGCGGCCATCCAGCTTCCTCATTGGCCGCCAACCAACACTCCACTCCGGCTCCTCGCCAATCACAAGACCTCGCCAGTTATTGTTGGAGTCCCTTGCGTTTCTGCCAGCCAGAATATTGTGTGCTTGCAAGCTATGAACTCCTAAGTGACTCACCTTGTGTGGTCAAATAGAGGTTTATATTTAGTGCATATATTCCAGCATTCATATTTTATTTACTTTTGTATGTCAATTCTCCTCCCCATTAACGTAATCTATTTTCATGTTTATGTATTTTTTCCACTTGACATTTTTTACCATTAAGCCAAGATTTTGCATTTGTTTAAATTTGTGTTTTTTTATTGTTATTAAAATCCAGTTTTTATTATTGTCTTTCGTATTTCCGACCTTACCACAGATTACCAATCACGCAGTCATTCTTTTTTTTCTTTTTTTTCCTTTTCTTTTTTTTATATATTATATGTGGCCCAGCACTGACACCTGCTAGTTGGAAGACTGCCGACCACCATTTCCAACTCGTTACCGTCACAATATATATATATATATATATATATATATATATATATATATATATATATATATATATATATATATATAAATCATGGCGATCAATACACAGGCATTTATATAAAGTCTGGGCTCATGGTCTAACACCAAATCTGGTTTACTACTAATATATGATAATAATCACAGGAAATGAATTATAGTCACAGTAAATTCCTAAATGAATCCTGATGCTTGCACACACCCACACATAGATATATATGTAAACGGATACTGTGAGTACTCTGGGTAGTCTCACTGCACACTGTGCTCTCTGTGACTTAGATTCAGTTGAGACTTGCTCACGACATATAAAATATTCTGACAAATATCTATAGCTAACTAAAGGGGAAATGGGAGGGTAACTGTAAACACCTACTTCACCTATCCTAGGATGACAGTTGGGTTGTAGCTCCTGGTCCAGGCTCTTGCCTTGTACACCCTCCAGAAACACAAGCCAATGTCCTAGGATTTTCGCGTCTCGCCGCTTCAGTACACTGCAGGTCCGTGCTCCTCCTCCAGTACGTTGCAGGGTTGGAGTCGGTCTCCTGGCCGTCAACTTTCCTCCCAACTACGGCAGCAAGCCTACGTCTCGGCGGTCGTCGTGCGTTTCCCAATTAGTTCCTTGTCACTGTACTCCCAGAGGAACTGCCTCTCACCACTACGATGTCACTGTGAAGTTATCAGCCGTCCCAGACGATACTGTTTAAGCTCCACACGCACAGCACCCAACTTCAGAGCACTTGAAGCTCACCACTGCCAATTCCCTCGTCGTCTAGGTATGTCACTAGGTATTTGGGAAGACTTCTTGACCTGCTTGCATCCAACTGTTGACTTGTAGGGTTCCACGTAGGTAGGGTTACTGTCAAACTTGACAGGATCGTCGATCACACGTTCAACCTAGTTGACAAAGGCGGTCAACTAGGTTCGCTCATGGTAGAATGGCCCAGCCACTAAACTGTCTCCTATTCTGGTGAACTGTCAAGGACGTCGCACACGTCAATGCCCGGCCCACTTCTTGCAACGCACCTGTCCCTGAGCACTTGTTGCTCAATATTCCGTCGATTCCTTATCTGATCCACACCTGGGTTGAAGGAAGACCTCACAGCGTGCGTGCTGACAACAGGAGACGCTTATATCCACCGAAGCTCGGTAATCCGTCACTGAGACAGGATGACCGATCGCATGTCCTGCCTCTCGGACGCGTCGTGTAAGATTGATGGCGCCAAGGCGCCGCTACGGCTGGACCCCCCAGCCTATGTGACGTCACATTTTCCAAAGTAGGTTTTCATTGGCTCCCAGTGCCACATCGCTGATGGTGACCAATCTGGCGACACTGACGTCACATAGTTTTGGCGGGAGAACAAAAGAGCCGGCGCCATATTGGCTTCCTAAAGGGCCTATTCCACAGGCCAAAATACTATACTTTCGCGAATTTCTCGGCTCATCGAGAATACTATTCTCTCCCACATATGTTCAACTGATGCCCGCAACGTAGAGAACGCTCGGGAATAGTGGACATGACTCTTACAGCAGGTTTGGGAGAATTAGAAGGGGGGGAACACCGTCACAACTACTATGTTCATTTAGAGTATGACACAACTCAAATCATCTTGTCTTCGTTCAGATATCACTGCTCTTAGCAGAGTTCTTCCTTCAGGTGGGGGGATTTTCTTTAAAAGTTTTCTGAAGATGTTGACTGTCATTTTTTTCTAGAACTTCATTCCTGTAGAACCAATAGTTCTTTCGTTTTGTATTTCCTGGAATTATGATTGCAATTGCTTTGTTTGCAGCAGCTGCAATGGCTTCCTGGAGATTGGTCTCATGTATGTTCAAATTCTCAGGTGGCGTGTATGTTGTATACCATTTTTCAAGTTCCTCTTGGTATATATATTCCAGTTGGCCTTTGTTGAATTCCACCTAGGTTGTGGGTCGTTTAATGTTTTAGTGTAGGTCGTTTAATGTTTAGTGTTGTGACAGTAGCATAGTGGTCACTGGTGATCACCAGGTCTACCTCCTACTTCGCCTGACGCTTGAGTGCTGTTAAGATTAAATTAAGATCAAGTGAACTTTCTTGAGTGTATTTTGGTTCCCCAGTGTTGAGAAGCGTAATCTCAGGTACTTCTTGCAGAGCTGCAGCTGAATGGCGCTCATCTGCATTGGCTGGCCCAGTCGCACCTAACTCTTGATGATGAGCATTAAAATCCTCAGCAATAATTACATTGTCATGCGTCGCTAAGGCAAGCATGGTCTCTGTCTGTATATTCCCCAGTTTCCAAGATTGAATGTTGTGGGAGTATGTCTCCCAAGATTCTCCCACAGCTGACTTGAATAGCTCATTCCAGTGCACAGTGCACTGATCTTCGTGCACAAAGCCTATCTCTCTTAATCCTGGATAGCGACCTGGCATGTTGGGTATCTCCAGAATGCCCACTTAACCAGGAACACTTTCATAATACAGAGGCCGCCGTATGTCCAGGCAGGTAGTAGATACAAGGAGTTAAGCATACTTGCCACCAAAGGGTCAGTGGGTACATGCCTGGAGGAGAGCGTGAGAGAGGGGAGACGCCAGCAGCGTCTGACCTCTGGGGTCAATTGGCGCAATAGAAAATAACAGCTATGATGTGTTCGTGAAGTGTTCATGACGTCATCTCTCCTACTGCTCATCGAACGAGCTAATATGATTGGTTCCTGCTCATTTGCTGCAATGCTATTGGTCAAATTGTAACTCTTTTGTGTTGTGTGCCACGAGATGCCGGCACTCTTTGCAAAACTATTCACGTGAGAGAGACCAAACAGAGAGGATGGGTCGTTCTGTCTACCGGCCAATAGACTGAACACCGTCTATTCCTCACCGTCAAGTTAACTCAGCGTCTTTGCGATATACCACACTCGCCCAGAATCACGAGTGAGTATATTGTTCAGAAGCCTAAAGTGACAAATCTCCAGAGCGAAACAGACTGGTAACCCCTGGTGACAAAGATCGTCGTGAGTGACTTAGAGTGAACTAAAGCAGTGCCGCCGCCTAAGTAACCTGTGTGTGACTTTACCACAAGTGTACCTGCATGGTACCACAGCCGCCGCCAGCCGCCACTCGCCCGAGCGTGTACCTCAGTACCTCAGTACCTCGAGCGCCCACCGCCACCCTCACTACTATGTGACGTCACAACCTTACGCACCGCCAGTGCCAGTGTGTGTGCGTGTGTCTGTCTATTAAGCATACAGCATGCCCTACTCACGAAATCATCTCAAGATACTGCGAGTACCCTTCGTGTCTACGAGCAAAACCAGCTGTCAGGCCACCTACGAGTTCTTATTTATTTATATATATACAAGAAGGAACATTGGGTTTGTGATAATACATTGAATAGTAGAGTATTAACAATCTTGTAAAGCCACTAGTTCGCGCAGTGTTTCGGGCAGGTCCATAATCTAACAGATAATTTTAAGTAGGTAATTTTTATCAGAATTAATAAATGATAACAAATACATTGCAAGAGAAAAATGAGATGAGAGAGCTTAGGAAATATATTAAAGCACATTGATATATTAAAGCTCTGACTGATTACATTAACAGCTTGATTGGTAATTTAAACAAGATTAATAGACACTATACAGCAGATTGACAGCACATATAAAAAGACAGCAATGATCATAAATTCATTCATAAATTCAATGATCATTCTTGCATAAACGTGTCTGAGTGAGTGAGTAAGGAAAGGTACCTTATCTGTAAGTACAAGATCTTGTCATTGTTTATTGTGTCTGTGTTGATCTGAGGTATCAACCACAGTTCTCACCTCATACCTGTCGCAGGTTATAGGTGAATCGACGGCGAATGCGTGGTTATCTGTGTGGTATCACGGCATTTCACTCGTCTGTAAATGTGAGTTTCACAAACACCACACATTTAGTTATTGTGTGATTATTATTGTGCATGTTATTGCCTGTCCCATTGACAGTGCCATTGTGTTTATTGCATATCATCATTTGATTGATTGTTGCCGCCGAAGGCGGCTAGTTTATTGTGCACCCCATACTCATCCTGTGAGCGGTAGCGCAAAAGCATTACAGAGGGCACAAAAGGTCTTTATCAGACCACATCTTAGATTATTACATAAACAATTTCATCTATCCTTCACACCTTATAGTTACAATGTCAGCTAGTTACAGAGAAAGTGCTATTTCAAGAGCTACATATTTACAGTAAGTCATCATACATTAATGGTAGGTCTTATCGCTAATACATAATAGTTTGACCAATGGGGACATTACAGAGTCATAGGGGGGCTTCTGTTTCTTGTTAGTCTTCAAAAATACACTACTTATTTCTGAATCTCGTATGTCGTTCATCTACTGGAAGCGAAATGTGGATACAGTGCAAGTATTTCAGGTAATTTTCCCATGGTAATAAGATAGGTTGCCATATCATACAGAGTGAGTTTAGATCTATCTCTAAATGGCTCAATTTTACTACAATCCAAGATATAGTGTTCTAGTGTGTGTCCCTGTCTTTGTCCACACACTTTACACTTTACTTCATCTAGATCCCTATACAAGCCGAACTGCCAGAGATACTTGTAGCCAAGTCTTATACGAGCTGTGACAACATCTGTTAGTCTACTGACTTTATTACTTGCCCCATACACATGTTTTACTTCACACATTTCAATGTGATGAACAATGGACCTGCTAATTCCAGTTTGCACAGTTCTACTTTCTTCAAATCCATCCAGGAGTTCTCGTCTAATGACACTTTTAAGGGACCTATTTGATAACTCAAGATTCCGTTCAACACTGTCTTTATTTACTGCAGCCTTAGCAAGGGCGTCAACTTTGTCATGTTCCTGCAGGCCAATGTGAGAAGGAATCCACAACATTTTTATATTTACCCTCTTGCTAAGTATTCTTATATATCTACGTCTAGCTTCCAAGACAAGCACGTTATTACTTGATTGCAAACTGTTTATTGCTCGTAGTGAGGAAAGGGAGTCAGAAATAATTAAGCTGTCTACTTCAGTGTTGTCAATAATTTCGAGTGCTACCAGTATCGCTACCAACTCGGCTTGCATAGTGGACGCCCAGTTACTAATTCGGATATTCCTTTCAATTGTGCTGCCATCGGGCTGATGAGCAATAACAGCACTTCCTGCCCTCCCTGTAGCTGTATTGAGTGATCCGTCAGTGTATATTGTCTGTGCAATGTTGTTTTCAGCTTGTATATTGTGAATGTGTTCTATGGTGCTTAATTTAGCAGCAAGCTGAGCATGAGGGTTGTTTGTGATTAGTTTCTTGGTGGGGTATGCAGGGGTCAGGATGTCAAAAGGTACTATCTGCCAGGGTGGAAGGAAGTGCTGAACTCTTTCATCTGTATATACATCATGCAGTCCCATCATTTTAATATGAGTGGCTGTTCTTTGAATCCACTTAGACTCGCTAGTTCCATTTCGTATGTGTTCTAACAGAGCAACTGACACAATGTTGTTTTTGTTATCACGCAGAAGCTTTAGTCCCATCATAAGATTAATTTCAAATATTCTATCTCTAATGCTAAGTATATTTAATTCTTTCCGCATGTTGAGAACTTTGGTAGTTATTGGACAGCCAAGTATAATTCTGAGTGCTTCATTTTGCATTTTTTCAAGTCTATCAATACTTTTGCCATTTTGCAGGACCAAAGCTGGTGCATGATAGTCTATCAGAGACCTTATGTACGCTAAATACATCATTCTTGCTATTCTAATATTAACACCATATTTCGGGCTGTACCCCACTACAGTTCTGAGAGCCTTGAGTCTGTCTCTACATTGTTGATGTAACTTATTGACTGCAGTTGAGGTACAAGGGACATAGACTCCAAGGTATTTGAAAGAAGAGACATAGTCTATTGGTATATTATCTATCTTGAGTTTTCGTGGTCCACTTTTGCGGTTGCCAATTTGTCTGTTAAATACCTTAGTTTTAGCAGCGTTGATTACAAGACCAAGGCTCTGACACGCTGTATGTATACAATTTAAGACTGTTTGCATTTCACGGTGGGTTTTAGTATGTACAAGGATGTCATCTGCATAGCTGATAGTGATGTTTGCCGGACTAGCTGGAATTGATTTTAGTAAAGCATTAATTAGAACATTAAACAAGGTAGGACTGAGTACTCCTCCTTGTGGGGTGCCTAGTTGCATTACTTTAGTTTCACTCTTGTAGCCTTGGAACAGTGCAGAGGACTTCCGGTTGGTAAGATAGCCTCGTATCCATTGTAATAAATGTCCCCCTATATCCATTCTCGCTAATTCGTACATAATCACTTCTCTATTAGCAATATCAAAGGCATTTTTTAAATCAAGAAATGTTGTGTACTTGTGCCTTTTATCTCCATGAACAGTGAGAAAGGTTGTGATACAATTGTGTACACTTTTACCATGTGTGAAACCATTGATATCAGGTGACATGTGCTCTTTAACTCTATACAATAATCTATTAAGCACCATTCTCTCAAAGGTTTTGCACATGCAACTGGTCAGTGAGATGGGACGGAAAGCATCAGGTTGGCCAGGCTTCGGTACAGGTACCGTAAGACTGGTGGTCCATGATACTGGCAACTGCCCAGTGACATAACTGGCATTAAACAATTCTAATAATGGGTTACCGGGTACACGATGTAGGAGTCTTAGAATATCATAGGTGATACCGTCCTCACCAGGAGCAGTGCTACTGCCCCTGGAGAGGGCTGCATCCAATTCATAATCTGTATATGGAACATCACATTCATCATGTTGCTTGCTCAACATGAAATTTATGAGAGAATTTCTGTCTGTGGACCTCTCCCGCAATTTCTCCCTAGTGCTAGCTGGTAGCATTCCAAGGCTGGAAACCTGAGCCCATTTTGCAATTAACTGATTAGCTTTCTGTTGCGGGTTTGGGTGTGAAACTTGTCTGCTATTTTTACCAATTTTGTTTATGCCTTTCCAGGCTTTGCCAGGGGAGTATGCAGGTTAAGTCCACTAACAAAACCCTCCCATTCATTTTGTCTCAGTTCAGTCATTCTCTCCCTCGCCGCTGCAAGCGCGGCCTGAAACAGTTTTAACATTTGAGGAGTTCTAAGGCTCTTATATGCTTTACCTGTCTGTCTAGCATATCATCTTACCGAGTATCCGGTTGGAACTCTTGTGATCCTTTGCATACCGGCAGTTAGGTTGCCGTGTTAATGATTGGCTGTCAACTGTGTAATTTAGGTGTTTCTCTCCACAAGTGGACACGAGTCGATTAGCCAGACGTCAAGAGTCTCGCTAATGAACCATAGCTTTGCTGACGCCAATCTAAAGTAAATCAAACACCCTTGTATTAGTGGTTAAGTTAGTAAAAAACTATTGATAAGCTTTATGCGGTGTTTCCGTTGAACCACTTCTGAATACTGCCAATATTACTCAAGCCTTCAGCTCTAAGTGTCTTCAACACCGAGTTGCCCAGTCACTAAACTATAAATGTGATGAGGACCCTAGGAGTCCCTTAAAGTGTTACATCATTGAGGAGATTCCAACGATCAACGTGGAGCGGGACCAGGTGAGGCTATCTGAGAAGAGACCCACAAGACTCTAACTCGACCTTGCTCCCAGGCCTGTACGGTTGCTCTCATATTTTCTATTCTGCTAATTCCGACAGCTTCGTGAAGCATCTGCCACATGTACATTGGTGACGTACGCATTGCAGTCGTGAGAGCAAAAAAGAAAACCCCCCACACAAATTTTCTGGTACATGTCCCATGACGGTCACCAGAACCTGACGTGTTGCTGTTTTGTTTACTTTTGTGCTGCATCGTTCCGCATTCAGGATTTGCTTATGTTATAGTACTGGATCAAGTGGAAAATCGATTAGGTATCCCAAACCATGATTCATGTGCGTCTTTCTGAAGTGTCCAGCTTTTCCAAGCACACAGAGGTTTCCCTTGCAAGACTGCTACTTTTATAAGTAATTTGCAGTCTTTTGATCTCTTGGTGTCATTAAAATTTCTCCTTTCAGGTTGACTGTGATGGAAAGTTTGAGCTCTAGCTGTTCCTTTTTCATTGCCATTACTACTCCATATGCTGTAGGAAAGTGGTCTGTCTGCATTAACTTGAATTTGGAGGATGTGCAGTCTGACGATGTCTAGTGTGAGACTGGTGGTGTTCTCTCCTGTCTCATAATGTTGTCCTGTGGCTGGGCTGTGAAAGAGGTACATTTTCTGACACTAGCTAGTGTGTTTNTTATTATTTAATCAAGATGAATTCCATGGGCCTCAGTGTTTATATATCAGTGACCAGTTACCTGAACAGCTTCATGTTATATCTAATGTCACTGATCTCACTGCAGTCCCTGAATCATACTTGACTGTAGTTCTGATCACATTCAGTCTTCTGGTTAATAATATGTAATTAGGCTATAATTTTAGCCTTTCAAGAGTTAACAGGTAAATGAAATCGTATTAGACTTCTAACCCCTGCAACTCGAGTACGGGACATCCTTCCTGTACGAACCGACGCACAATGTGTGATTACTAACCACTAACTTCAATTAATCTAATATTTCGAAGGAGGAGTATCGGTGTCTGTCTGTTCTAATAGGACTTCGACCCGTGAGCAGCCCCCTGGGGAATTATGTCAGAATCCGACACCATTTAATAATATTACATGCAATTGCAGATAATATTGCTGCTGCACTGTTAGACACAAGTTTATCCCATAGAAAATGTAGCTTGTAGTGGAATTTTCCATCAATAGAAAATGGATATCATTGCCACATACTATTATAATTCACCAGCTATTGTGTTGGAATTATTCTTAAATACATTAGTCTTTGGACTTTTACCATCATAAAAACATCTCATTTTAATTAACTTAATTATCAGTATCAAAATAGAGTATGATATCTGGACAAAGTAGGCCAGGCATCAGTAGTAGGGAGTGGTCAGCCATTGTTGTTAAGACCAGAGTCGTGGAGAAAATTCAGAACATAAGAACATAAGAACAAAGGTAACTGAGAAGGCCTATTGGCCCATATGAGGCAGCTCCTATTTATAACCACCCAATCCCACTCATATACGTGTCCAACCCTTGCTTGAAACAATCGAGGGATCCCACCTCCACCACGTTATGCGGTAATTGGTTCCACAAATCACAACCCTGTTTACCGAACCAGTATTTACCCAAGTCTTTCCTAAATCTAAACTTATCCAATATATACCCATTGTTCCTGTTCTGTCTTGTGTTGATACTTTTAACCCTATTAATATCCCCTTTGTTATGCATTCATCCACTTGTAAACTTCGTCATGTCACCCCTAACTCTTCGCTTGAGAACCACACCAGGTGTCTTGTTACTAACGCTTCGATTAATAAATCCGAGTGTCCGATTTGCCTTATTACGAACATTCATGCATTGATCCTTTTGTTTTAATTCTTACTAATTTAACTCCTAGATCCCTTTCGCAATCCGACTTCTCAATCTCAACACCATCTAGCTCGTATCTTGTAACTCTATCATCATTACCTAGCCTCAAAACTTTACATTTATTAGCATTAAACTGCATCTGCCAGTCTTTTGACCATTTTAAAACCCTATTTAGATCAACTTGAAGTGATACCGAGTCTTCTTTCGTGTTAATTTCCCTACCGATTTTTGTGCAAATTTGCAAATGTTGCTACTCAAACCTGAATCTAAATCATTTATATATATATAAACACAGAGGTCCCAGGACAGAGCCTTGGGGCACTCCACTTTTTCCCCTCTGACTTAACCCCATTTATACTAACTCTCTGTTTCCTTTGAATAGCCATGCCCTAATCCAACTTAATATAGCACCTCCAATACCATGAGCCTCTATTTTTTTAATCAGTCTTTCATGTGGCACTGTATCAAAAGCTTTGCTAAAGTCAAGGTACACAACATCACAATCCTTACCACTATCAACTGCCTCAACTATGCTGGAATAAAAAGAGCAAATTTGTTAAACATGAACGGCTATTTGTAAAACCATGTTGCGACTCATTTATTAATTTGTGTTTTTCAAGATGAAGACGAATTGTATTTGCAATTATCGATTCAAGTAACTTTCCCACAATAGACGTTAGGCTAATTGGTCGATAGTTTGACGCAAGTGATCTATCTCCTTTCTTAAAAATTGGTATCACATTAGCAACTTTCCATAACTCTGGCACTCTGCCTAACTCTATTGACTTATTAAATATGGTAGACAGTGCCTCGGAAAGCTCCTCTTTGCATTATTTAAGCACCATGGCAAACACTTCATCCGGCCCTGGAGATTTGTTTGGTTTGAGTTTAACTATTTGTTTAATTACATCCTCCCTGGTAACTGCTAAACTAGTCAACCTGTCCTCGTCCCCACCCACATATACTTGTTCGGCTGAAGGCATATTGTTAAGTTCCTCTTTAGTAAATACAGATATAAAATATTTATTAAAAATACTACTCATCTCTTCATCATTATCTGTTATTTGACCTGTCTCAGTTTTTAATGGACCTATCCTTTCCCTAATCTTTGTCCGTATAACTGGAAAAACCCTTTAGGATTTGTGTTTGCTTGCTCTGCTATACGAACTTCATAGTTTCTTTTTGCTTTCCTTATCTCTTGTTTAGTATTTCTAACCAGTTGTACGAATTCCTGTTCTAAACTGATTTTCCCGTTCTTAATCCTTTTGTACCACGCTCTCTTTTTACCTATAAGGTTATTCAGATCCTTTGTTATCCACTTTGGATCATTAGTATTCGATCTATTCAATGTATATAGTATACTACATTCCTGGGCATCGCTTAGAATATTTTTAAATGAGTTATATTTTGAGTCCACATCGAAAACCCCTTTTATGTCAACTATCGCTGGATTCACGTCTAGCTCCAAGACCGGCCCACACCCCATAGCCAAGACTTTCCAATCTATTTGACTCAATAAATTTCTTAGGTTATTGAAATTAGCTTTTCGAAAATCAGGTACTTTAACAGAATTTTCTCCTACAGGTCTATTCCATTCTATGCTAAATCTGATTTCTTTGTGATCACTGTTCCCTAGCTCACTCCCTATTTCGATGTCCTTAATTTGTGTTTCCCTGTTAGTTAACACTAAATCTAAAATATTATTTTCCCGCGTTGGTTCCTTAATGTGTTGCGTAAGAAAGCAATCGTCAATTAATTCTAGAAAATCTTCTGCTTCATTATTCCCTGTTTTATTCAACCAGTTTATTCCACTAAAATTAAAGTCACCAATGACATAAATACTGTTAGATCTAGATGCTCTAGATATTTCATCCCATAGATGCTTTGCTTCCATTCTGTCTAAATTTGGTGGCCTACATATAACTCCTATTATAATATTATTTGTTTTTTCGTTTAATTCTATCCAAATAGTTTCTGTGTGTGGCTCGGATTTGATTCCCTCTTTGAGACTACATTTCAAGTTGTCCCTAACATATGTGGCTACTCCCCCTCCTCGTCTAATATATCTATCTGTGTGAAATAGTTTAAATCCAATTATTTGATATTCAGCTAATAGTTCTCTATTCTCTACATTCATCCACGTTTCGGTTAGCGCGATAATATCTATTTTTTCTGTGCAGGCAAGAGCATTTAATTCGTTTATTTTATTTCTTAGACTTCTACTATTAGTGTAATATACCCTAAGTGAATTGTTATTTTGAGGCCCTTCAATTTCCCTAATCATTTTCCCAATTCCTTTCTCCCCCAAACACATACCTTTATTATCTCCTTCCTCAAAATCAGTTCCCATACTACTATCTACTAACAGTTTAAACCCAAACAAACACCTCTAACCACTGGTTCCAACGAGTTCGCAACAGCAACAACCCCAGCCCTCGATAGATGCACCCCATCCCGAGCGTATATTTCATTTCTTCCATAGAAGTGTTCACAGTTGTCTATGAAAGATATTGCATTAGATTTGCAATATCTTCCCAGCCGGCAATTGACACCAAGTGCCCTCGACATCCATTCATTTCCCACTCCCTTTCTTGGATGAATGTCACATATGATCGGGATTCCTCCCTTGCTTCTAACTAATTCTATTGCTGTTTTGAATCTTTGTATTAGTTCCTCACTCCTAACTCGCCCAACATCATTACCCCCTGCACTTAAACAAATAATGGGTTTGTTCCCATTTCCCGTCATAATATCTTTCATGTTTCCAACAATTTCACCAATACCAGCTCCCGGATAGCGAACCCTTAACCTGTTCCCTTTATCTCTGGCACAAAACGTTCTGTCTAAATACCTCACATGGGAATCTCCCACAATCAAAACTCGCTTCATTCCTCCCCTTTCCTTTAGAGCACTTTGAGGGACCTGCGCTTCAATGCTCCTCGTTGCTTTGCCTTTGCCTCCTCGTTGAACTACAGGTTCACCACAGCACTCGTCCTCTAACGCATCAAATGCGTTACAAGTCCTTAGGCTATTAGGTGTCGGTTTTGCCAAGGTCTTCTTAAGACCCCTGTCCTTTACAACTTGCCAAGACGAGGTCTTTTTAATACTGGTCTCCTCCTTTGTTTCTTCCTGATGTTGCTTCAGCTGTCGTACCTCCTCCCGTTGCGAATCCAGCTCTGTCCTCAGAACTCCAACTAGATTCACCAGTTCCTTCACTAATCCTTCCAATATTGCTGTAATAATATTACTACAATCGGAGCCCCAGCTAACACAACCTCTCACTGTGACAGCACCTGACTGTGACTGAATACCATGAGCCTCTATTTTTTTTTAATTAGTCTTTCATGTGGCACTGTATCAAAAGCTTTGCTAAAGTCAAGGTACACAACATCACAATCCTTACCACTATCAACTGCCTCAACTATGCTGGAATAAAAAGATAGCAAATTTGTTAAACATGAACGGCCATTTGTAAAACCATGTTGCGACTTATTTATTAATTTATGTTTTTCAAGATGAAGACGAATTGTATTTGCAATTATCGATTCAAGTAACTTTCCCACAATAGACGTTAGGCTAATTGGCCGATAGTTTGACGCAAGTGGTCTATCTCCTTTCTTAAAAATTGGTACCACATTAGCTACCTTCCATGACTCTGGCACTCTGCCTAACTCTATTGATTTATTAAATATGGTAGACAGTGGCTCGGAAAGCTCCTCTTTGCATTCTTTAAGCACCATGGCAAACACTTCATCCGGCCCTGGGGATTTGTTTCGTTTTAGTTTTACTAATTGTTTAATTACATCCTCCCTGGTAACTGTTAAACTAGTTAACCTGTCCTCATCCCCACCCACATAGACTTGTTCGCTGGCATAATCAACTGGAGATTGTTGTGACAAATCTTCACATTTCTTGATCTGTCTTGTTAAGTGGCCTTTAAAACCTGCAAGGGTTCTTTTCATTCTCCCTGCATTATCCATATTGGCTAGTTGGTTAAGCCTTGTGGGGCTTGTACTTGGGCTGCTCATACTGCTGAACAAGTACTAATGGTAGCCTAGGGTAAAATTCTGCAATCACTAGGCTATAATTCTACCTCTTTTAGAGGTTAGCACTTAAAATTAATACACATTATATATATACAATCAGACATACTAATGATTTGAGTGATAAACCAGTGTCACTGGAAGTACCTTTAGGTTAGCTCCTCAAAATCACCCTAGGATGGTATAGACACTAATTAATCACTCAAATGTGTAATGATCATAAGTAAATTATTATATATACACAACTTAACTCGAGTTGATAAAAATTACTCCCAAAATAGGGGTCTGTACCATTCATTAATGGTGCTAGGTTATTCAATATAGTACAACTAGACTATGGTAATAATGGGACTAGGATAACAATAAATAGTTCAACTAGTCAATGGTAATATGGGACTAGGTTATCTATAAATACTAGTCAATGTATATCCTACCCTGTTGTGGGTTGGCAATTGGTAAACATTGTATTGTGAAACTAGTCCAATATATATTAAATAATTCTCTATTTTGGAGAAATAATATACACAATTATTGATGATAGCCTGTATGAAATTTTTAATATTACCTAGAAATATTAAATATTATTAGTGACCTCGCGAAATTAACTCCACAAAATTAGTGGATAATCTCTCACGAAATTAACACCATGAAATCCGTGAACAATCTCCCGACGACACAGCCACTAATTTGGCTGGCTTCAATATAAGCACTGTCATTTCACGGAATAACAACCCCACCAAATCTGTGGGTGACCATGAAACCGCTGATGAAGCTGGACTGAACTGAGGGAGGTTCCTGAGCTCGCTCGAGGGAGGCTACGCCACCGATCATTGATGGGCTAAGTATTGTTGCTGTATAAATCACACTGCACTAGTACCAGTGAATTTAATGAATCCACTGCTTAACTGGTTGATCCGTTACTAAGATGACCAAATGATCTGTCATCCGGCTCGAAGATGAGCAAATAATCTTGGTTCAAAGGACCAAATAATCTGGTTTGAAGGACCAAATAATGTGGGAACCGACCTGTGAGATTTATATTTAATTTATATGAATTTATATTTACATTAATTTATATATTTCGATAGCAATTGGTATGATGTTAAATGGCCTCTATTTCTGCAATAATCTCACAAATCGATCCATACACATTAGGTGGGGTTTATATTGAATTTATATATATGCAGCCAATCAAACTACAGTATTAAACTACATATATTAGTATACATTGAGGAGGTTCCTTATCTTATTGTACAGCAGGCCTTAGTCCACTAGGTATAACTGGGATGTAGATACCAAATTATCCTCATTTGAGGCTGCTTCCAACACCCAGTAGCTGATATACCAAGCTTGCTTCCTCTTCTTGACCTGTCAAAGGGCACTTGCTTTAAAGCCAGAATCCTAATATATGACAGGTATATCAGAGAAAACACTGTATAATGATTCAGATAAGGACCAAGGCTTAATTACCTTTTTTGAGTCGATCATTTGCGCTCTCACCGGTTCACCCATTAATATCTACCTTAAATTAATGGCCAAAAATGATTAGATAAACGGGATTCGGAAAAACACTTCCCTTCAGATAGATGATGGCAGATCACTACTCTGATCTTCCACAACACTTCATCCAAGAGAATTTATAGGAGCTGAATTTTCTCCACGACTCTGGTATTAACAACAATGGCTGACCACTCCCTACTACTGATGCCTGGCGTACTTTGTCCAGATATCAGTAACTGATAGAAGGGTCACATTTACTGTATTTTGATACTGATAATTAAGTTAATTAAAATGATATGTTTTTATGATGGTAAAAGTCCAAAGACTAATGTATTTAAGAATAATTCCAACACAATAGCTGGTGATTAAATAATAGTATGTGGCAATGATATCCCGTTTTCTATTGACAGAAAATTCCACTACAAGCAACATTTTCTATGGGATAACTTGTGTCTACAATGCAGCAGCAATATTATCTGCAATTGCATGTAATATTATTAAATGGTGTCGGATTTTCCGACAACACAACATCACAATCTTTACCACTGTCAACTGCCTCAACTATGCTGGAATAAAAAGATAACAAATTTGTTAAACTTGAACGGCCATTTGTAAATCCATGTTGCGACTCATTTATTAATTTATGTTTTTCAAGATGAAGACGAATTTTATTTGCAATTATCGATTCAAGTAACTTTCCCACAATAGACGTTAGGCTAAGTGGCCGATAGTTAGACGCAAGTGATCTATCTCCTTTCTTAAAAATTGGTGCCACATTAGCTACCTTCCATGACTCTGGCACTCTGCTTAACTCTATTGATTTATTAAATATGGTAGACAGTTGCTCGGAAAGTTCCTCTTTGCATTCTTTAAGCACCCTGGCGTACACTTCATCCGGCCCTTGGAATTTGTTTGGTTTTAGTTTTACTATTTGTTTATTTGCATCCTCCCTGGTAACTGCTAAACTAATCAATCTGTCCTCATCCCCACCGACATAGACTTGTTCGGCTGAAGGAATAGAGTTTTGTTCCTCTTTGTAAATACACATACAAATATTTATTAAAAATACTACTCATCTCCTCGCCATTATCTGTTATTTGACCTGTCTCAGTTTTTAATGGACCTATCCTTTCCCTAGTCTTAGTTCGACCAAGTTAGAGCAAGTTTTAACTTTTCCTTAGTTAGAGCAAGATATAGCTGAAGAACAACACCAGGTGCCTTATTAGTAACGCTTTGATTAATAAATCCCAGTGTCCTATTTGCCTTATTACAAACATTTATGCATTAAATTTTTGTTTTAAATTCTTATTTAACCTAACTCCCATATCCCTTTCGCAATCTCAACACCATCTAGATCGTATCTTGTAGCTATATCATCATTACTTAGCCTTAAAACCTTACATTTGGCAGCATTACACTGCATGAGTAAATTTTTTGACCATTTTAAATCCCTATTTAGATCGTCTTCAAGTGATAGTCAATCTTTTTCGTGTTTATTTCCCTACCGATTTTTGTATCATCGGCAAATTTGCAAGTATTGCTGCTCAAACCAGAATCTGAATCGTTTATTTATATTATGAATAACAGAGGTCCCAGGACAGAACCTTGAGGCGTTCCACTTACAACACTTTCCCTGTATGACTTAACTCCATTTATACTAACTCTTTGTTTCCTTTGGCATTGCCATGCCCTAATCCAACTTAATATTGTAGCCCAATACTATGAGACTCTAACTTTTTAATCAGTCTTTCATGTGGCACAGTGTCAAAAGCTTTGCTTAAGGCAAAGTACAGAACATCACAAACTTTACCACTATCAACTGCCTCAACTATGCTGGAATAAAATGATAGTAAATTTGTTAAACATGAACGGCCATTTGTTAAACCATGTTGAAAATCATTTATTAATTTTATATTTTTCAAGATGAATATGAATGGTATTTGCAATTATCGATTCAAGTAACTTTCCCACAGTAGACGTTAAGCTAATTGGCCTATAGTTTGACGCAAGTAATTTCTCTCCTTTCTTGAAAATTGTACAACATTAGTAACCTTCCACGACTCTGGCACTTTACCTGAATAATGATTTATTAAATATGGAAAACAATGGCTCTTAAAGCTCCTAAACACCCAGGCAAACACATCGTCTGCCCATGGGGATTTGTTTAGCTTGAGTTTCAGTATTTATTTAATAACATCCTCCTCGCTAGTTTCTTTTTTTCCTGTTCATCCTGTTTCCTCTCTGGTAACTACTAAACAAGTCAACCTGTTCTCTTCCCCACCCACATAGACTTGTTCGGCTGAAGGCATAATGTTCAGTTCTTCTTAGTAAATACCGAGATAAAAATTTATTAAAAATCTATACATCTCTTCATCATTACCAGTTATCTGACCTGTCTCAGTTTTCAATGGACCTTCCTTTCTCTAATCTTTATTCGATATAACTGTAAAAAACTTTAGGATTTGTCTTTGTTTGTCCTACTAAATACTTCATAGTTCCTTTTTGCCTTCCTTATCTCTTTCTTAACATTTCTTGCCAGTTGAATATTTCTTACTTACGAATCTGTACATCTTTTCTCAATCTTTGGCGGCTTTGTTTACAATTGTTAAACCGTTAATGAGCC
>WNGS01042372.1:140393-188107 GCA_020271785.1 Procambarus virginalis
CGTAAGTTACAGGGGAAGATCAATCATTAACACCATATTCTTCAGGCTGAGACTCAACTGACAGTATCCCTTGTTCTTCCAGAGAATGAGTTACTCTACCGCAGATAAGACCCAGCAAGCTGAAGGAGGATGACGATTTGGCCAATGTCGAACAACTATGATTCCCACCAGCATACGGCCGAATATTCTACCCTGGCCCACGGAGCTCTTTTTACTATGGTTTCAACAAAAACTACCACGGAATCAGACAAGACTACTACTGGCCAGGTATGGTAAAAGATGTTAAAAAGTACGTACAGCATTGTCATACATGTCAGATGGCAGGTAAACTTAACATCTCTATTCCCCAGGCCACTAAAACCCATGCAAACTGCCTGCGGAACCTTTCCACAGGACTCATCATGGACTGTGTTGGTCTTTACCCCGGACCAGTTCTGGCAATGCCATATATTAACTATCACGGTCCTACCAACAGGTTCCCATAGCAGTTCCAGTAAAGAACATTACAGCTGCTACTGTGGTGAAACACCTATTGAAGATCTTCACCCAGTATGGATTTCCAAGAGAAGTTCAAGTGACTGTGGCAACAACTTCAACAGTGATCTCTCAAGAAAACGCTGGAGGAGTTCAACATCCACAGTACTATCCAGCCCCTATCATCCTGCTTCACAGGGTTCTCTTGAGCGTAGTCATCAGACTATTAAAGCACTCCTAAAGAAATTCTGCAATGACACCTTGAAGAACTGGGATAAACAACTTGATCTCATTATGTGCATTTCAGAAGTCTCCCAATGAGTCTCTAGGAGTATCTCCTTATGAGATGCTCTACGGACGTAAGTGCCGTATCCTCTCGAAGCTTTTAAGGACTCTCTACGTAATGCCACCTTCAGTGACCTCAGAATGTGCCCAGTTTCTTCAAAACCTAAAACACATTCTAGAGAGAGTACGGAATTTGCTAATGACAATCTATTGAAAGCCCAGGAGAGGATGAAGACTCATTTTGACCAACGTAGCAAACTAAGGAAATTTAACCCAGGAGACTTCGTGTTGGCATATTTTCCTATCCAGGTTCTCCATTGCAAAAAGTTTTCAGGACCCTACCGCATTAAGGAGTGCAGAAAAGAAAACAACCCAACTACGTTCTTGAGACTCCAGATAGGCGGTGGAAGACCCAGTTGTGCCATGTCAACCTCCTGAAGCAGTATAAGGTATTCCCCCCCACTGTGTTGGTATCAGTCTCGAAGTAAAGGTCCATACCTCCACAGTGAAACCTTCCCTGCTTCTCCCGAAAGCATTAACATTGAGTCGGTGCTTTCCAAATCGGAAATCCTACCTGATCTTCATCCCAATTTACAGGACTATAATAGTGCTCCTTTACCATGTTCTAATCCTATTCTCGCCTCGCCAGATATCACGAAGCCTTCATCCTCCATGTCAACGCCAGTGGTACCGGCATCGGGGGTGACCTGATGCAACAACGAGGTGAGGAGATTCTACCTGTTAGCTACTACTGCTACAAGGAACTACAGCACGATCGAAAGGGAGCTACTCATCGTCCTGAACTTGCAGCACTTCGAACCATACTTGCAAAGTGCTCAGTTACCACCATCTACTCGGACCACAATCTCTTCACTTCCTGCAGCAAGCCCAATTCAACAATCGACGGCTTCTACGATGGGCTTGATATCTGCAGAATTTCAACCTGGAGATTTCTACATCAAGGGGTCTGACAACATCATAGCGACGCCCTCTCCAGAGTCTATGGGTAGAGGCTGCTCCACCTATCACTCTACCACCTGAAGACGTGACTTCACCCAGTAACCGTAGGCTTCGGGGGAGAGTTGTGACGATAATCTCTTTCAAGAGAGATTGAGCCTGCTCTTTCCTACCTAATGTTACATCAATCTACAAGTACATGATACTACATTCAAGATACGTCACCAGTGGCACAAAACGTTTTGACCAGGAGGCAAAACGTACCTGAACCCCCCTTCACTCCGGCTCGCCACCCGTCTTCAACTAGCCAACTACCCATCCCAGCTTGCCTGCTCCTGATTGAGACTCGGCGACCGCACACCTGCACCTCAGCGCCATCTACCTGAGTCGACGTCTGAGCCTGGCCAGCTGTCAACTCAGAATATTCTTTGTGCTCTTAGAGTTGACATCTCTCTCTGGCTTACTAAGCTACCTGGCTTTCGTATACTAAGGGAGGTCTCAGCCATAGCCAATATTCTCAGCACCATTGCACCATTTATCCATTATAATATTTAATCCATTGTGTTTTTACATTTATCTTTGTCATTTTTGCATTAGTCATTTAACCGAGATTTGTCTTTATTTTCATTTATGTTTAAAGTAAATATATTAAAGTTTCATTGTTCATACTTTGTGTTTTACGTGTTCCTCCCTCTAACTTACCACAGACAACAGGCAAGCAGTCTATCTTTTTTTTGTAAGTGTGACCAGGCATTGACACCTGACATTGGAGGACTGCCGAACATCAACACTCCAACACTTTCCGTCACATTTAATGGGGGCCTGTCCGGGAGCTTCACTCAGGTACTATTACCAGAACGTCAATTTGTGGTAAGCGTACTTTGCTTTGCTAAAGTTGCCTTTCAATATTATCATTAATTTTTATATTTATATGGTGCTGTGTGTATTGTGCATTCCGAGAGTAGCATATGGTGAGTGGGAGATAACTTTGGATTACGTGGTGACTGGAGGCCACAGTCATTCTCTTAATTGGTCATCTCTCCCTCCGTGTTATTACTCATGTTTACCACCTTTTGTCCCTAGGATATTTCTCACCTTATCGGCAGATCATCATTTTGGGTACCCTGGTACTTTGTCTGTCTTCGAGTCAAAGCACCCAATCTTCTGCAATCCGACCGAAGGAGGATAAAGAGGGCATAGTTCCTCTAGCACGGACTACGTTGCTGAGTTGGGACCTCAGCAGCAGTTCTCGTCACTAGTTGACACTCGCACCCCTACACGTCGGTCAGAGATGATGATATTTACTTAGGTAGAGAATTAGCTTTCTTTTTACAGAGCACAAAAGTTCTCTAATTCTGTAAGTATCATATTTCATTCAGTGGGAAAGACTTGCTTATGTCCTATAGAGACTCGGCAAGGTATGCCTACATTCTTGGACTTCCTAATTCCCTTTTGAATCAATTAAATGTTTCATTTGTTTTAGAAACTCAGTTTCGTTTATTAAATAGGATTTTCTTGCCCTTATTCTCTTACACTGAGTACCGGGTACAAGATTTCCTGTGACTTTGATTGACTAATCATTTACCATCTTGAAATTAACTATAATTGTTAAAGATTAAACTTCCACAGGATAGTTACCAGTTGCCACGTTATCCTGTTTCTGACATTTACCATATCACAACTATATTCGGTGTACATTTATTTGCTATCTTTCACCATGTTTCGTCTCCAAGCTTTTCGTAACGATCCAGCAGGTGAAATAGGACCTTATGTCGTGCCAAGAGGACTGAATTACAAACTCTTGCACACGAGTATCAACTAGATGTTCCCCATGGAGCCAACAAAAATGAATTTTATAACTTAATTATGGATCACCTCTTAGATGAAGGAACAATCGACTCTGAAACTCACGATAATTATTCTATTGCAGATAAAAATGCTCTGTCAACTATGAAACTCAAGCTCGAACTTGCCAAGATCGAGCAGGAGCAACAAATAGAAGTAGCTGCAATCAGGAAAGAAGAGCAGGAACGAGAGGTCGCCCTCAAGGAACGAGAGGCCGCCCTTCTCAAAGAACAACAGGAACGAGAGAGGGCCTTCAAAGAACGAGAGGCCGCCCTACTCCATGAGCGTGAGCGAGAACAGCTTGAAACAAGAAAACGTGACCTGGACATACAACAAGAGTACAGTAAACGGCAAGCTGATCGTGCTCTAGAATATCGTCGACAAGAACTCACGTTGGAAACTACACACCACACTCAGCGCCAACAAGCTACAGCTAATCTTCCCGTAAGTTTCAATGTCTCCCATGCAAGTAAGTTAATACCACCGTTCGTTGAGACAGAGATCGACGTTTTTTTTACCACCTTTGAGACCCTAGCTAATAAACTTAAATGGCCTGCTGATCAATGGTCTACCCTTCTCAGAGTGCATCTTACAGGTAGAGCTGTAGTTACTCTCAGTACCTTAGCGTCTGAGAATGACTACCAGACCCTGAAGCAAGCGGTGTTGGACGCCTACCTTCTCTCCACCGAAAGCTACAGACGAAATTTCCGTGATCATCTTAAGGCAAGTACCACCACCTTTCTAGAATTTGCCAATACCAAGAAAAGATATTTCATTAAATGACTGGAAGCAGCACATGTCTCTACATTTGCAGAACTCATCACTTCATGCTAGTTGAGGAATTCTTGAGACGTATTCCCTCTTCTGTCCGGTTATATCTAGCAGATAAAGAAGAAACTGACTACATAAAATGCGCAAAATTAATAAATATATTAAAGTTTCATTGTTCATACATTGTTTTACGTGTTCCTCCCTCTAACTTACCACAGACAACAGGCAAGCAGTCTATCTTTTTTTTGTAAGTGTGACCAGGCATTGACACCTTCCATTGGAGGACTGCCCAACATCAATACTCCAACACTTTCCCGTCACAATATATATATATATATATATTATATATATATATATATATATATATATATATATATCTATATACATGATAATATATATATATATATAATATATTATATCATCTATATATATATATATCTATCTATATATTATATATATATATTTCTATAATATATATATCTAAATATATATATATATATATATATATATATATATAAATGCGAACAAGCCTGAATGGTCCATTCAGGCTTGTTCGCATTTGTGTTCCTCACGTGTGCCCCAAAGAATGAGGTGATTTGGTAAAATGCTATGCCCAAGATAACCATCCGAGTGCCGGCGGTGAGGTGGTTCAAATAGCTTCGGCTATCACCTCATTATGTCCGGTCGTGATGGTCAAGTGGTTTAAAGCGTCTTTGTACATACCAGTTGCGTTGCTCCTGGGAGTATGGGTTCGAGTCACTTCTGGGGTGTGAGTTTTCATTCGCATATAGTCCTGGGGACCATTCAGGCTTGTTCGCATATATATATATATATATATATATAATATATATATATATATATATAATATATATATATATATATATAATATCCATGAACACAATTACATTTAAATGTCAATAATCTCTTTATATCACAAGTTATTCAAACAAGAGGCTCACAACAGTCCCTATATATGGCTCTTTACATATATGGTGAGTCACACTGTTACTAGTCTTGCTCCACACACACACACCCAACTGGGCAGCAGATTTACAGAGACATAACACCATCAAAAGTGTTAAAGAAATGTGTAAGTACGTTACTCACAATGATGTACTGCCAGGAATCTTAGCGAAGTATCCAAAATTTGCTTACTGTAAGTGCAGCCTGCACATGACTGTTGCTTACTGTAAGAGCGGCCAGCACATGCCTGTTGATTACTGTAAGTGCAGCCTGCACATGATTGTTGCTTACTGTAAGAGCGGCCTGCACATGCTTGTTGCTTACTACTAGTGCAGGCTGCACATGACTGTTGCTCACGAGTCGTTTCGGCCACCCATTCTTGGCCTCAGGTCCATCTTAAGACATGTCCATACTGAACAGTTGTCCAGGGCCCCATGTTGTCTTATTGTTCATTAGACGGGTACCCGGTGGTGCCCGAGCATCTGTCCGTTTGCCTCTTTCTCCTTCCCTCTCATTCTTTCATCATTATCCTCTCTCTTCTTCCTCCCCCTCCCTTCCTCCAATGGTTCTTCTCTCTGCAGTTTTCTCTATGAATCCTCTGATTTTCTTACTCTCCTTTCAACCCTCTCATTTTCTACCCCCCCCCCAGCAAAACATGAAATATTATTGGGTTTGTAACTGTGCACTGTATTAGATAATGTTCCAATAGTCTGTCGGGAATTTCTCCACAATCCTGACATTCCCTCTCATTTTCTGGAACCTGTAAGCCTATTTCCCATGCACATGGATATCCAAGCCTGATGGATGTAAGTGTACTTCTGTTGTTCTACTGCTCCCTTTCATCAAAATAAGTGATTTGTAGTTGGTTGAATTCTTGTACCAACCCACAGATCCTGATGTTGCAGCTTCTGTGTTGTGGTCACTGTACATCTTCTGCATTGCTCTATTTCTAATTACTTTCCTAATCTGTAATAGACTGTGGTATGTAAAAGTCTACATTTATTCTCTTAGTTGCAAGTTCTGCAGCTTCGTTTGCAAAGTCATTTCCTATTATTCCCACATGACTTGACACCTAATTGATAAGTACCTGACAGCCTTGACGTTTTAGTGTTTGCGTTAATGCTTTGACATTTCTGATCAGATGGATGTTGTCACGTATGTGTTCCTGTTGCAAGGTTTCAATGGCAGTTCTCAAATGCGTATGTATGATATGTTTTCGGTTCTCAGCAAGAGCGTGTTCCGAAACCTTTTGAATGGCTAGCGTCTCTGTTTGTAAAGTTAAACACCCGTTTGAAAGTCTCCAACTATTTACAGAGTTTCCTGCCTTATTAACTGCAGCTCCGGTTTCATGTCCCTGCTAGTTTACTGATCCATCTCTATGAAGTATGTGTAGCTGTCAGATGCAAAGTTTTCTTTTATATTCATCTGAGCAATATTGCGTAGCAGATGAGGATTAGTCTGGTTCTTTTTCCTTCAAGATCCATATTCTGCTGGCAGTGATTCCCAAGGGGAATCATAACGAAGTCTGCATGTAGTCCGGACTTAGTGCTCCAGTGGTTAAATCTTTAAGTGTACTGATTCTTGGTCTAGTCAATATCTTGATCAGCATGCAGGCAGCAATCCCTTTACCTTTATTTCAATCGATGTTAGCTTTGTTTCTTGTTTTAGGTTCAGTAGTTGAATCCATCTGGGAACCCTCCTGTTATGACTCGCATTGCATCATTTTGAATACCCTCAACGTTTGCCCTCTTAGCCCTCAATTGGCCAGGAGAAAGAGTGAGTAAGGCAAGCGCTGCATAATCAACCTGAGAACCTGAGAACGAACGGCATCTATGTAAAACATTCTTAACACTTTGTGTCCCACTCCTACACGGGGCCCTGTGATTGCTCTCATTATATTTAGTTGTGATTATGCTTTCTCCTTTAGATATTGAATTTGCTTGTTGAATGTCATTTTAGAATCTATCCACACTCCAAGATATTAAGAACTTAAGAACATAAGAATAAAGGTGACTGCAAAAGACCTACTGGGCCATATGAGGCAGATCCTATTCATAACCACCCAATCCCACTCATATACATGTCCAACCCACGCTTGAAACAATCAATGGACCCCACCTCCACCACGTTATATTTAGTCAGGCGCAGTCATAGTGAGAGATTGTGTTAGCTGGAGCTCCGATTGTAGTAATAATATTACAGCAATAATGGAAGGATTATTGAAGGAACTGATGGATCTAGTCGGAACTCTGAGACCAGAGATGGATTCCCTATGGAAGGAGGTACGACAGCTGAAACATCGAGAAAAACGAAGGAGACTAATATTAAAAAGACCTCATCATGGAAAGTCGTAAAGGACAGGGGTCTTAAGAAGACCTTGACAAGGCCGCCTACAGACGCCCTAAGGACTTCAAATTCTTTTGCCGTGTTGGAAGACGAGTGCTGTTGTGAGCCTGTAGTTCACTCAAAAGCGAAATCAACGAAGAGCAATGAAGCACAGGCCCCTCAAAGTGCTCAGAATGTTAAGGAGGCACCTAAGCGAATTTTGGTTGTGGGAGATTCCCAGGTGAGGTACTTAGACAGAACGTTTTGTGCTAGAGATATGGGGAACAGGTTAAGGGTTTGCTATCCCGGAGCTGGACTTGGTGATATTATAAACAACATGAATGATATTATGGGTGGAAATGGGAATAATCCCATTATATGTATTAGCGCATGAGGAAATGATGTTGGTCGAGTTAGGAGTGAGGAACTGATTCAGAGGTATAAAACAGCCATAGAATTACCAGTGTTCCACAGTGATAAAATATGGAAAATATATAGTGTAATATGGAAATGTGGATCTAGGAATTAGTAATAAAGTGAGTTAGTACCATTGCAAGCCGGAAATTAGGCAGAAAATTCCTTGTAAGAATACAAGCAAAGAAAAATCAGTGCTATAAATCGAGTAACTGGAAACTGATGACATTAACCTGGGACAACAAGAGGTCACCTGTACCGACCGGGGCCCAGCTTCGTTACCCTACGCTAAGTACCTGCCATAAAGTTTGAACAAAATAACATACATAATATTACAAATATACGGTATACATATAATATTATAAATATTAAATATATATATATATATATATACATATAATTTTATAAAGAGTTAAAAGGACTGACATCAATAAGTGATCCATACAGTGAAGCACAAATACAATACAATACATCAGACAATGGAGAGGTGTGGCAAGTGTTCGGGAGTATTGGGGAAACGTAATGTAGGCGTCAAGCATCTGTAACATAAGATTTCACCTGGGCTGTGCAGAATTATCTCCAGGATGCATAAAAAGGCAAGGAATTTACTAGGTTTGCAAAGATGACAGATTAATGCTGGAGAACATAACTAAACTGATGAAAAACATTCCCGAGTCACAGAGATTATCATTCACAGAAAAGCTACCAGTGATATATGCGGACTGGGAAAAGACAGCATTGGATAACGACCAAAACTCAGGAACAGATAGTTTAGAGAACCGCAGCAGTAGTGTTGAGGAAGAGGGTATTGTGGTACAAAATAACAGCAATATTGCAGAGCCAGGTAATATAAACAATGAGAGCAACAGTGAGACAGTGCATAAATGAAGGAATTGGGACGAAAGACGGAGATGGCTCCAATAAAGAGGTAGACAGGACAGACACAAGTATAAATACCTTGAAAAACGCAAAACCTGAACATATTTGCAAATTCTACGCTAAAGGAATATGCAAATATGGAAAATTAGGAGCAAAATGCAATTTTCTACATCCTCGAAAATGCAGGAACATGTTGGCGAGGGGTACATGCCGTTTTGGAACAGGGTGTAGATACTTTCACCCTAAATTATGTCAATTTTCAATTAGGGACAAAAAATGCTACAATCTTCAGTGTCCGGAATTCCACGTGAGAGGTACACAGCGTTATAGACGGGAAGATCAATATGACACTACTGGAAATTTTTTAGAGGAAGGCAGAAACAGAGTAGTAAATATAAGAGAGAGGAACAGTCAGATGGAACCACTACAGGATTACAGAGGGGAAGGGAGATACCCACAAGACTGGAATACAAATTATCAACAAGCACACAGGTACTACACCACACAACACCCGTCCTACTACCAAAACTGGACGAATCACTTCCAAAACAACACACCCTGGACCTGGGTAGAGTGGGGGGAGAACTACCAAAGCCCACCAGAAGTGACACGCAATGTGGGAAATCATTCATATTTGCAAACATACAAGGCTTGAAACCAAAATCAAGAAATAAAGTTAAGTTCATAAATGGCCTCCTAATAGAATCGAACTCAATATTTGGTGCATTTACAGAAACCCACACAAAAGACCACATGGATAGTGAAATCTGGATTCCGAATTATAATCTATATAGATGTGACAGAGTAATTAGGTCAAGTGGAGGAGTAGGTCTGTATATTAAAGAGGAGCTGGCATGCACAGAGCTCCTGAACTCGTCCAATGAGGTGGTAGAGGTACTTGGAATCAAGGTAGAAAATATGAATCTACTTATTATTTTAATATACAAACCGCCAGATGCAACAGTTGAGGAATTCACTGAACAGATCCACAAAATAGAGAATATCCTTGATAACCTAGCAAACCCAGTACCAGATATCATCTTCCTTGGAGACTTCAATCTACCCAGTTTAAAATGGAGAATAGTAAACAATAACATCATAGCAGGAAGTCAACCTGGAAATAACCAACCACAGGTCAGAGAACTACTGAGATTCTGTGACAAATTCTCGCTCAGTCAGCAGATTACAGAACCAACTAGGAACGAAAACACGCTGGACCTGATATTCACGAACAATGAGGAGCTAATCAGAGACATTACTGTCTCAGACACTACGTACTCGGACCGCAAGCTTATTGAAGTGCAAACTAACATTAATAACGGTATTAGGCCCAAGAGAAATAACAAGCGAGAAGGGCTATTCTATAAATTAAATTCTAATAATAAGAGGATAGACTGGGAGAAAATAAACAGGGAACTTACAAACATTCAATGGGAAAATGTTCTAAGAAATAAAAATCCTACACAAGGAATAGAAAAACTGACTTCTGAAGCATATGAAGTCTGTCTGAAACATGTTCCTTTGAGGAAAGCCAGAAAGAGGTCCAATGTAGAAAGAGAACGCAGACATTACAAAAGGAGGAAGAAATTAACGGAAATGCTTAAGCAGACACGACTCTCCATACAGAGAAGAAATAATTTAAACAGGGAGATTGAAGAAATCGAACAGAGACTGAAGCATTCCTATCAGACTGAAGAAAGGCAACTAGAACAGAAAGCAATTCAAGAAATAAAGAAAAACCCAAAATATTTCTTCACATATGCTAAATCAAAAGCGAAAACCACTGCCAGTATTGGACCTATTCGTATTAGTGAAGGTTCATACACTGAGGATGACAAACAAATTAGTGAAATCCTAAAAAAGCAGTATGAGGACATGTTTAGCACTCCGATACTCAGCATGAAAGTGGAAGATTCGGACAATTTCTTTTTGAATGATACTCAAACACCTGTAAATATAACTGATATCAACACGAGTGTGGCAGACTTTGAAAGAGAAATTGACAATACGCCCATGCATTCAGCCCCGGGTCCAGACTCATGGAATTCAATACTTATAAAGAAATGCAAAGTGCCAGTAACACAGGCACTCAGTATAGTGTGGAGGAAGAGCATGGACACAGGGGAGATACCAGATGCGTTTAAAGCAGCAGACATTGCCCCTCTACACAAGGGTGGTAGCAAAGCATTGGCAAAGAATTATAGACCAGTTGCACTAACGTCCCACATAATAAAAGTATTTGAGAGAGTGATCAGGAGTCAGGTCAATAGATTCATGGAAACCAATGACCTCCACAATCCAGGCCAACATGGATTTAGAGCAGGAAGATCATGTCTCTCACAGCTACTTGACCACTATGACAAAATCACTGAGGCATTAGAGGAAAAACGTAATGCAGATGTCGTGTACACAGATTTTGCAAAGGCATTCGACAAATGTGACCATGGAGTGATTGCACACAAAATGAGGTCAATGGGTATAACTGGTAAAGTAGGACGCTGGATACTCAATTTCCTGTCGAACAGAACACAGAGTAACAGTCAATCAAGTAAAATCGAGTCCGAGCGCAGTTAAAAGCTCTGTACCTCAAGTTACAGTCCTTGCACCACTGCTGTTCCTTATTCTCATATCAGATATAGACAAAAACACAAGTCACAGCTTCGTGTCATCCTTTGCAGATGATACAAAAATCAGCATGAAAATTACCTCTGCTGAAGACATTGATAAACTACAAACAGATATTAACAAAGTTTTCGATTGGGCAGCAGAAAATAACATGATGTTTAACGGTGATAAATTCCAGGTACTCAGATACGGCAAAAATGAGGATCTTAAACATAATACAGGGTACAAAACACAATCGAATCTGCCCATAGTAGGAAAACAGCATGTCAAGGATTTGGGAATAATGATGTCCGACGACCTAACGTTTAGGGAGCATAACCAAGCAAGTATTGAGTCAGCCAGAAAAATGATAGGATGCATTACGAGAACCTTCAAGTCCAGATATCCCATCACAATGGTTGTACTCTTCAAATCACTTGTGTTGTCCCATCTTGAGTACTGCTCAGTACTCACTTCCCCCTTCAGAGCAGGAGAGATTGCTGAAATTGAGGGAATACAGAAAACATATACGGCACGCATAGACAATATAAAACATCTAAATTCTCCAAATGTACTCACTAGAAAGGAGACGAGAGAGACACCAAATAATATACACATGGAAAATACTGGAGGAACAGGTCCCAAATCTGCACAGTAAAATAACAACGTACTGGAGTGAACGACATGGAAGAAAATGCAGAATAGAACCAGTGAAGAGCAGAGGTGCCATGGGCACAATCAGAGAACACTGTATGAACATCAGAGGCCCACGATTGTTCAACGTCCTACCAGCGAGCATCAGAAATATTACAGGAACAACCGTGGACATCTTGAAGAGGAAACTAGATTGTTTCCTTCAAGGAGTGCCAGACCAACCGGGCTGTGGTGGGTATGTGGGCCTGTGGGCCGCTCCAAGCAACAGCCTGGTGGACCAAACTCTCACAAGTCAAGTCTGGCCCCGGGCCGGGCTTGGGGAGTAGAAGAACTCCCAGAACCCCATCAACCAGGTATCAACCAGGTAATTAGTTAGGAGCAAGGGAGGAATCCCGATCATATGTGTCATTCTTCCAAGAAAGGGAGTGGGAAATGAATGGTTGTCGAGGGCACATGGTGTCAATTGCCGGCTGGAAAGATATTGCAAATCAAATACAATATCTTTCATAGATAACTGGGAATACTTCTATGGAAGAAATTAAATGTATGCTCGAAATGGGGTGCATCTATGGAAGGCTGGGGCTGTTGTTGTTGTTGCGAACTCGTTGGAACCAGTGATTGGAGGCGTTTGTTTGGGTTTAAACTGTTAGCAGATAGTGGTATGGGGATTGATATGGAGGAAGGAGGTAATAAAGTATGTGTTTGTTGGAGAAAGAAATTGGCAAAATGATCAGGGAAAGAGAAGGGCCTCAAAATAACAAATTACTTAGGGTATATTACACTAACAGTAGACGTCTAAGAAACAAAATAAACGAATTAAATACTCTTGTCTGTAAAGAAAAAATAGATATTATTGCACTTAACGAAACGTGGATAAATGTAGAAAGTAGAGAACTATTAGCTGAATATCAAGTAAATGGATTTAAACTATTTTACACAGATAGATATATTAGGCGAGGAGGGGGAGTAGCCATATATGTTACGGACAACTTGAAATGTAGTCTCAAGGAGGGAATCAAAACTGAGCCACACACAGAAACTATTTGGATAGATTTAAACGAAAAAGCAAATAATATTATCATAGGAGTTATATATAGACCACCAAATTTTGACAGAATGGAAACAAAGCACCTATGGGATGAAATATCTAGAGCATCTAGGTCTAAAAGTATTTGTGTCATGGTGACTTTAATTTTAGTGGAATAAACAGGAATAACAGAACAGGGAATAACGAAGCAGAAGAATTTATAGAATTAATTGACGATTGTTTTCTAATGCAACACATTAAGGAACCAACGCGGGAAAATAATATTTTAGATTTAGTGTTTACTAACAGGGAAACACAGATTAATGACATCGAAATCGGGAGTGAACTAGGGAACAGTGATCACAAAGAAATCAGATTTAGCATTGAGTGGAAAAGATCTGCAAGAGAAAATTCTGTTAAAGTGCCAGATTTTCGTACAGCTAATTTCAATATCCTAAGAATTTTTTGGGGGGCAAATATATTGGAAAGACTTGTGCATATAGGGGAAACCGGTCTTGGAGCAAGACGTGAACCCAGCGATTTGTAATGTGAAGGAGGATTTCGATTTGGATTCAAAATATAACCTTTTTACAAATATTCTCAGCAAAGCACAGGAAAGTAGTATACCTTACAAATTGAATAGATCAAATACAAATGACCCAAAATGGATAACAAAGGGTCTGAAAAACCGTATATGTAGAAAGAGACTTGGTACAAAAGGATTATGAATGGGAATCAGTTTAGAACAAGACTTCGCACAACTGGTTAGAAATGTTAAAAATGAGATAAGGAGAGCAAAAAAGAAAATATGAATTTCGTATAGCAGCCCAAGCAAAGGCAAATCCTAAAGAGTTTTTTCAGTTATATCGAACAAAGGTTAGGGAAAGGATAGGGCCATTAAAAACCGAGACAGGTCAAATAACGGATAATGACGAAGAGATGAGTAGTATTTTTAATAAATATTTTACCTCTGTATTTACTAAAGAAGAACTTAACTCTATGCCTTCAGCCGAACAAATCTATGTGGGTGGGGACGAGGACAGGTTGACTATTTTAATAGTTGCCAGGGATGATATTTTTAAACAAATAGTGAAACTCAAACCAAACAAAAATCCCCACGGCCGGATGAAGTCTTTGCCAGGGTTCTTTAAGAATGCAAAGAGGAGCTTTGCGATCCACTGTCTACCATATTTAATAAATCATTAGAGTCAGGCAGAGTGCCATAGTCGTGGAAGGTTGCTAATGTGGTACCAATTTTTAAGAAAGGAGATAGATCACTTGCATCTAACTTTTGGCCAATTAGCCTAACGATAATTGCAAATACCATTCATTTTCATCTTGAAAAACATAAATAAATAAACGAGTCACAACATGGTTTTACAAATGGCCGTTCATGTTTAACAAATATGCTATCTTTTTATTCCAGAATAGTTGTGGTAAAGCAGTTGATAGTGGTAAAGATTATGATGTTGTGTACCTTGACTAGCAAAGCTTTTGATACAGTGCCACATGAAAGTCTGATTAAAAAAATAGAGGCTCATGGTATTGGGAGTGCTATATTAAGTTGGATTAGGGCATGGCTATACCAAAGGAAACAGAGAGTTAGTATAAATGGGGTTAAGTCAGAGTGGGTTAATGTTGTTAGTGGAATGCCTCAAGGCTCTATCCTGAGACCTCTGTTGTTTATAATAAGAACATAAGAACAAAGGTAACTGCAGAAGGCCTATTGGCCCATACGAGGCAGCTCCTATCTACAACCACCCAATCCGATTCATATACATGTCCAACACACGCTTGAAACAATCGAGGGACCCCCACCTCCACCACGTTACGTGGCAATTCGTTCCACAAATCAACAACCCTGTTACCGAACCAGTATTTACCCAAGTCTTTCCTAAACCTAAACTTATCCAATTTATACCCATTGTTTCGTGTTCTGTCTTATGTTGATACTTTTAATACTGTATTAATATCCCCGTTGTTATGTCCATTCATCCACTTGTAAACCTCTATCATGTCACAACTAACATAAGAACAAAGGTAACTATTGGCCTATTGGCCCATACGAGGCAGCTCCTATCTATAACCAGCCAATCCGATTCATATACATGTCCAACACACGCTTGAAACAATCGAGGGACCCCCACCTCCACCACGTTACGTGGCAATTGGTTCCACAAATAAACAACCCTGTTTCCAAACCAGTATTTACCCAAGTCTTTACTAAGTCTAAACTTATCCAATTTATACCCATTGTTTCATGTTCTGTATTGTGTTGATACTTTTAATACCCTATTAATATCCCCTTTGTTATGTCAATTCATCCACTTGTAAACCTCTATCATGTCACCCCTAACTCTTCGCCTTTCCAGTGAATGCAACTTAAGCTTTGTGGGGGGGCGCAACATCCGAAAAGTAAAAGTTGTTCAATTTTTTTATAAATTTATTTAAGAAATGGTTATAGAAAGGGCTGCAACTGGTCCAAGTTTCAGCATCACAACCTAAATAGAAAGGGAGAAAAAAAATACACAACGTATTATGCAACGAATTTTCAACATTTTCAAAATCTTTCAGGGAACACATGTGTTAACTAAAATCATTTCTATAACACTCTGATATCACATTAGCATATAATAAAGGATTGTGCGGAGCAGTTTTATCAAAAAAGTGTTTAGTGCAATAATACAATTATTCAAAGTTCCCCACCCAAAATATGCAATATATGATGTTATAAATATTTATAAAATCAATAAATGGACTTTGGACTAAAGTGCTCCGCACAAGAAGCACAAACTCTACATTTAAGGTGCAATTTTCATGAAATTTGATTAAAAAATGAACGCTGTGAACTACCTTGAAATTGAAAATTTCTTTACCTGAGTAAAATAAGATCAAAGTTTGGCCACCTGTAGCCGAGCTTGACGTGGACCAATTTCGTTCATAATTGGCACCCTTGCAGATAGGCATCCGTTCAGCAAGGTGTGTAAGTTCCATGCAAATCCCCCGATAACAAACGGAAAAAAAAAATTTGGGAAAAAAAAAAAATCCATAGAAATTTATATATATATATATATATTCCTGCACATATATATTATAATTATATTATAATATCAATATATTATAATATCCCATTATAACACTAAAACATGCTAACCTATTATAATTGGTCCGAATTGTGGGTCCTCAAGGTGGCACTGCAATGGGCACTCACAGGCACCTGCATGATTGCTGGATCACCTTCCTTAGGAGTCTGTCTTGGCTTGTTGGAGGGAGGGAGGTCTAGGAAGGTGTGTAAGGAGGCTCTAGGAGAGTTGACGAAGGTGTGTGAGAAAGGTTGAGGAAAGTTGTGGGAGGTTGAGGAGGTGTCAAGTGTCGCGCCTCTGCGTGCCTCACACCTCACCACCATCTGTCACTGTATTTACTCTTCTCCGCGCTAAAGCGGCTTTCTTTTACTTATATAGACATCGACCGTGTGCCAGATTTGCTGCTCTTATCTTCTAACGCTTCATCTATATATATCATTGTGCAGTAGACGCAACAATGCGCTATTCCAAGAGCGAGAATGGAGCGAGAATGGAGCGCGCATCGACGAAACATCTAACCTCAATGAGACACACAAGGTGACTGAGGGTTTCTGGTCTGCCGGACCGCACGAGGGATGAAAGAGATGCCAATGAGTGTATATTTACTCATCATACATAAAGCGTTATTTACGACGTTATTACGAAAAATTTGACGTTTAGAACGTACGACGCAATACCTTTCGCGCGCCACAGCTGCCGGGCACCTGATTCTGCACAATTACGCATGCAAATGTGCCATAAATACGTCAATTTATATCGTAAAATAATTATGATTGTACCAGAGTGTTGCCACAATGTTGTAGTATTTTTATAAATATTTCAAAATTTTTCGATTTTTACCGAATTTTTTCGGATGTTGCGCCCCCTTTGTTAGTCGAAACAGGGAGTGAGCTAGGGAACAGTGATCACAAAGAAACCAGATTTAGCATAGAATGGAATAGATCTGTAGGAGAAAATTGTGTTAAAGTGCCAGATTTTCGAAAAGCGGATTTTAATAGCCTAAGAAATTTTTTGGGTCAAATAGATTGGAAAGTCTTGGGCATAGGGTGTGGGCCAGTCTTGGAGCGAGACATGAACCCAGCGATAGGTGACGTAAAAGGGGATTTCGATGTGGATTCAATATACAACTTATTTAAGAATATTCTAAACAAAGCACAGGAACGTAGTACACCATACAAATTGAATAGGTCGAATACTAATGACCCTAAGTGGATAACAAAGAATTTGAAGAACCTTATAGGTAAAAAGAGAGCTTGGTACAAAAGGATTGAAAATGGGGAGATCACTTTAGAACAGGAATTTGTACAACTGGTTAGAAATGTTAAAAAAGAGATAAGGAAAGCAAAAATAAACTATGAAGTTCGCATAGCAGGAGAAGCAAAGACAAATCCTAAAGGGTTTTGTCAGTTATATCGAACTAAGACTAGGGAAAGGATAGGTCTATTAAAAACTGAGACAGGTCAAATAACGGATAATGACAAGGAGATGAGTAGTATTTTTAACAAATATTTTATATCTGTATTTACTAAAGAAGAACTTAACAATATGCTTTCAGCCGAACAAGTCTATGTGGGTGGGGATGAGGACAGGTTGACTAGTCCAGCAGTTACCAGGGAGGATGTAATTAAACAATTAGTAAAACTAAAACGAAACAAATCCCCAGGGCCGGATGAAGTGTTTGCCATGGTGCTTAAAGAATGCAAAGAGGAGCTTTCCGAGCCACTGTCTACCATATTTAATAAATCAATAGAGTTAGGCACAGTGCCAGAGTCATGGAAGGTAGCTAATGTGGTACCAATTTTTAAGAAAGGAGATAGATCACTTGCGTCAAACTATCGGCCAATTAGCCTAACGTCTATTGTGGGAAAGTTACTTGAATCGATAATTGCAAATACAATTCGTCTTCATCTTGAAAAACATAAATTAATAAATAAGTCTCAACATGGTTTTACAAATGGCCGTTCATGTTTAACAAATTTGCTATCTTTTTATTCAAGCATAGTTGAGGCAGTTGATAGTGGTAAGGATTGTAATGTTGTGTACCTTGACTTTAGCAAAGCTTTTGCTACAGTGCAACATGAAAGACTAATTAAAAAAATAGAGGCTCATGGTATTCAGTCACAGTCAGGTGCTGTCACAGTGAGAGGTTGTGTTAGCTGGGGCTCCGATTGTAGTAATATTATTACAACAATATTGGAAGGATTAGTGAAGGAACTGGTGAATCTAGTTGGAGTTCTGAGGACAGAGCTGGATTCGCTACGGGAGGTGGTATGACAGCTGAAGCAACATCAGGAAGAAACAAAGGAGGAGACCAGTATTAAAAAGACCTCGTCTTGGCAAGTTGTAAAGGACAGGGGTCTTAAGAAGACCTTGGCAAAACCGACACCTAATAGCCTAAGGACTTGTAACGCATTTGATGCGTTAGAAGACGAGTGCTGTGGTGAACCTGTAGTTCAACAAGGAGGCAAAGGCAAAGCAACGAGGAGCATTGAAGCGCAGGTCCCTCAAAGTGCTCTAAAGGAAAAGGGAGGAACGAAGCGAGTTTTGGTTGTGGGAGATTCCCATGTGAGGTATTTAGACAGAACGTTTTGTGCCAGAGATAAAGGGAACAGGTTAAGGGTTCGCTATCCGGGAGCTGGTATTGGTGATATTGTTGGAAATATGAAAGATATTATGACGGAAAATGGGAACAAACCCATTATTTGTTTAAGTGCAGGGGGTAATGATGTTGGGCGAGTTAGGAGAGGAGAACTAATACAAAGATTCAAGACAGCAATAGAATTAGTTAGGAGCAAGGGAGGAATCCCGATCATATGTGACATTCATCCAAGAAAGGAAGTGGAAATGAATGGATGTCGAGGGCACTTGGTGTCAATTGCCGGCTGGAAAGATATTGCAAATCTAATGCAATATCTTTCATAGACAACTGGGAACACTTCTATGGAAGAAATGAAATATACGCTCGGGATGGGGTGCATCTATCGAGGGCTGGGTTGTTGNATTGTTTTTTTTCAAATTAATGTTGATCTGTCATCTGAGAGGATTGCTGGGATGCCATTGCGGCATGGTCAGCCTAGATTTTGAGTTACCATGGTAACTGTTATTGTTAGTTTTTTTTTATAAATATTTCTCGACTGTGAGATGTGTATATTTAGATAGGGTAGCTATTTTATTTTCGAGGCATGTGCTAGTTCCTTATGGTCTGGGATAAGAAAAGCCATGTTCGAGTTCCTCCCCCACGGTTTTTCTTAAACCGGACATTGGGGGATATGTACAAGAGAGCAGTACATAGTACAACATGAACATCATAACAGCATGAACAAGCCACGTGGAGGATGAACAAATCACAGGCGCCAGTCAGGCGGCGGCAGACAATGTAAAAGTTACACCTTGGTACCAGAAGCAGGAGGACAGGTCAGCGGTTACCAAGTCACTAGGAGGTCCGAGTTGGTGCCGTCATGATAATCTACAGGGATTACTCCTCCACATTAAATGCAAACCCTCATATTCAGCTGAGGAGGAAGAGATGAGAGAAGAGGGACAGTAGAGTGGGTACAGCCCAGGAGGGCGGGTGTGAGTGGACTCAAGGAGGGAACATCATCTCCAGTAGACTGTGGAACACGATATGAGTAAGTACGGCTCTCTTAAACTAAAGCACCTCATTCTACTCTTGGCCTCTAGTAGGGAATATTTAGGGTGTGTCTTATTTAATTATTTCAAATAAAGTCATATATTGTCAAATGTTTTAAATGTGTATTAATGGTTCCTTGTCTTAAGTGATATTGGGCCTACCGTCCCTTTGTCCTAGTGACCTAGTGTCCGTAATATCCAGTACTCCTCCCCCGTCCGTCCCGTGTGAGGGTTTGTATTGGGTACTCACCTAGTTGTACTCACCTAGTTGTGCTTGCGGGGTTGAGCTCTGGCTCTTTGGTCCCGCCTCTCAACCGTCAATCAACAGGTGTACAGTTTCCTGAGCCTAATGGGCTCTATCATATCTACACTTGAAACTGTGTATGGAGTCAGCCTCCACCACATCGCTTCCTAATGCATTCCATTTGTCAACCACTCTGACACTAAAAAAGTTCTTTCTAATATCTCTGTGGCTCATTTGGGCACTCAGTTCCACCTGTGTCCCCTAGTGCGTGTGCCCCTTGTGTTAAACAGCCTGTCTTTATCAACCCTGTCGATTCCCCTGAGAATCTTGAATGTGGTGATCATGTCCCCCCTAACTCTTCTGTCTTCCAACGAAGTGAGGTTTAATTCCTGCAGTCGCTCCTCGTAGCTCATACCTCTCAGCTCGGGTACTAGTCTGGTGGCAACCTTTGAACCTTTTCCAGTTTAGTCTTATGCTTGACTAGATAGGGACTCCATGCTGGAGCCGCATACTCCAGGATTGGTCTGACATATGTGGTATATAATGTTCTGAAAGATTCCTTACACAAGTTTCTAAAGGCCGTTCTTATGTTAGCCAACCTGGCATATGCTGCTGATGTTATCCTCTTGATATGAGCTTCAGGGGACAGGTCTGGCGTGATATCAACCCCCAGGTCTTTCTCTCTCTCTGACTCTTGAAGTATTTCATCTCCCAAATGATACCTTGTATCTGGTCTCCTGCTTCCTACCCCTATCTTCATTACATTACATTTGCTTGGGTTAAACTCTAACAGCCATTTGTTCGACCATTCCTGCAGCTTGTCCAGGTCTTCTTGAAGTCTCAAGCTGTCCTCCTCTGTCTTAATCCTTCTCATAATTTTGGCGTCGTCAGCAAACATTGAGAGGAATGAGTCTATACCCTCTGGGAGATCATTTACGTATATCAGAAACAGGATAGGTCCAAGTACAGAGCCCTGTGGGACTCCACTGGTGACTTCACGCCAGTCTGAGGTCTCACCCCTCACTGTAACTCTCTGCTTCCTATTGCTTAGGTACTCCCTTATCCCCTGGAGCGCCTACCTTTTATGGGGTACTGTGTCAAAGGCTTTCCGACAGTCCAAAAAAATGCAGTCCGCCCACCCTTCTCTTTCTTGCTTAATTCTTGTCACCTGATCGTAGAATTCTATCAAGCCTGTAAGGCAAGATTTACCCTCCCTGAACCCATGTTGATGGGTTGTCACGAAGTCTCTTCTCTCCAGATGTGTTACTAGGTTTTTTCTCACAATCTTCTCCATCACCTTGCATGGTATACAAGTTAAGGACACTGGCCTGTAGTTCAGTGCCTCTTGTCTGTCACCCTTTTTGTATATTGGTACTACATTAGCAGTCTTCCATATTTCTGGTAGGTCCCCCGTTTCCAGTGACTTACTATACACTATGGAGAGTGGTAAGCAAAGTGCTCCTGCACACTCTTTCAATACCCATGGCGAGATTCCATCCGGCCCAACAGCTTTTCTCACATCCAGCTCCAATAGGTGCTTTTTGACCTCATCTCTTGTAATTTCGAACCTATCCAAGGTCACCTGGTTTGCTGCCACCTCTCCCAGCGCCGTGATATCTCCCTGTTCTATTGTAAAGACCTCCTGGAACCTTTTGTTGAGTTCTTCACACACCTCTTTGTCATTCTCTGTGTACCTGTCCTCGCCCACCCTAAGTTTAATCACCTGTTCCTTCACTGTTGTCTTCCTCCTGATGTGACTGTGTAGTAGCTTTGGTTCAGTCTTGGCTTTGTTAGCTATATCATTTTCATACCTTTTCTCAGCTGCTCTTCTCACACTGACATACTCGTTCCTGGTTCTCTGGTATCTCTCTCTACTTTCTGGTGTTCTGTTATTACGGAAGTTCCTCCATGCCCTTTTGTTCAGCTCCTTTGCTTTCATACATTCCCTATTAAACCACGGATTCTTCCTTTGCTTCTCTGTTTTTTCCTGTTGGGCTGGGACAAACCTGCTTACAGCCTCCTGACATTTTGGGTGACATAGTCCATCATGTCTTGTACGGACTTGGTTCCGAGTTCTGTGTCCCAATGTATATCCCATAGGAATTTATTCATCTCCTCATAGTTTCCCTTTCTGTACGCCAGCCCTTTGGTTCCCAGTTCTTTTTTGGGGGTGATAATTCCTAGCTCAACCAGGTACTCAAAGCTCAATACACTATGATCACTCATTCCCAAGGGGGCTTCCAACTTAACTTCCCTTATATCCGACTCATTTAGGGTAAATATCAATCAAGCAAGGCTGGTTCATCCCCTCCTCTCATTCTTGTCGGTCCCTTGACGTGTTGACTTAGAAAGTTTCTTGTTGCCACATCCAGCAGCTTAGCTCTCCATGTGTCTGGGCCTCCGTGTGGGTCTCTGTTCCCCAATCTATCTTCCCATGGTTGAAGTCTCCCATGATTAGAGTCTGGATCCGTTCCTGCTAGCCACAGAAGCTGCTCTCTCTATTATATTGATGGTGGCCATGTTGTTTCTATCATATTCCTGTCTGGGTCTTCTGTCATTCGGTGGGGGGTTATATATGACTACTATTATAATTTTCTGTCCTCCAGTTGCAATGGTGCCTGATATGTAGTCCCTGAAACCTTCACAGTTCTGAATTACCATCTCTTCGAAACTCCAACCTTCTCTTAGTAGCAAAGCCACACCACCTCCTCCTCTCCCTTCTCTCTCTTTCCTCACTACATAGTAGCCCTGTGGAAACACTGCATTTGTTATGATTTTCGTTAGCTTTGTTTCTGTGAGTGTTATTATGTCTGGGTAATCCGTGGCATAATCATGTGTGGTAATTGCAAGTCCGGGTGTGTCCCGCCTTATTCTTGTGTACTCTATAGTTCCCAGTGGTCAGGATTATTCGAGTGTCAGGCCAGGATCCTTGTACCGTTCTATTGTCCCCTACACCTGTCCTGGTAGGTTATTCCATCTGCAAAACCTACGAATCTCACTCCAGTCCCCTGTCCGGTAACTCAGGGTGGTGGCAGCATCACTCGGTAACTCTTACGATAGGCTGTGACTACGAATATCTCTATCTTTCTGTCTCCCTCTCCCTCACTAGTGTCTCACTCTCCCTCGCCCTTACTCGCTCTCGTTCTCCCTCCCTTGCTCTCGTTCTCACTCTGCCTCACTCTTCCTCACTCTCTCTGTCTGTCTCTCTCTCTCTCCCTCCCTCTCTCTCTCTCTCTCTCCTCTCTCTTTCTCTCTCTCTCTCTCTCTCCGTCTCTCTCTCCTCTGTTTACTGGTTCACGTCTTCGTATGACGGCCCGAGTGTTAACATCTTACATGATCGGTATAGCATCCGTTATTACCATAGAAGAAGCGGAGATTGCGCGGTTATTTCAGTGGTAGTAGCGGGGTGCGCGGTCGAGGTATTACAATAGTGATAGTTATTACAATAGTGCAAGTTTATTACAAAGCAAAGTGCTCCTGCACACTCTTTCAATACCCATGGTGGGATTCCGTCCGGCCCAACAGCTTTTCTCACATCCAGCTCTAATAGGTGCTTCTTGACCTCATCTCTTGTAATTTCGAACCTATCCAAGGTCACCTGATATGCTGCCACCTCTCCCAGGGCCGTGACATCTCCCTGTTCTATTGTAAAGACCTCCTGGAACCTTTTGTTGAGTTCTTCACACACCTCTTTGTCATTCTCTGTGTACCTCTCCTCGCCCACCCTAAGTTTCATCACCTGTTCCTTCACTGTTGCCTTCCTCCTGATGTGACTGTGTAGTAGCTTTGGTTCGGTCTTGGCTTTATTAGCTATATCATTTTCATACCTTTTCTCAGCTGCTCTTCTCACAATAACATACTCATTCCTGGTTCTCTGGTATCTCTCTCTACTTTCTGGTGTTCTGTTATTACGGAAGTTCCTCCATGCCCTTTTGTTCAGCTCCTTTGCTTTCATACATTCCCTATTAAACCACGGATTCTTCCTTTGCTTCTCTGTTTTTTCCTGTCGGGCTGAGACAAACCTGCTTACAGCCTCCTGACATTTTTGCGTGACATAGTCCATCATGTCTTGTACGGACTTGGTTCCGAGTTCTGTGTCCCAATGTATATCCCATAGCAATTTATTCATCTCCTCATAGTTTCCCTTTCCGTACGCCAGCCCTTTGGTTCCCAGTTCTTTTTTGGGGGTGATAATTTCTAGCTCAACCAGGTACTCAAAGCTCAATACACTATGATCACCCATTCCCAATGGGGCTTCCAACTTAACTTCCCATTAAATCCGACTCATTTAGGGTAAATATCATATCAAGCAAGGCTGGTTCATCCCCTCCTTTCATTCTTGTCGGTCCCTTGACATGTTGACTTAGAAAGTTTCTTGCTGCCACATCCAGCAGCTTAGCTCTCCATGTGTCTGAGCCTCCATGTGGGTCTCTGTTCCCCGAATCTATCTTCCCATGGTTGAAGTCTCCCATGATTAGTAGTCTGGATCCGCTCCTGCTAGCCACAGAAGCTGCTCTCTCTATTATATTGATGGTGGCCAAGTTGTTTCTATCATATTCCTGTCTGGGTCTTCTGTCATTCGGTGGGGGTTATATATGACTACTACTATAATTTTCTGTCCTCCAGTTGCTATGGTGCCTGATATGTAGTCCCTGAAACCTTCACAGTTCTGAATTACCATCTCTTTGAAAGTCCAACCTTCTCTTAGTAGCAAAGATACACCACGTCCTCCTCTCCCTTCTCTCTCTTTCCTCACTACATAGTAGCCCTGTGGAAACACTGCGTTTGTTTTGATTTTCGTTAGCTTTGTTTCTGTGAGTGCTATTATGTCTGGGTTTTCTTCTACTGCCCATTCTCCGAGTTCACTTGTATTATTTGTAATCCCATCTATGTTGTGTAGACGTAGTTTGTTCTGCTCCGGCCAGAACAGGACAATTTGCCGATCTACATCACAGTTCAGCCAGCTTAAGTGTATCTACTCCGCCCCTACATTATTGTCGCAGAATCCGGTAATTGCAAGGCGCTGGTAGATGTCACATAACGAAGATACAATCGAGAAGTACAAGCCGACACACTATTTTATGCCACAGGAGCAACAGGATTATAGGTACGCATCTGTGTTTATCGGCTAAGTACAGTGTGATCCGTCACCATATCGCTAAGTAAACTGTGTGAAAGGGATCGAATAATGCGAGTCCACATGTTTGAGTGAAGATCCAGAAGTGATATTCATATTATTGGGATTGTGTGAACTCTGTTTATTTCGTCCACTCTGCTGTCCACCCCATGCACTTACCACGTGGTACTCAACGTCATTTCTATGTGAATTTAGTGAGCCTCAGCAAATCATGCTAGTGCCTATACCTGGTGTACGTTTATAAGCGAGCTCCTTAATTCACCAGCCAGACGAGATTCGCCCTTAGTGTCTCGTGGCTACACCATCCCGCCACCTCTCGCTGCCTTAGGCTGCCTCCGCCACCTGGGGCCACCCTCCGCCTCACGCTGCTACCTCGCGCATCTTACTCGGCCTCCTTGGTCTTCAATCAACAGGGGGTCAGTGTGAGTGTGAATTTTTTGTCAAGTGTGTAAGTTACCGGTATAATCAAAGTGAGTACTCAAACTATCATTTCATTGTATCATTCGTCTCAAGTGCCAAATTCCTTGTGCTGACCCAGTCAGCCGATCGGTGTTCGTTCTTCATAGTCCAGCCACGGGAAGAAGTTCGATTCCCCGAGGAAGCCTGATAGGTAAAGGTCTATTACAGCTAGTCTGTGTGATAACTGTCACTGGACTTTAGTGTGTTTGTCATCTTACACTATATTTTACACATTTAGCAACTGGGTGTTTATAAATTGTGTTTATGTTGTTTAGTGTGGTTCATTATTATCATTATACCATCACTTAGTGTCTAACCATGACCATGTAGTCTTTCTTTTTTACTTAAAAGGGACATGAAGTAGTTAAAAGTAAGAGTGTTTTTGTACTATAATTGTATTCATTGTTTTTATGACATTAATGTCAGTGTTTTGTGATTTTCAGTGCAGGGGTAAAGCACTGTACTGTGTACTGTTTTGTGTTGGTCTACGTGACCCGTGTTGTTGTGACTTGTTTTCATTATAGTGAAGTCAGTGTTATCGAGTAATTGTAATTTATTTGACGTCATTATTAATGCAAGGTGATTAGCAAGCGTGTTGACTAATCAGTGTTTGTCAAGTTTTTTTTTATTATTTTTTATTTTTACATGTGACACATGCAATTTAAATACAATAAAAACAATAAAAGTACATTCGAATACATAACAAAACAAAACAAATCAATAAACCACCAGCCAGAAGGTCCGACAGCACAGGACAACAAAGTACAAACACGAGAAATGCACGAGCATACATCAAAAGAGAAAACAATTTCAAAACAAGCAAGCACAGTAACATTATAAAACATAACAGTATACAACAAAAACAAACATCAAGATGTATAACATGAAACATAACAAGAAAAGCACAAAAAACAACAAACAAAACAAAAATAACAAACATGCACAACATGGAATGCAATAAGAAAACACCAGTGCAAGGTACATGCACAGAAACAAGACATGAATAAAAAACATTCACACCAAGCCAACCGCCTCGCAACAAACAAAGGGAGAGGCCAAAATATACAATAATAAGAAACAATCAATCCATGCAATCAAGAAAACAAAACATAGGAACACACACAACAACAAACAAGCACCGGCCTGGAGGACCGAGAACAAAACACATCATAAGGGACATCATGAAATAGAACAAAGAAATCGCACAGCACAGTATAGCAATGCATAAATAGAACACATATGGCAAAATAACAACACAAAAGCAAATACACGAATAAAAACGCCCTCACCAAAACACCGGCCTCGCAACAAAGAAGGGAGAGGCACGTGCACAGAATACAATAGGGCAAACAAAAGGCCATATGGGCACACAACACTACAGGAACATGAAATCAGCTGACATACTTGCCTGGGAACAAGGCCCGGGGGAACCGCGCTCTGAACGCCTCCCAAAGCAGCCACCTCCTCCAAGAGTCTTGACCGTCCACCGGGGACGCCATCCCACCAAACACACACCGAAACTACGACGTTGGTACAACGTTCGAACAAGTTTTAACGCCACCTAACCAGTTATAACAACCAATATAGCAAGTTGTAACAACGTTCTAATACGTCATAAACACGTTAAGCCAAGATGTAACAACTTTATTACATGTTGTAACAAGCGGAAAATAGAGACAGTTTCGGTTTGTGTTTCCAGGGATGGTATCCGGAACCCCGGCAACAAACACCTGCAAACAGGGAACCCAGACGGTGTCACTCCGGAAGCGAGTTTCCGCCACCCTACTTCAAATACCGGGAACCTGCCCATCAAGAAAGCTCCTAGCCTTTCAGACAGCAGGATCTCAGCAACCATGACCTCCAGAGCCACAAGTCGCAACCCAGCAGGAGAGAGCCGTTCAGAGGGCACCACCACAGGGGCAGCAGCGGCCACGGGCACACCACCAGACGACAGCAGGGAACCAGGGCGGCGCGCATCCTTATGTAAAGTCACCACCAGGCCATGCCCAGCACCAGCATCCTCACCATCCCTGGCAGCGGAAACCATCACACCCCACTGCGGACAGCCCCCTGGCGGGGAAGGAACAGAAGGCACACCCGAGGAGACAACGACACATACGGATCCACGCCGTCAACACCTGGAGACCCACAGTCACTGAAGTCCCCAACATCGGCCCAGGCAGTAGACGAACGCCTGGAACGCTTGGGCTCCAGCCGGATATCGTCAGAGCCGGAAGCGGACCCAGAAACACGGGCACCACTAGGCGGACGAACCGACGCCCGACGCAGAACAGCAGCAGCTTCTACCACAGGGGGGAACCGGACCACACACAGCAGGAGGCTCCACAGCCACCCCAGCACTCAGCACAGTAGGGACCCGAGGCGAGGCTGCAGGGCCAGATCCAGCAGCCGAAGACGAGGAAGCAGATGATGACGCCCCACAGGGAGCACCAGGAAGACCCACGGGAGCAGCAGGGCCAAAGACAGGAGCAGGAGTAACATCCGATGGCACAGCGACAACCAGGGGAACAGCGGGCGACGCTGGGGGATCCTCAGCAGCGAACAGGACGCTCACCTCCTCACCCCCGGAGTTCTCCTCCAGAGGGAGCGGCGGGAAATCCTCTTCTCGAAACACGGGAGCGACCGAAGTACAGCAGTACACCCGGCAGCCTGATGCCCCAACAAGCTACACCGGAAACAAGTATGGGGTTGTCGGGCATAAAACACCCGCACGTAGTACCCTAACAGTCGGACAGATGACGGAATGTCCGACCACAGTCGAATCCCGAGGGTCTGAATGTTGGTCTTCACACCCGAATACATGCCAGACGATAGCGAGTTCATCCGCACACTGATGACTGAGCCGTACCTCTGGAAGAAACGCCGGAGGTAAGCCTCAGGAAACTCCATGGGGGCGCCATGGACACTGACATATGTCACAGCACCACTACGGTCCGAAATGGTCACAGACCCGGTGCCGTCCTGCAGCTGCAAAGTACGCCCCTCGTACCTCTGGAGAAAATCACGGTACACTGCCTCACCCACAAACTTGATGATGACATGGTGAGCAGTGACCAGCTCGACACCATATACGTCCTGGACCGGGACTCGGAGCATGTCACTCAAGACCAAGTCCACCAGGGGTAACCAGCACGGCCAGTAAACTCCAATCCTATGGAGTTTTTCCTCACGACAGCTGGAATAGGGCTGCCCATCGCAAAACACGCCACGTCCCCACGACCAGGAACAACAGGGAGGGCAGAGACACCCACACCCTCTGCCGGCAAAAACGGCAACTATCCCAAAACTGCCGGAGCGGGCAAACGACACGTCCACACCGCACGGCAGCTCAGGTGAGACTCAGTGTTTATCAAGTGGTCTCGGTGATCGGCTAGCGTTAACGTAATTCTTCTTGAGTTAAGATGAACTCTCAATTTTGACAGGATCTTGAGCGGTTACTCAGGGATTGCTAATTACCCTGTGTTTATTGATTGACTTCATTGAGTTGTTTTGATTGCTTGACTGTCTGTGTTTACAGAGTGTAATTAACATAGATTCACTTGTTTGATTTGTCTGTCCTGGAGACAGAGTAACGTAATAGGAATTACTAAGTAGAGTAAACATATTGTGCATGTTTGATTGAAATTGATTAGATCAATTGTCATCAGTCTGTCTTTGTATATTAATTAACGTAATTGATTATTGACTGCTGTCTTGAGAGACGAGCCTTAACGGAATTAAGAGTTGCACGGAAGAATGGTCTCTGTGACAGGTCTGTCTGTTGCTTTATGGTGTTGTTATTATTATTATTTGCCGCAGTCGAGATGAACTGCTATTTGCGTCTGGAATGGTTGCCCACTGTCACGGGGAATAATCTCACAAACAGGTTCTTTGTACCATTCTTGAAGAATGAAAAGAGCCAAAGTATTATTCAATAAGTGTGGATTACATTCCAGACATCTCACTCACAGATCAACTGACATTTACTGTCCGATACATTTAAGGATGTGAGCCTGTGGAATGTTTCTTGATGTACATCCCCATCTGTTCTCATGAAGCACGTGATCTAACATACACTGTCGTGAATTTTCTTAATGAGAACAAAATTCCACTATCAAACTGCCGTGGTCAGTCATACGATAATGCCTCAAATATGTCTGGACGATATACTGGATTACAAGCACGGATTTATCAACTCAATGAGTGTGCCATCATGTCCCCTGTGCCAGACAGCCTGAGCTTGGTGAAAGTAGAATAAGCAGAGTGTTGTCTGCAGACTGTCAAATTCTTTTACTTATTTCAGCATCTGTATTGATTTTTTGCTGGTTCCACTCTTCGCTGGAATGCATTGGCATCATTTTTAGGAAAAGATTTGCAAGTGAATACAATGCAAGAGACAGAAGGATTGAACCAAAAAATGGAACCTGGAAACAATCTTTCTCACATTTCTTTGGAATGACATGCTAGAAAGAATGAACAAAACAAACAAGGTCCTGCAATCAAAGGATTTGAATGCAGTTATATATCCATTTAAGTCATTTATGTATTAAGCCATTTATATTTTTATGTATTATATAATATGGTGTCCCTGTGCCTTCATTCACCAACTTCGAGATCAACTCCGGAGCTCACAGTTCCTGCGACGGCGCTGGAACCAATCGTATTGGCATTTGCCTTTCCATTGGAGACTATCGGCGCCATGGAGAGGGGGGACCTGCTGCTTGGGTAACAGCTTCTCCGTATCAACCTACCCTGGCTTTGCGTCCTGGAGAGGCCACTTCTGACCGACAACCAGAGCGCAACTCCATAGTCTCCTGAGACTGATGGATGCCAACTATATTAGGCCATTTTTATGTCAGAAGCTCCCCGAAAGAATATCTGCCAACAGAAATTAAAATATGTGTTTTACTAGTCATCATCGATAATATTGTAAACAACATTAGTCTGTGCAAAAAAAAATAAAACACATTTTCAGATGTGTGGGTGTCAATATCAGGCATTTTATAGAGGACACAATGGGAACCACCCCTTCTAAGGAGACGCAAGGGGGTCAAACAGTGACCCACCTATGACAAACCCTTGCCATCCATGTCACCCTGCAGAATTAGATGAAATTGACTCCTGGTGTCTGGCCTTCATCTATGGACAGATAATCAAACAGAAACCCTATATTATAATGTTATAAGTGTGACTGTTGCTCAGTTCAATTTCTTTCTTTATTATGCACTCAATACCGCTCCCGTGGGAGGTGGTAAAAAGGGTTACAGAGGCACATAATGGGTTCAGGAACTGGACCCTCATAGTTAGTTTAGGTAAAGCAAGTGACAATCTTGTGAAGTTAGTTACACAGCTATTAATGTTACATAGTAGTAGGCATCCATCAGTCTCAGGAGACTATGAAGTTGCGCTCTGGCTGTCAGTCTAGAGTGGCCTCACCAGGATGTAAAGCCAGGGTAGGTTGATACAGACGAAAAGCTGTTACCCAAGCAGCAGGTGTCCCCTCTCCACAGTGCCGAAAGTCTCCAATGGAATGGCAAACGCCAATACGATTGGTTCCCGCGCCGTCGCAGGAACTGTTAGCTCCGGGGTTCGTGAAAGAAGGCACAGGGACTTCAAACCCGGAGACCACCGTGGTCGGGGCCGGAGAAGAACTACCCTAGCAAGAGCAAGAACTACCCCACCCTCCTCAAGCAGAGACTGGGTCACTCGACTACGGTGAGGTGGACGTCCCGGTCCCACAATTACGGGTTCCAAACAGAGATCGTCACAGCTCTCTTTCACCCGAGGCCGGCTTCCTTCAAGACCATGCAGAAGGAAGAGTGATAATTATTAAATACAATTATTATTATAATAATATAATTAATTAATAATTATTACTCTTTCTTATGCTTGGTCATGAAGGAAGCCGGCCTCGGGTGAAAGAGGGCTATGACGATCTCTGTTTGGAACCAGTAGGTACAGAACCGGGACGTCCACCTCCCGGGGCTCGTGTGATTTGTGTGGCCACATGTGTATGTTTCATACACATGTACATATATATATATATATATATATATATATATATATATATATATATATATATATATATATATATATATTGTGACGATAATCTCTTTCAAGAGAGATTGAGCCTGCTCTTTCCTACCTGAAGTTACGTCAATTCTACAAGTACAAGATGCTACATTCAAGATACGTCACCAGTGGCACAAAACGTTTTGACAAGGAGGCAAAACGTACCCTGAACCCCCTTTCACGCCGGTTTGCCACCCGTCTTCAACCAGCCAATTACCCATCCCAGCTTGCCTGCTCCTGATTGGTGACTCGCCGACCGCACACCTGCACACCGCACCTCAGCGCCATCTACCTGAGTCGACGTCTGAGCCTGGCCAGCTGTCAACTTCAGAATATTCTTTGTGTTCTTAGAGTTGACATCTCTCTCTGGCATACTAAGCTCTCTGGCTTTCGTATACTAAGGGAGGTCTCAGCCTTAGCCAATATTCTCAGCACCATTGCACCATTTATCCATTATAATATTTATTCCATTGTGTTTTTACATTTATCTTTGTCATTTTTGCATTAGTCACTTAACCGAGATTTGTCTTTATTTTCATTTATGTTTAAAGTAAATATATTAAAGTTTCATTGTTCATACTTTGTGTTTTACGTGTTTCTCCCTCTCACTTACCACAGACAACAGGCAAGCATTGTTCATACTTTGTGTTTTACGTGTTTCTCCCTCTAACTTACCACAGACAACAGGCAAGCAGTCTATCTTTTTTTTGTAAGTGTGACCAGGCATTGACACCTGCCATTGGAGGACTGCCGAACATCAACACTCCAACACTTTCCCGTCATATTTAATGGGGGCCTGTCCGGGAGCTTCACTCAGGTACTAGTACCAGAACGTCAATTTGTGGTAAGCGTACTTCGCTTTGCTAAAGTTGCTTTTCAATATTATCATTAATTTTTATATTTATATGGTGCTGTGTGTATTGTGCATTCCGAGAGTAGCAAATGGTGAGTGGGAGATAACTTTGGATTATGTGGTGACTGGAGGCCTCAGTCATTCTCTTAATTGGTCATCTCTCCCTCCGTGTTATTACTCGTGTTTACCACCGTTTGTCCCTAGGTTATTTCTCACCTTATCGGCAGATCATCATTTTGGGTACCCTGGTACTTTGGTCTGTCGTCGGGTCAAAGCACCCAACCTTCTGCAATCTGACCGAAGGTGGATAAAGAGGGCCATAGTTCCTCTAGCACGGACTACGTTGCTGAGTTGGGACCTCAGCAGCAGTTCTCGTCACTAGTTGACCCTCGCACCCCTACATGTTGGTCAGAGATGATGATATTTACTTAGGTAGGAAATTAGCTTTCTTTTTACAGAGCACAAAAGTTCACTAATTCTGTAAGTATCATATTTCATTTAGTGGGAAAGACTTGCTTATGTCCTTTGGAGACTCGGCAAGGTATGCCTACATTCTTGGACTACCTAATTCACTTTTGAAGCAATTAAATGTTTATTTGTTTTAGAAACTCAGTTTCGTTTATTTAGTAGGATTTTCTTGCCCTTATTCTCTTACACTGAGTACCGGGTACAAGATTTCCTGCGACTTTGATTGACTAATCATTTACCATCTTGAAATTAACTATAATTGTTAAAGATTAAACTTCCACAGGATAGACGGTGTTCCCCCCCTTCTAATTCTCCCACGCCTGCTGTAAGAGTCATGTCCACTATTCCTGAGCGTTCTCTACGTTGCAGGCATCAGTTGAACATATGTGGGAGAGAATAGTATTCTCGCTGAGCCGAGAAATTTGTGAGAGTATAGTATTTTGGCCTGTGGGATAGGCCCTTTAGGAAGCCAATATGGCGCTGGGTCTTCTGTTTTCCCGCCAAAACTGTGTGACGTCAGTGTCGCCAGATTGGTCACCGTTAGCGACGTGGCACTGGGAGCCAATGAAAACCTACTTTGTAAAATGTGACGTCACATAGGCGGGGGAGTCCAGCCGTAGCGGCGCCTTCGCGCCATCAGTCTCACACGACGCGTCCGAGAGGCAGGACGTGTGACCGGTCATCCTATCAAAGTGACGGATTACCGAGCTCCAGTGGATATAAGCGTCTCCTGTTGTTAGCGCGCACTCTGTGAGGTCTTCCTGCAACCCAGATGTGGCTCAGATAAGGAATTGACAGAATATTGAGCAACAAGTGCTCAGGGACAGGTGCGTTGCAAGAAGTGGGCCGGGCATCGACGTGTGCAACGTCCTTGACAGTTCACCAGAATAAGAGACAGTTTAGTGGCTGGGCCATTCTGCCGTGAGCGAACCGGGTTGACCGCCTTGTCAACCAGGTTGAACGTGTGATCGACGATCCTGTCAAGTTTGACAGTAACCCTACCTTCGTGGAACCCTACGAGTTAACAGTTGGATGCAAGCACGTCGAGAAGTCTTCCCAAATACCTAGTGACATACCTAGACGATGAGGGAATTGACAGTGAAGTGAGCTTCAAGTGCTCTGAAGTCGGGTGCTGTGCGTGTGGAGTTTAAGCAGTATCGTCTGGGACGGCTGATGACTTCACAGTGACATCGTAGTGGTGAAAGGCAGTTCCTCTAGGAGTACAGTGACAAGGGACTAATTGGGAAACGTACGACGACCGCCGAGACGTAGGCTGGCTGCCGTAGTTGGGAGGAAAGTTGAAGGCCAGGAGTCCGACTCCAACCCCGCAACGTACTGGAGGAGCACGGACCTGCAGTGTACAGAAAGCGGCGAGACGCGAACATCCTAAGGCGTTGGCTTGTGTTTCTGGAGGGTGTACGAGGCGAGAGCCCGGACCAGGAGCTACAACCCAACTGTCATCCTAGGATAGGTGAAGTAGGTGTTTACAGTTACCCTCCCATTTCCCCTTTAGTTAGCTATAGATACTTGTCAGAATATTTTATATGTCGTGAGCAAGTCTCACCTGAGTCTAAGTCACAGAGAGCACAGTGTGTGGTGAGGGTACCCAGAGTACTCACAGTATCAGTTTACATATATATCTATGTGTGGGTGTGTGCAAGCACCAGGATTCATTAAGGAATTTACTGTGACTATAATTCATTTCCTGTGATTATTATTATTATATATTAGTAGTAAACCAGATATTGGTGGTAGGCTATGAGCCCAGACTTTATATAAATGCCTGTGTATTGATCTCCATGATTTATTGATATAAATGCCTGTGTATTGATCTCCATGATATATATATATATATATATATATATATATATATATATATATATATATATATATATATATATATATATACCTGTAATATGATTAATGATTTATCTATGTACATGCCTGTGTACTGAATAATCTCATATACGTGAAGTGATTGCCAGTGATATCTCTTTAAGAGGAAGTATAGATTTATAGAACAGTGCAGCGATCAAGTGAGCGCATTCACAGTAAATATTATTAAGAATATTGTATCTTTTGGTACGGTGGAAAATCACTTGCAGTGAGAATAAGATATTACTGCGAGACCAGTGAAGTGGTGTATCGCAACCCAGTGGAATCATAAGTATGTCATGTGAATGTTAAATACAGTGTTTTGCGAAAAGTTAAATAAATGGGGATCGTGACAGAATTAGAAAACAAGTACTAGTCTTTCTCACGGTCGCCAGGGCCCCAATCAGCTGATAGCTGACAGGGGACGCGTGGCGCTGCCGGGTGTTGCCATATCGGTGCGTTCCAGATTATTTGCTGCGGAGTGAGCAGCTGTTATACATTGTTCCTGATATGTTCATTGATGCACATGTTTCTCGTTGTTTTTTAAGTAAAATACCAAAACTCTTTGGTGTTTGATATCATCCCCTCCAGTTATCTTGTGACTGCCAAAAGGAAATAAAAGAGTGACAGAAGTAATTACTTGCCTGAGACCACACTATTTGAAATTGCTCTTACCACAATTACCACAATTGCACCTCACCACTGCTGTGTTACTGGACACCTAAAAACACCAGTTGGCGACCTTGAAGGCTGTGTGATAGTTCTGTGCCGGGGCGGGCCACAGATTGAGGGAACGATCTGTGTCTCCACTCTCTCTACGACCTTGAGGCCGGTTGTGAGATCGACTGGGGTACTCTCCTGGGCGTGCAGTGGAGCCTAGAGGATCGAGGGAAGACCCGTGGAACGACGGTGAGTAAGGGTTATTGTCAGAGCAACCACCTCGAGAGGAGATCCAGTCTACCGTTGCTTTAACCCACACCACTAACCCACGAACCGTGACAACCCCGACATTGGCGACCTTGCCAGGATTACGAGCAAGATCAAGGTTATAATTGTGGTATTAGAGATCAGGCCTAAGTTTTCACTCACAGCCACAAGATGGAGGATGATAAAGTAGCCAGTTTTATCGACACGAGAGACGAGCAAGTACTGGAGGAGTGCACCAGGGCACAGCTGCAAACGATCGCTGACCACTTTGGGATCAAGTTGAGAGCTTCCAAAGTGGGAGAAAGAAGACTTGAGATCATGGCACAGCTCAAGGCACGTGATGAAGCCTTCGGAGAGGAACGGCCACAGACACTGCCAGTGTGGGAGAGAACTTGAGTATCGGTGGCACCAGCCGGGGATCCAGTGGCAGCAGGCGCAGTGTCAAGCTGGAAATAATGAAGATGCAGATAGAAGCACAGCTGCGCAAGGAAGAGCGCGAACAAGAAGCACAGCAGCACAGAGAAGAAAGAGAAGCACAGCTGCGCAGGGAAGAACGAGAAGCAGAAGCACAGCTGAAGCGCGAGGAAGCAGAGCGAGAAGCACAGCTGCGCAGAGAATAAAGAGAAGCTCAGCTGAAGCGCGAAGAAGCACAGCTGCGCAGGGAAGAACAAGAAGCACAGCAGCACAGAGAAGAAAGAGAAGCAGAAGCACAGCAGTGTAGAGAAGAACGAGAGGCACAACAGCAACGAGAAGAAGCAGAAAGAGAAAAACAGCTGAAGGAGCGCGAGATAGACGCTAGGACGAAGCTGCAGGAGGTTGAAGCGAACAAGGAGATTGAGCTGAAGCGAGCTGAGCTAGGACTAGTTCCACCTGCCCCACCACAACAGCAGGAAGACCGCCGAGTGAGAGAGAGGGATTTGCCCGTCTTCGTGCCTAATGAGGCTGAGGGTTTCTTCGAGCATTTCGAAAGGGTCGCTACGTTGAAGAAGTGGCCGAGGGCAGAGTGGGCGGAGCTAGTTCAGGGAAGGCTCACTGGTGAAGCTCGTGAAGCTTACAATATGCTCGACCTCCAGGAATGTACCAACTATGATGCAGTAAAACGGGCCATGCTCCATTCGTTCAAGCTGACGCCGGAGTGCTACAGAAAAAGGTTTAGAGAATGTACCCGATCACCAGGAAAATCATATGCGGAGACGGCGAGGGACATGGAAAGGAAATTCTTGAAATGGCTGGAGTCGGAAGGAGCAAGGTCGGCTGAACAGATCAAGAGGCTAATGGTCATGGAAAAGTTCATGTCCGTGCTCTCTCCCGAGATTAGGGTGAGAGTAAAGGAAGCGGACATCAAGGACCCGAGAGCCGCGGCCGATCGAGCAGACATGCTAGAAGAAGCCTTCCATCCACGTCGAGAGGGACAGCACCGAACGCCCACATTCTTCAGTTATGGGAGAAATAATAGAAGGTTGGAAAGTTGGAGGACAGGACCGAGTTATCCCAAGTCCTACCCCTCGAATGGAGACAGTAGAGGACAGAAGAGTGCTGTGGAACCGCTGAAGAAGTCACCGAGGGAGAGCTCAAGAGATCTTGTTATCGTCACGGCCGGAGATGCTGAGCATGAGTCTTTGGAAGGCGCAAGAGAAGTACGAGGAAGAGGAAGGATCTGCTGCTACAACTGCGGGTTAATGGGACACATCGCGCGCGAATGTAGACGTCCTAAGCAGCGGGGTTACGTTGCTTTTGTGCGGGTAGAGGACCAGTTAGCCGAAGGAGTGCGGGATGGACCCGTACTTAGGAAGAAAGAGGCTAACCCATTCGTGCGTGAGGGAACTGTAAGGGTGGGGGACGCAGACCCCATCCCGGTAATGATGCTAAGAGACACTGGGGCGGAATTTACCTTGGTGAGCAGAACCCTGTTCCCTGAGTGTCACGAGAATACCTGTGTAGGAGAGGCAAGTGTGAACACTGTGGGAGGCCCAGTGCAGATGCCCTCACGCCGGGTGACCTTGAGTTCGGATTATGGATGCCAAACCCTAGTAGTGGGGGTCTGTGCGACGATGCCCACGAGGGAGGCACAGGTCATTTTGGGAAATGACGCATGTGGAGGACGAGTCCTCCCAAACCTCGTGAAGGACGAGGAGTGCTTGGAGCACTTCGAGAAGAAAGGCGGAGTGTTCGACGCCTGCGGGGACGAGATAGGAACCGCCATGGAGGCGTTCCCTGTCTGTGCTGTAATTCCGAGGCAGTGCGACGGACGAGGAGAGCATGGATCTGATAAGGCCGACGAGGAGACGTCCGACGGCCTGGGAAATGATCACCTCGTCATGGAACCAGGAGAGCGATTGGAGGGCGAAGGCAGCCCAGAAGGTGAGGTACAGGTGACCCTCACCGGTTCTCCTGAGGTGGACCGCACTCGTCTCGAGGAGGTGCAGCAGGCAGAATCCCCCAAGTTGATTTGTAAGGCCAAAGGAGGACGTATTGGTCCCGAGAAAACTACTCACTTTTACAGGCAAGAAGGCATGTTAGTAAGACGGTGTAAACCTGTAAGGATGGAGGTCGGAAAAGCCTCTCCAGGTACGACAGACCAAGTAGCGTTGCCAGCCAAGTACAGAGCGGCAGTGTTGAGTCCGTTGCATGCTGTTGACTCTGCGGGTCACCTAGGGGTGACCACGATGCGACGTTCAACGTCGAGAGAAGTGGCTGGGCAACTACAACATCTTTTCTCTTGGGTGAGGAGGCCCAGGGAAAATCAGGCTGACAGTGGAAATATATTCCGGTCTGAATGTGTCAGACGAACAATGATGAGTTGGGGAGTGATGCAGATTCGGTCATCGCCCTACCGATCGCAGTCGAAGGGGGCGATCGAAAGAGTCCACTCCACCTCGGAGACGGCTCTGAGAATGTTCTGCACAGGGCAGGAAGACGAATGGGAAGAGACAGTGGACCCCGTTTTGTTGGCCATTCGTCAAGCAGTGGCAGAACCGTTAAACTTCTCACAGTTCCAGCTGGTGAACGGGCACGAGGTGTGCAGTCCTCGGTCCGTAATAGGTAAGCAGTGGACGCCCAGGATGACCTTGAAGACGGTCTGCAGACACATGAGGAGTGTCACACATTGGCGGCTACAATACTGGCTGGAAGCCAAGATTTTCAGTGGAAAGGGCAACGTAGTCGCAGATGCATTGTCCCGCATGCACTAACCAGACATGACTCTTATTTTAAGGGGAGGGGTATGTGACGATGTTCCCCCCCTTCTAATTCTCCCACGCCTGCTGTAAGAGTCATGTCCACTATTCCTGAGCGTTCTCTACGTTGCAGGCATCAGTTGAACATATGTGGGAGAGAATAGTATTCTCGCTGAGCCGAGAAATTTGTGAAAGTATAGTATTTTGGCCTGTGGGATAGGCCCTTTAGGAAGCTAATATGGTGCTGGCTCTTCTGTTTTCCCGCCAAAACTGTGTGACATCAGTGTCGCCAGATTGGTCACCGTCAGCGACGTGGCACTGGGAGCCAATGAAAACCTACTTTGGAAAATGTGACGTCACATAGGCGTCACATGACGTCATAGGCGTCAGCCGTAGTGGCGCCTTCGCGCCATCAGTCTCACACGACGCGTCCGAGAGGTAGGACGTGCGACCGGTCATCCTATCAAAGTGACGGATTACCGAGCTCCGGTGGATATAAGCGTCTCCTGTTGTTAGCGCGCACTCTGTGAGGTCTTCCTGCAACCCAGATGTGGCTCAGATAAGGAATTGACAGAATATTGAGCAACAAGTGCTCAGGGACAGGTGCGTTGCAAGAAGTGGGCCGGGCATCGACGTGTGCAACATCCTTGACAGTTCACCAGAATAAGAGACAGTTTAGTGGCTGCGCCATTCTGCCGTGAGCGAACTGGGTTGACCGCCTTGTCAACCAGGTTGAACGTGTGATCGACGATCCTGTCAAGTTTGACAGTAACCCTACCTCCGTGGAACCCTACGAGTTAACAGTTGGATGCAAGCACGTCGAGAAGTCTTCCCAAATACCTAGTGACATACCTAGACGATGAGGGAATTGACAGTGTAGTGAGCTTCAAGTGCTCTGAAGTCGGGTGCTGTGCGTGTGGAGCTTAAGTAGTATCGTCTGGGATGGCTGATGACTTCACAGTGACATCATAGTGGTGAAAGGCAGTTCCTCTAGGAGTACAGTGACAAGGGACTAATTGGGAAACGTACGACGACCGCCGAGACGTAGGCTGGCTGCCGTAGTTGGGAGGAAAGTTGAAGGCCAGGAGTCCGACTCCAACTGCGCAACGTACTGGAGGAGCACGGACCTGCAGTGTACAGAAAGCAGCGAGACGCGAACATCCTAAGGCGTTGGCTTGTGTTTCTGGAGGGTGTACGAGGCAAGAGCCCGGACCAGGAGCTACAACCCAACTGTCATCCTAGGATAGGTGAAGTAGGTGTTTACAGTTACCCTCCCATTTCCGATACTTGTCAGAATATTTTATATGTCGTGAGCAAGTCTCACCTGAGTCTAAGTCACAGAGAGCACAGTGTGTGGTGAGGCTACCCAGAGTACTCACAGTATCAGTTTACATATATATCTATGTGTGGGTGTGTGCAATCACCAGGATTCATTAAGGAATTTACTGTGACTATAATTCATTTCCTGTGATTATTATTATTATATATTAGTAGTAAACCAGATATTGGTGGTAGGCTATGAGCCCATACTTTATATAAATGTCTGTGTATTGATCTCCATGATTTATTGATATAAATGCCTGTGTATTGATCTCCATGATTTTATATATATATATGCCTGTAATTTGATTAATGATTTATCTATGTACATGCCTGTGAACTGAATAATCTCAAATACGTGAAGTGATTGCCAGTGATATCTCTTTAAGAGGAAGTATAGATTTATAGAACAGTGCAGCGATCAAGTGAGCGCATTCACAGTAAATATTATTAAGAATTTTTTATCTTTTGGTACGGTGGAAAATCACTTGCAGTGAGAATAAGATATTAATTGCGAGACCAGTGAAGTGGTGTATCACAACCCAGTGGAATCATAAGTGTGTCATGTGAATGTTAAATACAGTGTTTTGCGAAAAGTTAAATAAACGGGGATCGTGACAGAATTAGAACACAAGTACTAGTCTTTCTCACGGTCGCCAGGGCCCCAATTAGCTGATAGCTGACAGGTGACGCGTGGCGCTGCCAGGTGTAGCCATATCGGTGCGTTCCAGATTATTTGCTGCAGAATGAGCAGCTGTTATACATTGTTCCTGATATGTTCATTGATGCACATGTTTCTCGTTGTTTTTTTAAGTAAAATACCAAAACTCTTTGGTGTTTGATATCATCCCCTCCAGTTATCTTGTGACTGCCAAAAAAAAATAAAAGAGTGACAGAAGTAATTACTTGCCTGAGACCACACTATTTGAAATTGCTCTTACCACAATTACCACAATTGCACCACACCACTGCTGTGTTACTGGACACCTAAAACACCAGTTGGCGACCTTGAAGGCTGTGTGATAGTTCTGTGCCGGGGCGGGCCACAGATTGAGGGAACGATCTGTGTCTCCACTCTCTCTACGACCTTGAGGCCGGTTGTGAGATCGACTGGGGTACTCTCCTGGGCGTGCAGTGGAGCCTAGAGGATCGAGGGAAGACCCGTGGAACGACAGTGAGTTAGTGTTATTGTCAGAGCAACCACATCGAGAGGAGATCCAGTCTACGGTTGCTTTAACCCACACCACTAACCCACGAACTGTGACAACCCCGACACCTGTTACTGACATTTACCATATCACAACTATATTCGGTGTACATTTATTTGCTATCTTTCACCATGTTTCGTCTCCAAGCTTTTCGTAACGATCCAGCAGGTGAAATAGGGACCTTATGTCGTGCCAAGAGGACTGAATTACAAACTCTTGCACACGAGTATCAACTAGATGTTCCCCATGGAGCCAACAAAAATGAATTGCATAACTTAATTATGGATCACCTCTTAGATGAAGGGACAATCGACTCTGAAACTCGCGATAATTATTCTATTGCAGATAAAAATGCTCTGTCAACTATGAAACTCAAGCTCGAACTTGCCAAGATCGAGCGGGAGCAACAAAAAGAAGCAGCTGCAATCAGGAAAGAAGAGCAGGAACGAGAGGCCGCCCTTCTTAAAGAACAACAGGAACGAGAGATGGCCCTCAAAGAACGAGAGGCCGCCCTACTCCGTGAGAGTGAGCGAGAACAGCTTGAAACAAGAAAACGTGACCTGGAGATACAACAAGAGTACAGTAAACGGCAAGCTGATCGTGCTCTAGAATATCGTCGACAAGAACTCACGTTGGAAACTACACACCACACTCAGCACCAACAAGCTACAGCTAGTCTTCCCATAAGTTTCAATGTCTCCCATGCAAGTAAGTTAATACCACCGTTCGTTGAGACAGAGATTGACGTTTTTTTTACCACCTTTGAGACCCTAGCTAATAAACTTAAATGGCCTGCTGATCAATGGTCTACCCTTCTCAGAGTGCATCTTACAGGTAGAGCTGTAGTTACTCTCAGTACCTTAGCGTCTGAGAATGACTACCAGACCCTGAAGCAAGCGGTGTTGGACGCCTACCTTCTCTCCACCGAAAGCTACAGACGAAAAATCCGTGATCATCTTAAGGCAAGTACTACCACCTTTCTAGAATTTGCCAATACCAAGAAAAGATATTTCATGAAATGGCTGGAAGCAGCACATGTCTCTACATTTGCAGAACTCATCAACCTCATGCTAGTTGAGGAATTCTTGAGACACATTCCCTCTTCCGTCCGTTTATATCTAGCAGATAAAGAAGAAACCGACTACATAAAATGCGCAAAATAGGCTGACACCTACAGCCTCATCCACCGGCTGACACCAGAACCACCTTCCAGTAAGAAGTCTTGGTACAGTTACGATAAAGTAAGTACCAATCAAGCGAGCTCACAATTGTATTGTAAGTATTGCAAACTCTATGGACATACTATAGATAAATGTGGGAAGTCTCAATACAAGAGCAATGAATCTACTAAACCCAACAGACTCCTCCTAAGTCCGGTAAGCCTGTGATGAATGTTGGTGTTCATGTTAATGATTTTTCTCTCATCAGTAAACACCTGTATCCTGGAACTGTCTCTACCAACGGTACAGATTCGGAGGGACGTTTCAAATTGAAGATCTCGAAGGACACAGCGGCTCTTCAGTCCATCATGTTGAAATCGGCTGTGTCTAACGTCACCTACACCGGAGAAACCGTCCTTATCACTGACCTCACTGCTACCACTCCGTATCCACTCGCCAGAGTCCACCTGGATTGTCCCTTTGTGACTGGTGAAGTCCAAGTCGCCATCAGGGAAAAGCCTTTTCCCATGCCTGGAGTGCAACTTCTCCTGGGCAACGACTTGGCAGAAGATCTGCAACTGCCAACCTGATCATCACGGACAAACCCCAGGTGTGTACTTCTGTAATGGATAATCCCATCTCTGAATATGTTCCAGCAGAGGTTCAAGAAAGTGATCAAGTTTCTCCTTCGGTTTTGGTGACCACACGTGCACAAGCTGCACGACCGCAACCAGCTGACTCTACTGCTACCGCTGTCCCTCAAGACCCTCAGAATCTACTCCCAAATCTAACCAGTTTGGAGTTCCGTAAGTTACAGGGGGAAGATCAATCATTAACACCATTATTCTTCCAGGCTGAGACTCAACCTGACAGTATCCCTGGGTTCTTCCTAGAGAATGAGTTACTCTACCGCAGATACAGACCCAGCAAGCTGAAGGAGGATGACGATTGAGCCAATGTCGAACAACTAGTGATTCCCACCAGCCTGCGGCCCACTATTCTACACCTGACCCACGGAGCTCCTTCTCACTATGGTTTCAACAAAACCTACCACGGAATCAGACAAGACTACTACTGGCCAGGTATGGTAAAAGATGTTAAAAAGTACGTACAGCATTGTCATACATGTCAGATGGCAGGTAAACCTAACATCTCTATTCCCCAGGCTCCACTAAAACCCATCCAAGTGCCTGCAGAACCTTTCCACAGACTCATCATAGACTGTGTTGGTCTTTTACCCCGGACCAGTTCTGGCAACGCCTATATATTAACTATCATGTGTCCTACCACCAGGTTCCCCATAGCAGTTCCAGTAAAGAACATTATGGCTGCTACTGTGGTGAAACACCTATTGAAGATCTTCACCCAGTATGGATTTGCAAGAGAGGTTCAAAGTGACTGTGGCACCAACTTCACCAGTGATCTCTTCAAGAAAACGCTGGAGGAGTTCAACATCACACAGTACTATCCAGCCCCTATCATCCTGCTTCACAGGGTTCTCTTGAGCGTAGTCATCAGACTATTAAAGCACTCCTAAAGAAATTCTGCAATGACACCTTGAAGAACTGGGATAAACAACTTGATCTCATTATGTGCATTATCAGAAGTCTCCCCAATGAGTCTCTAGGAGTATCTCCTTATGAGATGCTCTACGACGTAAGTGCCGTACTCCTCTCAAAGCTTTTAAGGGCTCTCTACGTAATGCCACCTTCAGTGACCCTCAGAATGTGCCCCAGTTTCTTCAAAACCTAAAACACATTCTAGAGAGAGTACATAAATTTGCTAACGACAATCTATTGAAAGCCCAGGAGAGGATGAAGACTCATTTTGACCAACGTAGCAAACTAAGGAAATTTAACCCAGGAGACTTCGTGTTGGCATACTTTCCTATCCCAGGTTCTCCATTGCAAAACAAGTTTTCAAGACCCTACCGCATCAAGGAGTGCAGAAACAACCACAACTACGTTCTTGAGACTCCAGATAGGCGGCGGAAGACCCAGTTGTGCCACGTCAACCTCCTGAAGCGGTATAAAAGTATTCCCCCCACTGTGTTGGTATCAGTCTCGACAGTGTAAGGTCCATACCTCCACAGTGAAACCTTCCCTGCTTCTCCCGAAAGCATTAACATTGAGTCGGTGCTTTCCAAATCGGAAATCCTACCTGATCTTCATCCCAATTTACAGGACTATAATAGTGCTCCTTTACCATGTTCAAATCCTATTCTCGCCTTGCCAGATATCACGAAGCCTTTCATCCTCCATGTCAACGCCAGTGGTACCGGCATCGGGGGTGACCTGATGCAACAACGAGGCGAGGAGATTCTACCTGTTAGCTACTACAGCTACAAGGAACTACAGCACGATTGAAAGGGAGCTACTCATCGTCCTGAACTTGCAGCACTTCGAACCATACCTGCAAAGTGCTCGGTCTACCACCATCTACTCGGACCACAATTCTCTTCACTTCCTGCAGCAAGCCCAATTCAACAACCGACGGCTTCTACGATGGGCTTGATATCTGCAGAATTTCAACCTAGAGATTTCTACATCAAGGGGTCTGACAACATCATAGCAGACGCCCTCTCCAGAGTCTATGAGGTAGAGGCTGCTCCACCTATCACTCTACCACCTGAAGACGTAGCTTCACCAATAACCGCAGGCTTCGGGGGAGAGTTGTGACGATAATCTCTTTCAAGAGAGATTGAGCCTGCTCTTTCCTACCTAAAGTTACATCAATTCTGCAAGTACAAGATGCTACATTCAAGATACGTCACCAGTGGCACAAAACGTTTTGACTAGGAGGCAAAACGTACCCTGAACCCCCCTTCACGCCGGCTCGCCATCCGTCTTCAACCAGCCAACTACCCATCCCAGCTTGCCTGCTCCTGATTGGTGACTCGGCGACCGCACACCTGCACACCGCACCTCAGCTCCATCTACCTGAGTCGACGTCTGAGCCTGGCCAGCTGTCAACTTCAGAATATTCTTTGTGCTCTTAGAGTTGACATCTCTCTCTGGCATACTAAGCTCTCTGGCTTTCGTATACTAAGGGAGGTCTCAGCCGCAGCCAATATTCTCAGCACCATTGCACCATTTATCCATTATAATATTTAATCCATTGTGTTTTACATTTATCTTTGTCATTTTTGCATTATTCAGTTACCCGAGATTTGTCTTTATTTTATTTATGTTTAAAGTAAATATATTAAAGTTTCATTCTTCATACTTTGTGTTTTGCGTGTTCCTCCCTCTAACATACCACAGACAACAGGCAAGCAGTCTATCTTTTTTTTGTAAGTGTGACCAGGCATTGACACCTGCCATTGGAGGACTGCCGAACATCAACACTCCAACACTTTCCCGTCACAATTATATATATAATATATATATATATATATATATATATATATATATATATTATATATATATATATATATTATATATATATGCAAACAAGCCTGAATGGTCCCCTGGACTATATGCAAATAAAAACTCACACCCCAGAAGTGACTCGAACCCATACTCCCAGGAGCAACGCAACTGGTAACTACAGGATGCCTTAATCCGCTTGACCATCACGACCGGACATAAGGCAGTGATAGCCTAAGCTATTAGCTTAGGCTATCACTATACTATTAGCTGTGGCTATCGCTATATACACAATAATCTCCTTATATCATAAGCTATTAGCTTAGGCTATCACTTCCTTATGTCCGGTCGTGATGGTCAAGCTGATTAAGGCGTCCTGTAGTTACCAGTTGCGTTGCTCCTGGGAGTATGGGTTCGAGTCACTTCTGGGGTGTGAGTTTTCATTCATATATATATATATATATATATATATATATATATATATATATATATATATATATATATATATAATATATATATATATATATTATATTATATATATTATATATAATATATATATATATATATATATAATATATATATATATATATATATAATATATATATATATATATATATATATATATATATCCATGAACACAATTACATTTAAATGTCAATAATCTCTTTATATCACAAGTGATTCAACAAGAGGCTCACAACAGTCCCTATATATGGCTCTTTACATATATGGTGAGTCACACAGTTACTAGTCTTGCTCCACACACACACTCCCAACTGGGCGGCAGATTTACAGGAGACATAACACCATCAAAGTGTCAAAGAAATGTGTAAGTACTTTACTCACAATGATGTACTGCCAGGAATCTTAGCGAAGTATCCAAAATTTGCTTACTGTAAGTGCAGCCTGCACATAACTGTTGCTTACTGTAAGAGCGGCAGCACATGCCTGTTGATTACTGTAAGTGCAGCCTGCACATGCCTGTTGCTTACTATTAGTGCAGCCTGCACATGACTGTTGCTCACGAGTCGTTTCGGCCACCCATTCTTGGCCTCAGGTCCATCTTAAGACATGTCCATACTGAACAGTTGTCCAGGGCCCCATGTTGTCTATTGTTCATTAGACGGGTACCGGTGGTGCCCGAGCATCTGTCCGTTTGCCTCTTTCTCCTTCCCTCTCATTCTTTCATTATTCCCTTCCCTTCTCTCTCTTCTTTCCTCCTCTCTCTTCTCCCTCCCCCTCCCTTCCTCCATGGTTTCTTCTCTCTGCAGTTTTTTTCTATTAATCCTCTGATTTTCTTACTCTCCTTTCAACCTCTCATTCTCTCCCCCCCCCCCCCCAGCAAAACATGAAATATTATTGGGTTTGTAACTTTGCACTGTGTTAGATAATGTTACAGTATCTGTCGGAATTTCTCCACAATCCTGACATTCCCTCTCATTTTCTGAACCTGTAGCCTATTTCCCATGCACATGGATATCCAAGCCTGATGGATGTAAGTGTACTTCTGTTGTTCTACTGCTCCCTTTCATCAAA